>SNQJ01S0004758.1:67911-109320 GCA_010110895.2 Picea sitchensis
AAGGTGTGCCCACGATGCCCCTTACGCGGCACATAAGGTAAGTCGGGGGGAATTGAACTCGAAACCTCATGGAACTTCATTTTCACGGCACTTGCCAATTGAGCTACCCCCCGAGGGCATATGAAAAAAAAATATTAATATTTAAAAACATTTTTATTTATTTTTAAATATATTTTTATTTTATTTTAAAAATTAAATTATTTTTTTAATTCATACTTTGCAATATTTAAATAAATTTCAAAAATAAATAAACTGAAAATCAAACCTAAAATACTATAATAAATCATCATTACTCTACCACTATATTACACTTCAACCAAATTCTATCCGTGATTAAAATTTATTCCACATAGATAATATTATGCTCTTTACTGCATCAATATACATTATTATAAATTGTTCCATATTGATAAATACTATGCTCTCTACTACATCAATATACACTCTTTTATATATATATATATATAAACAAATGTGTGACTAATGAATATGGAGACCAATTAAGTTACCATACAACAACAGGGTGGGCCGAATTGGTTAGTTTCCATAAAATAACATCATCACTACCGTGTGATGAAGTGAAATTTAAATAACCTTTGACTATTTAAATTTATCATCATTGTCATGAACCATTTATATATCACTAGCACAGGTGTTAACTCGTGGTTGGTTAATGCTGAAAGATTTATTGGTGGATAAAAAAAAATCGTATGAAAAAAAAACCCAGTCAGATAATAAAACTCTAACTGAGCCAGATAATGAAACTCACGGATAGTTGAAGAATTCCAAAAATTAATCATTTAAACATGGTAAATCATATGATGTTACGGTAATTTCTTAATATGATTAGGTAAATGTTAAAAAGTAAACAGGTTAAGGATGCATTTATAAATGCAAAAAAGTTATCAACAATAAATCTGACCCATTGATTTTGAAGAACGACTAAAAATATGCCAGCATCTTCAATGCATAACCATCATATTAGAATTTAAGATTAAAAGATCATTAATTGTGCCCATATCCAATAGGTATACGCCTTTCAGCATAATTACATCTAAGAATAAACATTCCTTCATAACCAAGATTCACTGCTTCATATGGATAGGATTGAAATGAATAAATTATATAAAATACACAATTGAAGGTTGGTTTGAAAAATGTTTTGTCCCTTAAAAAGGAAGTGGGTTTGGTTCGCAAGTACAAATTGTATATCATTACAATAACTTAAAAGAATTGTATATATCATTAAAATCCCTCTTTAAGCAATAAAGAGTTGTATATATCATTACAACAACGAAATGTAAATTCTTCGATGGAACTTGAATTGTATATATCATTAAAATCCCTCTTTAAGCAATAAAGAGTTGTATATATCATTACAACAACGAAATGTAAATTCTTCGATGGAACTTTTTTTTTAATTGGAGGAGTGGGTCAATTTCTTAGAACTTATCAATTTGAAATTCTAATCATCATTACTTTTAAATAATCATTATTAATGTTGTCTCCTTCATTCTTGTGTTATCTTGTTAGATTTGCCTCCAACATCAATTGGTTTAGCATAGATTTGCGATAATGATAAAAATAAAAATCAAATGATAATATTGAGTAAAGTACAAGTTTAATATGAAATAGTAGTAGTGATAGAGTAAAAATGTGTTAGCATATTATGTATCGGTAATCGGTAATATTGTTTAATTTTTTTTCTACAGTTGGTTTAACAATGTAGGTATTGTATTATTTTAGAGACAAATTCCAAGTTTTTTTAAGGGAAGATTTAGCACTTTCGATCATTTTAGGTGGATTTACACTACTTTGGCTCTTCACATGGGTTCTACACATCTTCTTAGACAAGACATCATATATCTACTTTCTTATCTCACACCAAGTTTGGTTTTCCTTTTATTTTAGTAATTAGAACACATACTTTAACTCTGAGGTGAACTAGATTAAGATTTAATTTCTCATGCTATATAATTTCTCATGCTATATTTCCATTTTAGTTATTGGATGAATTTGGAAACCTAATTGAAATTAACCTAAAATAAACCCGCATGACTATATTAACTAGATTTATATTTAATAAATTAACTTATTGTCTCATTTTACCCTCCTTCTTCTTCCTTCTTGATTACCCTTCACAATTGAGTGATGAATCCACATCCTTCATCTCCCTTTTTGGTGGTATCTCATCCATTTTGTTGTAGTAGCATGATGTGTTAGTCTAACCATTTCTCAAAAATTTGGTGACTCCACTAGAAAGTTCCTATCAATCTTTCCCTTTCTCTAACAAAGGAAATCCTTCCCATTTTCCCATTGGTTCTCCTTTGTTCATGGAGAACGTTTTTTCTAGCTCCATTTTCCATAGCACCTTTCACCTTGCTACAACTAAATCTTCCTAAAAAAATGTTTCAAAAGTTTCATGTATATGTGTAAAAATACTCTTATAAACATGCCTCAAAATGATCATCCATGTACTCATAGAAAAAACCTTCCTAGACAACCTCCTAGCCAAGGTTTTCATCCAAAAATTCCACTTCAATATATGCTTCAAATGCATCCTTCAAACATAGGACACTTCCCCTCTTACCCAAACGTGAACCAAGTTAAAAATGGAGGTTTTCTAAATACCCCCTTTGAACATGAAAAAATAGTTAGTGCAAACAAAACATATCATATAATGTTACCCCTTTCTTAAATAAAGTTGACATGCAACCATTTGCACTTTCTCTTAGAATAGTGTACATTTAACCCAACCCAACAAGTAGGACATGTAAAACAATCATGACCTACATGACACAAATATCTCAACAAGTCACACAAATTCAACCATTGTTTGAAAATTAACTTCAAAATCTTAGGAGTCTCCTAAGAATTCAAACCATTCCTCAATATCAAACTATTAATTAAACTAAACCTCAACCTCCAACCTCCTATTGAAGCTCAAAACTATATAAATTAAGAAACAACTACCAATCTCTCTCATGTGTTATTTGAGAGGCACAATGTGATTGGTACCTAAGTTTAGAACCCATAAGGCCCCTAGCTTCCCTTGTGTGTTCCTCACTGAGAGTACTTGCACGAGAGTGAGTAAGAAGGAGGACAAGTAAAATATTTAGGATTTAACAAGTTTCCTTCTCTTTGTTATTATTTATTTTCTACTTATAAAAAATTTAAGAGTTTTAGGTTTTATTAGGGAATTGAAATCAAACTTAACATAATAGAATAGTGGTCAAATGCCCCAAAAACTCACTTTAAACATAAAAGAAAGAAAAAAATTCAAATAAATTGTTGTATGTGTTCCCCGTATGTTTTTGTATTTTATCATGTTGAATGTTATAGATATTGGATTACTGAGAGGGGAGGTGAATCAATAATAGATATTTTTAATTCTTTTAACAATAGTATGCAAGTGTTATTTACCTTTATGATCAATATAGCAGTATCATTCAATAAGTGCAGAGTAAATAAACCATGAACAATGAACAATCATACACATACACAATACATTAGTATTTTTACGTGGAAACCCAATGCGGGAGAAAAACACGGAATGATTTTTCTTATGTGTCTTTAAGAATAATTTTCATTGGAGGCACCAACTTCCTTTGTTCCCCAGCTACAACTGGAAGGAGGCTCCGACCCCCTATATTTCCAGGATACAACCTAAGGGAAGCTACAACTCCCCAATTTTCTAGCTATAACCAGAATGTGCTGCAACCCCCTATGTTCTCCGGCTACAACCGGAAGGTGGCTACAACCACCTATCCTTTCCTCGTCCTATCGCCCTGAAATATAAGTAAGATGATGAAACCACTATCACACAATCACTATGAGATATACTACTGTAAACCTATAACAACCTATACCACTGACCTGTAGCCAACCTATACCACTGCCATGTAATCAACCTGTACCTGTACTCATCATGTACCAACCAAAACAACATATATGTGACCTATCTATTCTGCAGCATGTGTATGTACGCTCCCTATCTATACTGAAACCCGCGTATGTACACAGCCTATATGTACTGCAACCTATGTATGCCTTATGAAAACTAGGGTTTTCTCTCTCCTGAAAAACTCTGACCCTGCAACCTTTGTCACATCAACCTGCAACTTGTCACTGTGTCCATAATGTAACTATGCCCTATGCATACATCCTCATATGTATCATTTAACCAAATGCATCTATATCTCTCTAGTCATGTGTTGGCCCTCGACCAAGTTTTGTGGAAATGTTGGTCGTGTTTGACCATTTTTGGGACTTCGACATGTTGGTCCAAGACGAAGCGGAGATCGTGAGATATTGCCCTTTTTACGGGATTTTTGGGTTTTAGGGTTTATGTAACGGGTATGGGATGTCGGCCCATGGGTTTTTCCCATGTTTAGGCCCTTTGGTAATGTATAAATAAGTAGCTAGGAGATGTAAGAAGAGAGACCTAGTGATCCGATGGCTTAGTGCTAATATTAGCTATGTGCAGGAAGATGTGTTAAGTCTTGCAGAGCTAAGTGAAAACGTTTTGTAAGTACTTTGTGCACGGACTGTGTAAGGCTTTATGGTTGATCTAACTCAGGGAAGGAGGATCTGGCGAGGTGCATGCAGATCTCTTGTCCTATGCGGAGTTGGCTTTGTGGCTCAATGATTGTAAGGAGATTGAAGAGACTAATAAAGAAGAGAAGAAGAGTTGGTGGACGTAGCCCCACACTGGGGTGAACCACGTATATCACGTGTTATTGTGCTTTGTGAAATGTTGTTTATGTTGCTTATGTATTTATCTTCTTAGTGCATTGATCTTGATGGGTAATAGATAGATCTACTAATGGTTAGTTCTTTAGGTATGAATGAATGTTAGATCTGCTCGGATGTTATGTACTGAATGGTTAGATGTACTTAGATCTTGATTAATATTGCCTTGTTATGTAATCAGGGTTTAACCTACGATGTGAATAAGGGTTAAATACTAATGAATGTTAATTTCTAAGTGCTTTGTTAAGTATTGTGATCACATATCTATGTCCCAGCTAGGTTGCAGACACGTGAGTCCTGCAACCCCCCCTGCCTCTACCTCTGGTGAGACTTTATCTTCTTCGCAGGTGTTTTCGAAAGGGTCGGTAGTTAGGGTTTTGTTGGTACGTTGTTGAAGTGTTGAACCCTGGGTCTACCCCTGTGCCAACAAATGGTTCTGTTGTCGGGACTTGAAACTGTGATTGTTGGGAACTGAAGAAAACAGAAAGCTATGCGCGTAGATCTATTGTTGTAGTGCGCAGTATTCTACTTGACTTGCGAAGATCTGTGCTAAGAGAAGGAAGCTCGATCTGAAGAAAAAGGTAAGATCTTAAAGCTTTGTGCTCTGATAAAGGTAAGATAAGTGGAAATTTTTTCTTCGAAAGTATGGATCTAGGTATGTTTGATAGATTTGGTCCTAGTCTCAAAACTAGGGCACCGTTAGAAGAAAGAAGATTTGATCTGAATAGAATTGATAGAAATAGTGGAAGATATGTTATTCCTATGCATAGAAAGAATTTTTGGAATGACAATTGGATGCAGGACCCTAGAAAGAATTTTTGCAGATTGTGGGTCCATCACTGCAATCCTAGTGCACAGTACAGTAAAGGTTGCGGATCATTTAAGAGAAAGAGAGGATTGACACTGTGTTATAATTACAGAAGATCGGGACATCTTGCCAAAGAATGTCCTGGTATCGATCCTATTTGTCTTTGTTGTAAATTTGTTGGTCATGAGGTTTTGGATTTCCCTAGAATGGTTGATAAAGTTGAGAAGATGAACTTGAGACGAGAAAACCATGAAGAAGGTCAAGAAACTAAGGATATGTTAGAGAATCAAACAGAATCAGAGACTATGTTATTACAGCTGAAAGAAACATTGAATGATCACAGAGACATCAGTTTACCAGAGATATTAAAAGAAAAGAAGTGCATAGAAACAAGAATAGGAGAATTTGACATAGACTGTGTCTTGGATGAGGAAACACAGGTGAACATTATGCTAGAAAGTACTTGGGAAATTTTGGGAAATCCTGCTATGATTCCTTCATTAGGAGGGATGGGCTTGTTTAAAGGAAAGATGATAACCCTATGTGGAAGACTTACTCATGTACCTATGATTACTCATGGAGCATCGACTGAGAAGACTTTGAGGTCATTATGTTTGTTGAGAACAATGCTCCTTTTGCACTTTTGTTAGGAAAGACTTGGATTGAGGAAGATCAAATCCGGAGGAAAGTAGAAGAGGAAGCCACAAAATAGAAGAAGAAAGAATTAAGGGACTTCATAGCCAAGAAAATAGCGTGACTAATAGAATAACAAGAGGACAAGTCGAAGAAACTAAGGGCCGGAGACCTATATTTCGGAGTTGAAAGGACACAAGAAGGCTTAAAGAACCTATCCATGCAGGAGAGAAGAGAACCTACCCCAGAAGTAGTCAGAGAAGAAATATTGCATGCAAAACTTTTGAGAGAACATCAGCAGTGTGAAGTTACTATGCTAAGAGAAGATAAGAATATAAATGGAAAGAGGAATCCAGAAACTTAGATCACAGGGAAGAAGTCCAAAAATCTCAGTAAGAAGAAAGAAAAGTTAGAAATACTGCAGCAGGTTCCAGTGAAGACCTCGCAGGAAGCAGGCTTGCAGAAATTGAACATCATTGGAATAGCAGAACAATGCAGAATGGCACTTTGCCACGATGAAGCTATATGACCGTTGGAGGCATCCCGACCATTATAATGATGCTATGGAATGATTAGAACTAAATTTATTGCTGACAAGATCGCCATGAGACCGTTGAGACCGTGCCATAACGGATGGAATCGTATTAATTAAGGCAATTCGACCCGTTGGAGGAATCTGTTACGTTGTTGCCTATTTAATGCGTTGAATGCCTCACCGGGACCACTTTTTGCAAATTGTGATTATTAGAGATAACAAAAAACTGATTTCTAATGCACTATGCTTTTGATACCTCACCACCCATTTCTTACCCTGAGTATCCGTTCACCTACCCGAGATATTTGATTATGAGTGTGCATGTCAGGCGACCTTAGCACAGTAGAGAAGTCTGTGGAGGAGATCCTAATAGACCTTATGGCTGAGAAATTTATGTCCGCAAGAGTACAAGCCTCATCGACGTGGGGATTGAAATCATCCCCCTCGAATAGACATCGATCTAGGCCATCCCGAACTGCGACAAATAAACGACGCAAGCACTGTGACGACCTGGCAAACGCGAAGCTGATCTCGTCGGTCTTTCCCAACTACATCCCGCCTCTGGCTTGCGCAGTTAGTCGCGACAGTGTCCTGCGTGACTTCAAGTACACGCTCATCACTGCGTACCTCCCGAAGGGGATACAGGTAGTTGTACTGTAGCTAGGACTAATCTCTGATCTTAAGATTAGTGACTTTAACCTAGGAGATAGGAAGAATTATGTGTTGCTCACACCACATAGGTAATTGACAAAGATGAATGGGAAGAAGTCGAAGATAGTCTCCCAGGCATGGATCAAGGAGATTGTGAGGTCCACCATCCTCAGCGTCATGAAGATACCCCACTTCGGCAAACATCAGGAGGTTAACGCATGCGTTAAACTCCTCCTATCGTGATACCATGGAGGTTATCTAGGGTTAGATAGGCGTGTGACTGTGGATCCGGCGTTGATCCACATGATCACTGGATTAAGCGTGCAGGGGCCAGGCCCTCACTAGTTCTATCCAGGGAAGGTTGCATATCGCTCCCTGGCGTAGCGTATAAAGGAAACCTACGATGATGTGGAGAAAGGGAAGTGAGGCTACAAGGTAGCCTCCATTCAAGATGGCGCAGTGCACCTATCTTGTCAGTTGATCGTTGCCAAGATTGTCAGGAAGAAAAAACCAATGCAGGTCATGGGGTTTGTAGTATACCTCGCAGGGAAGTGCGTTGAAGGGATGCAGATGAACTAGGTGAGCTACCTCGTCAATGAGTTGGAGAAGGACTGTCGCGAAGCGTAGGACCAAGGTTATGAATTCCACTTCAGCTAGTTACTCATTATTATAGCATTTGTCACTTGGAAGATGCCGAAGGGAGTGACATTCCCTGAAGTCAAGCCATCAAAACCATTGGCCGCGAGGTTCACCACCTTGTGGTATACAAGCGATATGGCGAAGCAGTGGCAGTCGAACGTTGTCTTCCACACTTACTACTTACAGCTCACGCGGGCCATTGAATCCTTTCCCCGAATGACACTGAATACACTCCATAGGTTCAGGCCACTCGCAAAGTTCCACACATACCAACACCTCATATATATCACCGCGCATGGGGATGAAAACAAGGAGGAGCTGCAGTCTTACTATAAATTGACTGAGGAAGATATGGAGGAGATAACCAAGGAATGGCCTGCAGAATTCCTTGTACCAGTTGGAGATGCAGAACTCTCCGACCCCAACCTCATTGGAAGTCCTGTGGTCACTGGGACTGAGTGGGATGGACCGAGCAGCGCAAAGAAAAAGAAAAATAAGGAAGAAGTTCAGGAGATAAAAAACGCATCGGAGGAAATTGCGCCTGACTCACCTAGAGGAGGAGGAGGTGATGAAGTAAACCAAGAAGAGGAGGGGAAGAAGACAAGAAAGAAGAGGGAAAAGTGACACCACTGAAAGATCCCCTTACAGAGGCTGAGACATCAAAGAAAAGGAAGGTTTCTTCGAAGAATCCCTCATCACAGAATAAGTCACGAGCCAATAAGCCTCAGTCACAGAATGTACTCAGAGTGGAATATATTGACCTCATCATTTTAGCTATAGCAAATGCTTCGGAGGATATTTTTCAGTGAAATGAAGCAAAGCAGGAGAATGTATGATAGAATCGAGGCAAAGTTGAAGGGTGTACAACAAGCTCTATATTCGAACCGCACAGTGTCTACTATGTCGTCGTCATTGGAAGTTGTACAGTTGGGGGATGATCCCACCCAACTATGAAGGATAGTAGATGCTATAGAGGCTCACCTTCTTCAAGTACAGAAAGAAACAGAGCAGTCCATAGAGGCC
Organism: Picea sitchensis; assembly: GCA_010110895.2. Classification (NCBI taxonomy): domain Eukaryota; kingdom Viridiplantae; phylum Streptophyta; class Pinopsida; order Pinales; family Pinaceae; genus Picea; species Picea sitchensis. The sequence goes on from SNQJ01S0004758.1 coordinate 76,953, forward strand.
TTGAAGAAAGCAAAGGAGGAATCCCTAGAGCAACGTCGGGTTGCACAGCAAGAGAAAGATGACCTTAGAGCAAAGTTTGAAGAGGAAAGAGAGCAGATCCAAAGAGAAAAAGACCATCTACTCGCAGAGAAGATTGGGGTTATAGAATCACTCACTAGAGCACTTCGCTCTATGCCAGGATTGGCTCAGATGGAAGAAGAGACAGTTGATATCCAAGTGAGGAAGCTTGTTGAGGCCATTCAACAGCTTCAAGCAAGGGTAGCAGAGTTAGAACTGCAAGCAATGCTGAGAACTCTGCAAGAATTGTGAGATTAAAGGGAAGAAACTGCCAGGAGCGCAGTAGAAAGACTCAGGGTGTTAGCCTCAGAATGCAAGCAATTAAGTAACCAAAGTACGCAGACTTATGAGCGCCTTGCAGAAGACCCAGAGCTAAGGAGATTGGAGGCACAACTCCAAGAGGCGAAGCAACAAACATTAACAGTGCAAGCGCAGATGAAGTATCTTACGGCCACTGAGAAGATGAAGAGATCGCAGGAGCATCGCACAGTTCAGTAGCAGGTCACTGCTATCCAGAGTAGAGTGATGGAAGTGGCATAGTGACTCTATCCGGTGCAGGATGAAGCCTGCACCCTATTTGAAGAGATTGAGGGACAAGGATCACAGTCGGAGCAGGTGGTCGTAGCAGTGGAACAACACCTGGAAGGGCTTGTCACCAAGCAAGTCATTCAGGAGTTCATCAAGCAGGAGGCTCGGGTGAAGCAGAAAGTCGAGGCAGCTCGAGCTAAGCTCAAGGCCTTTGAAGCAGTGTTGCCCAGATCAGAGTGAATCGGGACGAGTCACAGGTGAGTGTTGGGGGCTTGTTGGACCTTGACCAAGTTTTGTGGAAATGTTGGTCGTGTTTGACCATTTTTGGGACTTCGATAGGTTGGTCGAAGATGAAGCACCTAGGTGAAGCGAAGATCGTGGGATCTCTCCCTTTTTGCGGGATTTTTGGGTTTTAGGGTTTATGTAATGGGTATGGGATGACGGCCCATGGGTTTTGCCCATGTTTAGGCCCTTTGGTAATGTATAAATGAGTATCTAGGCGATGTAAGAAGAGAGACCTAGTGATCCGATGGCTTAGTGCTAATATTAGCTATGTGCAAGAATATGTGTTAAGGCTTGCAGAGCTAAGTGAAAATGTTTTGTAAGTACTTTGTGCACAGACTATGTAAGGCTTTGTGCTTGATCTAACTCAGGGAAGGAGGATCTAGTGAGGTGCGCGCAGATCTCTTGTCCTATGTAGAGTTGGATTTGTGGCTCGGTGCTTGTAAGGAGATTGAAGAGACTAATAAAGAAGAGAAGAAGAGTTGGTGGATGTAGCCCCACACTGGGGTGAACTACGTATATCCTGTGTTATTGTGCTTTGTGCAATGTTGTTTATGCTGGTTATGTATTTATTTGCTTAGTGCACTGATCTTGATGTGCAATAGATAGATCTATTGATTCTTAGTGCTTTAGGTATGAATGAATGTTAGATATGCTCGGATGTTATGTATTGAATGGTTAAATGTACTTAGATCTTGACTAATATTGCGTTGTTCTGTAATCAGGGTTTAACCTGCGATGTGAATAAGGGTTAAAGACTAATGAATGTTAATTTATAAGTGCTTTGTTAAGTATTGTGATCAAAAATATGTGTCCCAGCTAGGTTGCAGAAACATGAGTTCTGCAACCCCCCCTGCCTCTACCTCAGGTGAGACTTCATCTACTTCGCAGGTGTTGCCGAAAGGGTCGGTAGTTAGGGTTTTTTTGGTGCGTTGTTGAAGCGTTGAACCTTGGGTTTGCCCCTATGCCAACATCATGTTCCATACAAGTATAATCATGAACAAGTATAATAACCCTCACATGGACTAGACACCAAACTCTTATTGATATGCATCGTGAAACATCACAAAAAATCTCCACAAACTCTTCACAACCAAAACCCTCAATCATGTACCAAGATTACTAGTTGTACCTCAAATACTTGAACCAAAAATATGTGCAAATGAATAATATCAAGTATACCAACACTGTACTTCTGTAGATCTAACTTTACAATAAGTCCCATACATCCAATAACCTTTCTAGGGAAAATCGTAAAAGCCCCATAACCATTTCTCATGTAGACAACAAAACCCAACTACTCATAGAAATAAGAAATTACCTTTTGAACCAATAGATAGATCTGATGTACCTAATCACTGTGGACCTTCCTGTGAGCTTTCTTTCAGACTCTAGATACCTGGTACAAGTTTTAGGTCTTTATCCTCATGTACGTGCCCTATTATACTATTAGTCTGTGTACATATACGCCATGCTCCACTGCATCCCACGTACACCTCAAAAACTAGGGTTTTTTCAATATTTTCCGTAATTCTGAAACTTTCGTCGTCAACCCTTCATGCTACCTCAAACTTGCACAACTTCATATGTATTAATGAGTACCTGCAATAAATCTTACACAATAATAGATATTCAATGTGCTCAATAAGTGATAATAGGAGAGCCTTGCTCTCTTATTTATACTTCCATGTAGATTCCTCAAGGGGTTACCTTCTAGCCAACTTAACCCAATTTCCTTCTTTTATGGCTAACCCACTTCTAACCACTTGTCCACTTCTAACCCACTTTTCTACAAATAGTAAACTCTCCACTTCTAGTTGCAACTAAATCATTTTTAATTATTTTCTTATTGCAAAAACTTAACCCATGATTAACTCCTAGTATCACCCACTTGACTAGTCAACTTCTTCTAGGAGATTCTAGAATAATTTTGACTTCATAGACCTTCTAGATAACTCATGAGGGTTCTCCAACTTCACAAGGCCATAACTCTCTAACCGTGAGGAGTTATGTGACGTTCCACATATCACCGGAAATGGCATGACATTACTACATATCTAGAATAGTCTTACCCACAAATATATTAATCGTCATACCATTATACATCAATCAAACTAAAGTCCCTTATCCATACTGTTGGGGATACCATAATTTGCTACCAGACTTTCTTCAAGGGTTGACATCAATGAAAACCAACCCAATTAATCAACAATATCCCCCTTTGGCATAGATGGAAACACTCTGATTCAACACTGAATTCATATCGCTCATGCTCCCCATATGACCATCACTCCCCCTGGAACCATGCCTCTGTTCTCTCTCTCCAAGAATATAACTCTCTATCATGCATCTGATGAATCTCACCCCCTTTGACATTAATGGAAAAGGTAACTTCATGCCTGGGGTTGCTCCCCCTAACTGAAATGTCCTTAGGGCTACTCCCCCTGACTGAACTCTTCCTGAACCTGCTCCCCCAACTTGAACGATCCTCTTTATGGTGATTCCTCGTTTAAATATAATACATATAAGATAAGTATTCAAAAGCATTCAATTATGGAGTAGAAATTACTCCGAGTCTCTGGTGAAGATACTCAAAAGATTCCCTTGGAAGCGGTTTTATGAATATATCTGCAACCTGTTCTTTTGTTCTCACATATTCAACTCTTATGTTCGTTTCTACAACATGTTCCCATAGAAAGTGATACTTTATTGGAATGTGTTTCGTCTTGGAGTGTGTTACTGGATTTTTTGAGATATTGATAGCGCTTGTATTATCACAATATATAGGAATGGGCTCATCATACTCAACCTGTATATCTGTCAAAGTTTTTTTCATCCATAGAACATGTGTACAACATGTTGTTGCTACAATATACTCTTCTTTGGTTGTATACAATGATACCGATGAATGGTTCTTGCTTATCCAAGATACCAAACACTCACCCAAGTAGAAATTCACTCCACTGGTGCTTCATCAATCATCAATGAAACATGCCCAATCTTCATCTGTGTAGGAAATAAGTTATAGATCCTTTCCTTTTGGATACCATAATCCAAAATCTTTTTTTCCCTTGAGATATCTGAAAATCCTCTTCACTTCTATAACATGTGATTTCTTTAGTGTTGCTTGACGAATTCCAACCCATAAAAGGATTGTGAATATGAAGACTAAAGCGCAAGAGAGGGAGATCATCTCCTCTCCTCTCATGAGTGTTATAACTTCAGTGTTGCGTTAGAGTGTTACCATCAATGTCAAAGGGGGAGATTTTTTATTAATTGGGTTGGTTGTCATTGATTTCAACCCTTGAAGCAAGTCCGGTAGAAAATTCTGGTAGCCCCAACAGTATGATTAAGGGACTTCATTTTGATTGATGTATAATGGTATGAAGTTTAATATATTTGAAGGTAAGACTATTCTAGATGGATAGTACATGTCATGTCATTTTCGGTGATATGCGGAATGTCACATAACTCCTCACGGTTAGAGAGTTCTATCCTGGTGAAGTGGAGAACCCTCATGAGTTATCTAGAAGGTCAAAGAAGTCAAATTAATTCTAGAATCTTCTAGAAGAAGTTGACTAGTCAAGTGGGTGAAACTAGGATTTAGTCATGGGTTAAGTTTTTGCAATAAGAAAATAATTAAAAATAATTTAGTTGCAACTAGAAGTGGATAATTTACTATTTGTAGCAAAGTGAGTTAGAAGTGGACAAGTGGTTAGAAGTGGGTTATCCCTAAAAGAAGGAAAGTGGGTTAAGTTGGTTAGAAGGTAAACCCTTGAGGAAGCTACATGGAAGTATAAATAAGAGAGAAAGGCTCTCCAATTAGAACCTATTGGATATCATTGAATATCTATTTTTTGAAAGGTTGTTTGGGAAGGTATTATTGATAGAGAGAAGTGCAGAAAAAAAAGTTCGGTAGAAAAATCGCGGCAGGAAAACTACACCAGAAAAAGTGTGGCAGGAAAAGTGCGGTAGAAAAAGTGCAGCAAAAACATCACGGCAGGAAAACTGCGACAGAAAAAGTGTGGTAAAAAAATCACGGTAGGAAAATTGCGGCAGAAAAATCACGACAAAAAAACCACGGCAAAAAAATCATGGTAGAAAAACTACGGAAGAAAAAGTGCAACAGAAAAATCGCGGCAACAGAATGCTACAAGAAGAAAAAAAGGTATGGTTTTCATATGTGTAGTGTTGAATTTATGAGTCTAGTTGAGGGTTTTCCTTGTAAATTTGTTGGATGTGCTATTGGAAGTTTAGGGCTTGTTGTACAGTTGATCTGGGGCAGATCTACTAAAGTTTAGTATTGGTTCATGTTTGAGGGATTTTGGTTGAGGTATGTTGTTGATGTTATTGGTACAGATAGAGGTTGTATAACAGTGAGGTTCTAGCGCATAGTTTGAGGTAGAGAGTTGTGGTATAGTGTTTGAGGTATATGTGATCAGATCAAATCAGTTGATGAATATACAGTGATAGGTTTCTCAATGAAATATTTGATAAAACAAGTTGTGAAAGTGACATATTCAGTTTCTATATTTGACACTTATATTTCAGGGCCGTTGGACAAGGCAAGGATAGGTGGTTATAGCCACCTTTTGGTTGTAACCAGAGAACATAGGGGGTTGTATCCTCCTTCTGGTTGTAGCCAAAGAATTGGCAAGTTGGATCTTCCCTCAGGTTGTAGCCTGAAATAGGAGGCCAGAGCCTCCTTCCAATTGCATCTAGAAAATAAAGAAATTTGATCCTTCCAATGAATGTAATTCTTAAAGACAAATAAGAAAAATCATTTTGTGGTTTTCTGCCGCATTGGGTTTCCATGTAAAAAATATTGGTGCACTGTGTATGTGTATGATTGTTCATTTGTTCATGGTTTATTTACTCTTCACTTATTGTATGATAATGTTATATTGATCATAAAAATAAATAACACTTGCGTACTTGTTTATGATTGCAGCTATGTGAGACATTCTCCAACTTAAAAACCTGTGAGATGTGGATCATTACATCCATGTGAGATATTCTCCAGCTTACAAACCTAAGAGAAAGCCCCTGAAGAGGGTGTGTGTTTCCTATCTGAGACAGAGTTGGAACGTAGATATGACCTCCTCCATTCAGAGAGTTGAGAAGAACTCCAGATGATTATCCTGTGGGAAAGGAGATATGTTGAGTTAGACGTGCATGTGGTTGAGCACAAGGTAAACGTGTGAAATCCCAAAGTGTTGGGTGCATCATCATGAGAACATAAATGAAGATGATGTATTAGCCTCCTCTAAGCAGCAGAGTTGACGAGAAACTCCAAATGACTCTCCTATGTGATGCAGTGGGAAATAATATATGTTGAGTGGACGTGCACAAGTGAACGTGTGAAGAGATGGTTATTCTATGTAATGCAGTGCTCCAGAGATATGGACATCCCTATGGATGTTCCCCTAGTGATTGAGAACTAGTGGGTGTATCAGATCCCTTGCTATATTGTTTAAGAGTCAGACTTTCCTGTAACCCTAATTGTAATGTAAAGGGTACAGGTCGGCCCCACCTTAATGTGACTGGTAATTAATGTAAAAGAAAATTAATTTGGTTAATATTAATTATATTATAATCTAGTGAGGTCGGACCTATTGTGCCAATAGACACTTTTGTTGACAGGTTCAGGTTAGTATAAGTAAAGGTAAATTCCTCATTGAGGAATTATATCTTTCACATGAGTTTGGAAATTTCAGCAAGTACACCTTCTTGGGAAAAGTGTGCACCTCTCTTGGGCGCTAGTATTCTAGGGTTTGAGCACCCTCTTGTGTGCTATGTATTATTGGTGGTGAAGGTATTTCTCTTGAAGAATATAGCAAAGGATTTGGTTGGGTTTTCTTCCCTTGTTGAGAAGGGTTTCCCAGGATACTTCTTTTATTCTTGTGCATGGTGTTTCTTCTTGTGATCTTGGTTGTTGCAACATTATTGTTTATGGTTAAGACAAATGAAAAAATGAAATGAAATACATGATTCAACTATATTATTGAAAAATAAACATGGTATCAAAGCATAGGTCTTGAAGAACCCATTGCATGAAACTTCAAGGCAAAACATCCTCTTTTGCATAACCGTACGACCCTCCTAGGGTTTTCAGAAATTTTGTACGACCCTCCTTCTTTCTCAGTTTCAGCCCTTAATACTTGGACGTTAGGGATATTTTTGGCATAGGAAAGTACAACATCCTGCAGCGCACCTCCAGAGACTCTCAGAATGAAATTCTGAGCATTTTCAATTTTTGACCCTAGGGTTTCGCTAATTTCTGCAAAAAAATCAGTATTAGGGTTTTTGCAACTCATTGAAGGAGCTCTTCAACTCACTAGTGTTCTCTCATCTTTAAACGGCTTATTGTTGGCAGTCATAAGTCCAAAAAAAACTAAAATTTCTAGCCTAGCCTAGTCGTTAGGTTTTCTAGCCCAATTGACAAAGGGTTATGAAGAATCTAAAATTATGATGAACAAAACTATGATGGAAGTTAAGCTTTATGGATCAAGCAACTTCAAGTTTCTAGAAGACAAGACTTCAAAGGAATACTTATTGTGGGTAATACAAAAAGGTATCACTGTGACATACCTCCTTCATTAATACATCAAGAGGACAAAGATCGGCCAAGAGCCATTAGAGAAACGTCAGGGACCTAACCCCTCACGTAGGTAGAATAATATATTCTGATGTAATAAAGTTGAATATTAATAAGGCCTATAAATAATAAGTCGAATGTAAGAAGACCTAATAGAATCTTCTGCTTCTAGAAGGATATTCATCTAGATGGTTCTTTTGATAGACATAATTAGTATAAATAGGATTCGAGGGTATGAGAACTGTTGGCTTGGATATTATTGTAATAGAGCTCTACTCTGTTGGAGGTTTCCCCCTCAAAGAGGCAAGTGAACATTGCTCTCAGTAATATAAGTGTTCTTTCTGGTGTTATTATGGTATCATTTTGGTATTATTTTGGTGTTGTTCTGGTTATATTGTTGTTCATCTGCCATTTCTAGAATTCTATTTGTGTTCTGCATACTTTTTATATCTAGAATATTACAAGAAATCATATCATCACCCCTAGGCATGCACTTGTACATATATTATGTGTATCATTGTCATGATGGAAATTGTAGGAGGAAGGAACCTTTTTTTCTAAATTCATGGACCTAAAGGGATCTCAGCGCATTCAGAGGAACAACAAACTCAAAGTGAAGACTCCAGGTTTGATTGTTGAAATTGTCATTCCTCTAACCTATATTTCTAAAGTTTGCTACATTACAAGTAGGTGTTGTATCTGTGACAACAATCCTTAAATTATTTTAATTCTAGAGATGTACTCATTATTCTCCTTTAGGAGATATTATTGTTTTGGTTCCTCTTGTTTTCTAGTTCCAGATAGGTTAACAATAAATGAATATGTTTATCCTTCAGAGGGATCCACTTGAATCAGAGGGAGTCAAAACTAATTGAGAAAGAGGAAGAATAGAACCATCATTGGCGCAACCAATAATACATGATCAAAATCTTTCTATGATTCTATGGGAAGAAGCATGCATGACACAGTATATGTTCAGAATAAGAGTCTTCACCAGACTTTGAAAAACATAACTCCCGAAGAATTCTTCACCGGAATGAAGCCTGAGATTGAACACTTTAGGTTATTTGGGTGCCCAGTGTATTTTCATGTACCCAAAGAGAAGTAGTCCAAGATATATCCTTTAGAAAGAAAGGATACAGTGAATCTTCAAAGACATTCCAGATCGACATCCTTGGTCAAAGACATATTGAGACAAGAAGAGGCGTTGTCCTTAAAAGAAGAGATAGTATTTCAAAGATCCAAAGAATCTCAAACGGAGATTGACAGTAAGACAATACCTTCTCCCCCTTCAACAGCTCAGAGGGAGACAGACATTATTCCAGTTGATCCAGTTTCTCTAGTTGATATGTTTAGAGATATTGCAGTAGGGTATAAAAGGCCTACCTAGACTCACTCTGCAAGAGGCAGAGAAACATACAAGCCTCTCAAGGCACATCCTGAGAAAGAAAAAGAGATTTTCGAGCTATCCTTCAGTCATAAGCCACTCCATTGATGTTGAAACTCATTGTCTTAGAAAAGCAACAGGAGAAAAAGTATGGAAACATGCCATAGTAGAAGAATACCAGTATATCTTAAAGAATGATGTATAAGATACTATTCAGGGACTAGAGGAGAAGTTTGTAGTAACTTCCAAGTGGATCTATACGATGAAGCATGCAACTGATGGAAGTGTTGAGAAATACAAAATGAGATCTATAGAAAGAGGTTTATCACAAACAGAAGGAGTTGTTTATGATGAGACACTTGATCCAACAAACCCAATACACTTCCATCCATACTACCATCCTTGAGTTGGAAACTATATCATACAGATATATTCTTGTTGAGTTTGGATTTCAGCAAGATTGTTGTTGATCCAAACCTATATTACTACAGTGTTGGTGACGAGAGCCTGATTTTGGTGACTTATTCAGAAATCCTTGTTGTTGGATACAAGTAATCTTTGACTTCTGAATTCGAGATGAATAATATGAGTATGATGCACTACTTATTGGGACAAGAAGTATGACAAAGGACCGATGAGATTTTCTTGAGTTAAGGAAAATATACAGTGAAGTTTTTTTTTTTTAAAGAAGCTCAAGTATGACAGAATGAAAAATCCACCGTGTTAAATTTAAAGGGAAAATGGTGATAATGATTCAGACGAGATTGATCCACAACTGATTGGATCACTGATGTATATGTTTAACACCAGACTTGATTCATGCCATGTAGTGAATGTGCTTAATCATTTCATGAGTCAACCGAGACAAACTCACTAGACAACAACAAAACATGTATTAAGATATATATGAGGCACAGTTGAATATGTCTTGAGATATGCCTCCACAGAGAACTTGAGTTTGTAGGATATATTGATTCAAATTGAGATAAAAGTATAGTGGACAAAAATATCACATCTGGTTGATGTTCTACCATGAAGTTTGCAATAGTTTCCTGATGAAGCAGGAAATGAAATCCTTGTGGCCTTGAATACCATAGAAGCAGAGTATGTACCATTGAGTGTGAGAAGTAGTATGGATTTACAAGCTTCTGACATATTTACTTTATCATGAGATAGATCCTATGATGATAACCAAGAGCCGTGTATAAATCCCCTTGAGAACCGAGTGTTTCTTGATGGATCAAAACACGATGAGATGAAATGTTCTTATATCAGAGATATGATGCAGAGGAAAATCGTACACATGCAGTACCTTCATACACATGAGAAAATTTCAAGACATATTCACCAAAATAAATTGGTGAAGAATGCATTCCTAGTAGAGAGGGAGTATTGATGACTCCAACCAAGACAAAATTCAGAATACATCCATGTGATACTTGGAATAATGAATAATGCCTCCCTAGCTGAGAGGGAGTGTTCATGATTGCATCTATGTGAGACATTCTCCAGCTTACAAACCTATGAGATATAGATCATTGCATCCATGTGATATATTATCCATCTTACAAACCTGAGAGAAATCCCCTGAAGAGGGTGTGTGGTTCCCATATGAGACAGAGTTGGAACGTAGATATGACCTCCTCCATTCAAAGAGTTGAGAAGAAATCCATATGATTATCCTGTGGGAAAGGTGATCCGTTGAGTTAGACGTGCCTGTGGTTGAGCACAAGGTGAACGTGTCAAATCCCAAAGTGGTGGGTGCATCATCATGAGAACAGAAATGAAGATGATGTATTAGCCTCCTCTAAGCAGCAGAGTTGATGAGAAAATCCAAATGACTCTCCTGTGTGATGCAATGGGAAAGAAGATCTATTGAGTGGACGTGCTTGTGGAAAAGCACATGTGAACATGTGAAGAGATGTTTCTTCTATGCAATGCAGTGATCTAGAGATATGGACATCCCTATGGATGTGCCCCTAGTGGATGAGAACTAGTGGGTGTATCAAATCCCTTGCTATATTGTTCAAGAGTCAAACTTGCCTGTAACCCTAATTTTAATGCAAAGGGTACAGGTTGACCCCACTAGTGAGTTCGAACATGTTGTGCCAATAGACACTTTTGTTGACAGGTTCAGGTTAGTATAATTAAAGGTAAATTCCCCATTGAGGAATTATATCTTTCACATGAGTTTGGAAATTTCAGCAAGTACACCTTCTTGGGAAAAGTGCGCACCTCTCTTGGGCACTAGTCTTCTAGGGTTTGAGAACCCTCTTGTGTGCTAGGTCTTATTGGTGGTGAAGGTCTTTTTCTTGAAGGATATAGCAAAGGATTTGGTCGGGTTTTCTTCCCTTGTTGAGAAGGGTTTCCCAAGATACTTCTTGTTTTTTTGTGCATGGTGTTTCTTCTTGTGATCTTGGTTGCTGCAACATTGTTGTTTATGGTTAAGACAAATGAAAAATTGAAATGAACTGCATGTTTAACCTAGATTATTGAAAAATCAACAATATTGTGGTTAAAAGGATTAAAAATCTCTATTATTGATTCACCCCCTCTTGGTAATCCAACAGATATTGCACATGCAGTGGAAGTTGTAAGCAAGTATATGAATAATCCAGGTAAAGAACATTGGGAGGAAGTAAAGTGAATTCTCTGGTATTTGAGAGGTAATTCTACTCATGCATTATGTTTTGGAGGTTCAGACATTTTTCTATAGGTATATGTTGATTCAGATATGGAAGGTGATAAAGATAGTAGGATAAGCACCACGGGGTATGTTTTTACTATAGGTGGAACAACAATAAATTGGATTTTGAAACTACAAAATGTTGTTTCGCTTTCAACAATAGAAGCAAAGTATGTTGTTGCTACAGAGGCTAGTAAAGAAATGATTTGGTTACAGAGGTTTATGGAGGAATTAAGAAAGAAGAAGGAGAATAGTAGGTTGTACTGTGATAGTGAGAGTGCCATTCATCTTTCAAAGAACTCAGCCTTCCATTCAAAAACTAAGAATATACAACTCAAGTACCATTTCATACGACCTGTCTTGGAAGATGGAAATTTGAGGTTGAAAAAGATACATACTAGCCAGAATCTTGCAGACATGTTAACATAGGTAGTAATCGAGGAGAAAATTATTTCTTGCTCAGTTTCAGTTGGTCTTCAAGCATGAAGGTGAATATGAGAAAATTTTCAAGTCCATGGTCGATCATAATCCAGCAGGTACAATATCCGTGGAGTTGTTGTGATCATTCTCCAAGTGGCAGATTGTTGGTTATGGAGTCTGATTATCTTCCTGATTCATATGTTTGTTTCAGCTATGCTTGGACCCCATTCCCTAATGGAGGTATTCTCAGAAGCGTTTGGGAAGAATTGTATGAAATATTGTGAATTTTGTAGTCAATATTTTTCGGAAAAATTGCCTTGTAAAATATTGTAATTTTGTAGTCAATATGAATTGTTCATTATAAGGTCGTAGATCTGACGGTATAAGTTGTTTTAGGGTTTTTTTCCCTACAAGGCAACCCTCTCTTATGAGGGAATTGTATTGTGGTTGTGTATTATCAAAAATATTGTATTATGAGAGAGGAGACGGTGAGATGAATACGAGGAAGTTACATCGGTTGAGTTGTATGTTGTATCCCTTCATTTTGTTGGATAATAAAAAGGAAGGACCTGGAAATTTCTCTGGTGGATGTAGCCCAAACTAGGTGAACCACGTATATATGTGTCTCTATTTTATTGCGTATATTTTGTGTTTTATTTCTGCATTTGTTTTATTTTATTGCTCTGCGATCCTATTTTTCTAACAATTTAATCAATTCTTCAAAGTTAGTCTTTTTTAATGCTATTGTTTCTTGCCATTTCATGAAATAATTTGTATCAATGAGAATATATATATGCACTTTACTTGATTTTGGATTGATTGGTCCAATGATGTCCAGTCCCCATTGGGAGAATGGTTGTTCTACATATATGGGTTTTAATTACATTGCAAATCTTTTCATCTTCCCTGAAAATTGTTGACAAGAGATACACGTTCTTACAGTAGCATATGAGTCCGTGAAAACTGATGGCCAATAGAATCCATCTCTTATTATTCTATGTGTTGTAGTATTAGGCGCAAAATCCCCCCCACAAATGCCTTCATGAAATTCTTGTATTAATTCTTGAGCTCTCTTTTCATCAGCACACCTTAATAACATGCCATCATAATTCCTTTTGAATAAGATTTCAGCAATCAATACATATTGATTTGATTTCATATTTAATGCTCTTCTTTCCTTTCGAGTCATGATGACAAGAAATTGTTAGACCTTTAAATATAACACAATATCTTTGTACCATTCAGAACCAGATATAGGTTTTCCAATTCAAACCAAAACTACTCCATTCAAAGCATCATTGCCCGCAATAATCTTGCAAAATCCTTTCCCCTTAACTTTTTTTAGAGGCTTAATTTCAATGTCATACTCTTGAATTTTCTCCATCCAATTTTCCCATTTCCATTCTCTCAATTGTTGGTTTAAAAACATCTTAACGAGAGAGGACGGAACATATGCAATGACATGAGAATTTAATATGTAAGTTTGAAAGTGTGTTATTTCTTTCACAAGAGATAGGGCTTGTTTCTCCAACTCTGAATATCTCAATTAATAATCCTGGAGGTTCTTGCTCATGAAAATGATTGGTATCTCTTCACCCTTGGCATTTATTTTTGTAAGAACAGATGCCACAACTATTTCTATTGCAAATGAATACATGATGAAATCTCTTTGGAAATCCGTACTAATGAGGATTGGGGTTGTGGTGATTTCCCTTTTTATGTTACTAAAGGCTTCTTGTGTATATGAAGTCCATTCGAACATTTAATCCTTTTTCAACAATGAATTGATCAGTTTTATAATGCTTGCATAATCAGGAAAAAATCTTCGTAAAAAGTTGATTTTTCCAAAAAATGACTGGACTCCTTTCTTAAATGATGGGTGTTTGATTTCATTTATAGCTTTAACCCTCTTCGGATCAATATATATTCCTTCCTTGCACATAATATTCCCCAATATCTTACCTTCATTCACTACAAATAAACATTTCTTTAGATTTAAAGAAACTGCATACAATCTACATCGTTCAAATACTTTTCTCAAATGATGAATATGATCATTTCTTGTTTTTTAATGGACTGTCAAATAATATTGGTATTCCACCATGAATTTTCCTATCAAACCATCAAAGGCATGATCCATAGCCCTTTGAAATGTAGCTCCAACATTATTTAAACCAAAGGGAATCCAAGCATATGCATATGTCTCTCAAGGTGTTATGAAGGTTGTCTTCACTCTATCTTCCTCTACAACCAAAACTTGATTATATCCAAAAAAACCATCTAACATGGGAATACAAGCAAATCCAGTGACTTGTTGGAGATGGAATTCCATGTTAGGCAGAGGATAATTATTCTTTACACTTGATTTATTAAGATCCTTGAAATCCACACACATCTGAGTCTCCCCAATCTTCTTTCTTACAACCACCAGATTTGAAAGCGAGTCAAAATGCCTAATGGAGTATATTATTCCAGCTTTCTTCAAATTTTCCAACTCAATATTCACTAGTGGATTCATCTTGGGATTCATCAGCCTTATCATCTGCTTGATAGGTTTTTCTCCTTCTCTTAATGGGATGATGTGTTGAAATATTGTTTTATCATATGCCTTTAAATCATCATAACTCCATGTGAAAACATCAAGATATTCTTTGAAGAGTGTGACATATTGATCAACTTCATCAGATGTACAATAAAATCCCAAGTTAATGTACTTTGGGGAATTATGAGTCCCAACATTGAATTTTCTCATTTCTTTAATTTTTTGGACTGATACTTATTCCAAGAGATTTTGGCATGATCATCTCTTGTGAATAGAGATTCAAATAGGACACAATTCTTTGGCACAACAGTAATTTCATTATCTTCATATTCATTTTCATTTACTAGAAAATTTTATAGGTCTTCATCATTTTCAAATACTTGAAGATACTCCTGGTTATCAGGTACTGAAGGTCGAAATACTCTTTTTACCTAAAAATATGTTTCACTTTGGATATCATCTAGGTTTGATAGAAAAGACGCCAATGCTAATGAATCTACCTTCTGATTTTCTTCCCTTGGAATGAAATAAATATCAAAAGAATAGAAGGCCTCCATCAATTCATTTACTCTTTTGAAGTATAATTTAAGCCTTTCCTTCTTAATCTTATATTTCTTATTTAATTGACTTATTACCAACTTAGAGTCACCAGTCACAATCAAATGTTCGATCTTCATTTATCATGCAAGGATCATTCCTTGAATCAAAGCCTCATATTCCACTTCATTATTTGTGCAAGAAAAATCAAGTCTTATAGCATGTGGGTGTACAATTGTTTCGGGGCTTTTAAGAACAATTCCAACTTCGCTCCCCGAACTTGAGCAAGCTCCATTGAATGACATCCTCCAATAGCCTGCAAAATGACTATCTTCATTTTATATATCCTCAATTTGTTCCATATCTAGGATAGCATAGTTTCCAATACTAGCATATATATAATCTTCCATTAGCTCATTATATTTCTTTTTGAAATAAAATGGTCTCCTGGGTTCACGAGGAACCTTGATCATTGCTCCGTCCTTATCTAAAAAAATCATGCATCTTCCATCATTCATTATATAGCCTCCGATCATAGATGACCAATCTCTTCCGAGGAAAACTCCATATGCAAGAGGAAGATCAACCACCACAATATTGAAAGTTGTAATAATATGAGGAGCAGCAGTAATCCAGGCATAGAAATATTTAATTTCTCCATAAGTTGGCACCTTCCTGGAATCAATCATGTAAATGCTTTCTCCTGTTTCATAGTATCTAGTGCAACTCATACCCAACATCTCCATTACTACCAAGGGAATGATATTGTTTGTTGCACCAGTATCAACTAGGAAATTGTGGAGTGCAACATCATGGTTTTCTATCGAAATATAGAAAGGTGGGACTTTACCTCTCAACTTGACTGCTGATGTGTTTTTATTTTGTTTTGGTATTGCGATAATTGCTTCAATTCTTCCCACTATATCGTCCAACAACTTCAAAATATTCTCCCTTTGTTGAGGAATATTTACCACTTTTATGAAAGGAAGAGTAATCCCCAACTTACTCAGATCATCAAAAACATTATATTTCATCTAGAGGGGGCTTGATATTTGATGTTGCTTCTTAGCTCCAGTTTTTCTTATCACACTTTTGTTGCTCTCTTTCTCATTCTCCTTTTCTTTATATTTTTATTTGTCTTTTTCATAATTATCTTTACTCTTGGACTTATTTACAAATGTTCATGTTTGGGAAACATTTTCTTGTGAGTCAGGATCATCTTCACCTTATTCAAATATATACATGGACATCTCACATCCGTCCATCTGTACAAGTTTAAAAATTTCCTTCAGTAAATAATTTTTTCTTGTTCAGTTATTTGTTCATTATATGGTTCATAAAGAACCACCACATTTGGAATTGGTTTTCTGGGGACCCTCTATCTTTGTTGATTATCATCATTTTCAAACCTCACTCTTTTCTCTTGGGAAGGGTTCCTTCTTTGTTCTTAGACTGAAATCCTTGGATTGGGTATACAATTATCATTCCTTATTAATATGGTTATTTCATTTTGCATTTGTCTAATTGTTTTGATCATCTGTGCAATCTTGATCCTTTGCTTAGTCTCTTGGGCTGCGACGAGGTCTATTTTCACACCAGGTATAGTTCCCTTGAAAAATCCTCCACCAGTTGCTTGATTTTGACTTGTGTTGGACATATTTTCACTCATGTGTTGTCATTGATGTCAACAGTCATAGTGAGCAAAGCAGCAAGGTTAATCTCAGGAAGAAAAATAATCGACAAAAGTGAATATCAAAGCTCAGAAGGAAGAGCGCATTGCACAGTCTATCAGTTAGCAAAAGAAGTGTACAGGCTGAAAGCAATTCATGATTATTGTTGAACATGATAGGATAAAAAATGTTACTATGATTGAAGCTCAGGAGAGTTAGTGAATGAAGAGCCTCAACAGCCATTCGATCAGAGTGAAGAAGCCTCAACAGTCCTCTGATCAAGAGAGTGATTGTGTTGATCGTCTAAATATTACGGACGTCGGTCATTTGAGTGACCATGGGCTTGAGGATCGTTGGAGGATCATGACCGTCGGATCTATAAGCCAGATCAATGATAAGAATGAATTGTGGGGAGAGAAAGAAGAATTAAAGAACTCACTAGTTCTAATCTCACAATTGGTGTAGATCGTCAGATCTCATAGACTCAGAGATCGACGACTGTGGTTGATCCAACAAGAAATCATATTAAGTCGGATTGAGTTGTGACCGTCGGATGCGCAATCGCCAGATCAACAGCAGGGATAGATTGTGGATATCAGAAGGAGATATTAACGACGCGCTAGTTCCAATATCGCAATTTTTCAGGATCGTCCAATCTTATAGCTTTAAAGATCGACGATTGTGGTTGACTCACCAACAACACACAAGTTCAAATTACAGAATTTTGGTGTTGAGTTAAATCACTCACAAGTTGTGGTTCCACAATCATCGTCAACCGTTAATCTTTTTTGAAGAGTCCACATCGACCATTAGATCAAATTAAGTGGAAGGACAGGATAAGCCAGAAGAGCAGCACTGCAGACAGATCGAGTCGTCGATCTAAGATCCTGATCAAACGAACATCCTTAACTTCGGGTCTAAAGATGTGAGGATCTTATGCTCCGTTAGTTTGAGATTTGAAATACTTAGAGCCCAGAAATCTGAAGTGAATAAGGACCATCAAATTTGGAGGACATAACGAGGACCATTGGATCAAGTCTATTGATCAGCAGACCACCTCAGCAAGGACGTGTGGGAGATCCATGTCAGTGAACCTCGTCAGCAAGGACGCGTGTAAGACCACGTCGACCAAGACACATGGAATAATCAGATGATGAAAACTGTCAAAAGGAAATTGACTCATGCCATGTCAATAATTGGCGTAAGAAACTTACACCACTCCATGATTTTTTATTTGGGAAGTATAACACCATCACTTGCACAAAGTCTCAAAGTCCCGAATGTTGGAGTCTTGAAGTGGACACAAGACGTCCGATCTGAAAGATCACATTAGGATCATTCTTGACCGTCGATCAGACTGTAGTGGAAGGATAGTATAAGTGAAAATTTAACCGACAATAAGCGGTCTCCACCATGTTATTCCTGACTCAGCAAGTGATCACTCTAGAGGCAAGAAGGGGTTGAGATCTGAAATCTATGAAGTCCGAAGACTCGGAGTAAAAGGTGGTCATCCATCTCGATGTGTGATTAAGTCCTAGCCATTGGATTTAGCAGTGAAAGAATGAATGTAAGGATCAAAGCTGGCCGTTGATTTGGTTTCGTGAAATAAACCATTTGATCTAAATTCAAAGGTTTGAAATGTTGAAATCCCAAAGTTTCGAAGTGCGAAGTTTCGTGATCCGTCCATATCGTCAAAAGATTGAATCGTGACCGTTGATTTGATAAAGGGATCAAGCACTCGTTTGGCTTAGCATATGGTTACCCCCGATAGTCATATGATATAAGAGTTTTAAAAGGAAACTGTTATACATCGCTATAGTTGGTAAGCATGTGGTTCTGTAACGCTCGATCATATGAAATGGTTTGAAGGAATTTCCTCCGTAGAATTTGATCTCTGTGAAAATAACAAAGTTTCGGGATCGAGTTTAAAGGATTAAATTGGTCCATGACTATGATCAATTTATGCAAAACCTTCATGATAAAATAAATAAACAGTAATTAAGATTAATTAATCGAAGAGGTGTGATGGTCAAAATGAAGGGACACAATTGTGTCACACTCACACTGTTTGAAGAATATATAATCAAGGAAGAGTGTTGAGAAGTAGGGTGTCTCTGCAGTCCATATCAGAAGATCAAAAGCTAAAGTAGATTCTAGGAAAGAAAGCTAAAGATACTTATGTATTAAAGGTGGTTGGGTGGTGCAAGGGCAGGTTGGTTCCTGCAGAGGGAGTTGGTGCTTCCTTGTTAGTTGTAGCTGACTAAACAGGGGGTCGTAGCCTTCTACCAGTTGGTGCTGGTGAACCAGGGTGTGGATGCATCCTGATCAGTTGGTGTTGATCAAATAGGAAGTACATCTTCCTTCTATGTAACATGTAAAAAAAAATTGCAGTTAATATAAAAGAGTTTGTGGTTTTCCCAATTGGGTTCCACGATAAAATACTGTGTTAAAATTCTATGTGCATTAATAAATGAAAAATTGATATAATTGTTGTGTCACGAATTCACTCCCCTCTCTCAGTGACAGGATCTGATCCTTCAATTGGTATCAGAGGGGGTTCGTTTAGCACAATATAACAAAATTAAAGGTATATCTTGAAGATGGATCAACAAGAAGGAATGTCCAACAACAAAGCACCATTGTTCAATGGAGGAGGCTATGCCTCATGGAAAATAAGGATGAAAAACTTTATGTTGGCTCTTGGTTTTTATATCTAGCAATTTTCTGTATATGGTTACACCACACCAACTACTCCACCCAAAGACATTGCGGGAAAGAAAATCTGTAATGACAACTCAAGAGCAGATGATGGAATTCTAGCAGGGTTGACCAATTCTATATGTGTGAAGGTTATGCATTGCAAATCAGCCAAAGAAATCTGGGACAAGTTGGAGGTTGTATATGAAGGAGATGAAAAAGTCAAAGAAGCCAAACTACAGACCTATAGATCTCAGTTTGAAAATCTGAAAATGAAAGAAGAAGAAAATATTGATGAGTATTTTCATAGGGTAGATGAAGTGGTTAACTCAATTAGAGCGACAAGAGAAGAGATTACAGATAAACCCATTGTGAAAAAAATACTAAGATCATTACCTATGAGATATGATGAAAATATTTCTTCAATTGAAGATAGATCTTATCTAGACACACTCACAGTTGATCAGCTCCATGGAATTTTTACAGCATATGAAATGAGAATGGGGAATGATAAATCAACAAAAGATGAAACAGTGTTCAAATCATCTAAGACAAAGATAAATCAGAAGAAAAAAATTTAATCCTGCCATCATGAAAAATATGATGTGGAAGAAGCCAATTTCATTAGAAAACTTCAAAAAGGATCAGGGAAGTACAAAGTCAAGCTTCCTTTCAAATGTTTTAATTGTGGAAAAGTTGGTCATTTTGCAACCAAGTGTCCCTATCCCAAGGAGCACCCTAAAGATGAAGAAAATAAAACCAAACAATACAAGAAGAAGGAAAAACCCAACTACAAGAAAATGTTTTACAAAGGGAAAAAGAATTTCTACTCAAAAGAAGAAAACAACAGCTCGTTAGAGTCTAGTGATAATGATGAATTTGATGATGATGAAGTCCTTTTCTTAAGTATTGAAGAATCAAATGAGATAGAAAAAATTAAACATGAGAAGGAGTTAGAAGATGAAGCAAAAGTTAATATGGAAGAAGAACTTCTCAGTGCCTTGGATGAATTAAGAAAATACAAAACCAGATATAGACAATTGAAAAGTTTTGTAGTTGAACAAAAGGAAAAACATGAACAAGAAGAAAGGGAGATGGAAAAACTCATGAGCAATCTGAAAAAACAAATCTTAGAAGCAAATAAAATCGAAGAAAGTCTGGAAAAGTCTCTTAAGGAAAAACAAATAACTTGTGAAAGAATGGAGAAAGAAATAGTTCATCTAAAAAGGGAACTGGATGCAAAAATCATTCAAACAAAATCTGAAAATAGCTCTAAAATATCAGATAATATTATTACCACGCAAAGGGATTCAGGTAATAAAAATGGAATAGGTTATTCTCAAAAGGAAAACCATGTTAACTCAAAATCTTATGCAGATACTCTCCTCAGTACATTCAAGAAGAAAAATGAAGAGAAGATAAGTAATGATCAGAACTCCAGAAGATTACTTCCACCCATCGGGAAGGATGACAAGACAATACCAAAGAAGTCTTATCAAAACAAGTATCCTCGCATTTTCCTTGGTTATTTCTTTGCATGCTATAATTTCAGACACAGAGCTATAAACTTTAGAGCATATAGAAAGAAAAATCTGAAGGTTAAGAACTATATCCTTAAGGATAAACAAGAAGCAAATCAAGTTAAAAGCACAAACTATAACTCCTTTGTACCTCTACAAGAAGGTGACTTACAATGCTTCAGATGTCATAACCATGGACATAAGGCCATTAATTTCATATTAATGGAAGTCTCAGAATAACCAAAGTTCACTAGAGAGCAAAAGAAACTTTGGAGAGAAAAAACATAAAAAAAGGAATGTCTTATTGCCCTAAAATATCAAGATAAAAAGGATCTCTGGTATGTTGAAAGTGGGTGCTCAAAACATATGACAGGTAACAAAGACAAGTTTTTAGACATAAAGAAACAAAAAGGTAAAGTTACATTTGGTGATAATGCTTCAAGTAACATACTTGGGAAATGCACTATGAGCCTGGGAAAAGACAAAGCCAGAAATGTGATACTTGTCGAAAAACTGAAGCCTAGTTTATTAAGTGTCAGTGAAACCTATGATCAGGGGCACTTCTGCATCTTTGATTCCCAAAAATGTGAGATTAGGAGAGAAGAAACAGGAAAATTAGTTGGTACTGCTCCTAGAACTCCTGAAAATGTATATATACTAGATGCAAAATTGAATGAGGAGTGTCATATAAATTGAGTAGTTTAAATTTGGCTATGGCATAGAAGGTTGGGGCATATTAACTTTGAAAATATTGTGAAAGTCAACAACCTTGTTGCAGTAACAAACTTGCCAAAAATCATAAAACCCTCAAATGTTATGTGTAGACACTGTCAACTAGGGAAGCAAACTAGAATAAGGTTCAAGGCAAAAGAATACACAACCTCTAAACCTTTATATATTTTTCACACTGACCTATGTGGAACTACGAGGACCAAGAGTTTGCAAGGAGAGTCTTACTTTATGTTTTTCATTGATGACTTTACTAGAATGGGTTGGATATGTTTTCTCAAAGAAAAATCAGAAGCACTCAACAAATTCAAAGCCTTTAAAACCCTTGTTGAAAATGAAAAGGAGACAAAAATCAAATGTATTAGATTAGACAATGGTGGTGAATTCACCTCAAAAGAGTTTGATCTCTTCTGTGAAATCCATGGAATAAAAAGACAATTATTTGTTGCCAGAACACCTCGGCAAAATGGGATTGCTGAGAGAAAGAATAGAACAATTCAGGAGGCTACAAGGACTATGCTCAATGAAGAAAAATTTTCAGATGGATATTGGAGGGAAGTTGTAAGCACAACAATATACATATTGAGCAGAGTTCATCTCAAGGTTAATAGTGATAATACCCCTTATGAACTATGGCTTGGAAGAGCTCCATCAGTAAAATACTTCAAAGTCTTTGGAAGTAAATGCTACATCAAAAGACTAGATGAGAGTCTTGGAAAATTTGATGCTAGATATGATGAAGGTATTTTTCTTGGATAAGCTTCAAACAAGAAATCATACAAATTCTACAATATTAGATCACATAAGATTTTTGAGAGTGCAGATGTCAAGGTGGATGACCTAAAAACGATAAGGATCAAAAATCAAGAAACCATACCTAAAAATGAAGATGAAGATGATGATGAGACATTCGACACACAACTAGAAGTAGAAGAGAATGAAAAAGAAGGGGAAGAATATGATATGGATACTATTGAAAGCGAAGAAGATAGTCAATATGGAGAGATAAGAGAAGAATTCCCAAGAAGAGATACAAAGACACCCTCAATAATTACTCAAAAGAATCATCCCGAAGAACTGATTATTGGAGATATGAATGATGAAGTGCAGACAAGAAGACAACTATTGTATCAAATAGAAATAGCATTGTTGTCACATGTTGAGACTAACTCAATCAAAGAAGCATGTAAAGATGAGAATTGGATCAAAGCTATGAATGAAGAATTGGACCAAATAAAAAAAAATCAAACTTGGGAACTAGTTCCAAGACCAAAAAATAAAAATGTCATTGGAACTAAATGGGTATATAAAAATAAAATGAATGAAGATGGGAAAGTAATCAGGAACAAAGCCAGATTAGTGTGTAAAGGATATACTCAGGTTCAAGGAGTAGACTATGAAGAAACATTTTTACCTATGGCCAGATTAGAGGCAATTAGGATGTTCTTAAATTTCTCCAGCTACAGAAAATTTAAAGTGTACCAAATGGATGTCAAGTCAGCATTTCTCAACGGAAATTTAGAAGAGGAAGTTTATGTTGAGCAACCAGAAGGATTCCAATTAACCAACAAAGGAGACTATGTTTGTAAACTAAATAAAGCACTCTATGGGCTAAAACAAGCACCTAGAGCATGGTATGCAAGGCTAGACTCTTATTTACAAAAACAAGGCCTCAAAAGGGGATCATCAGACAATAATATTTATTGCAAAATTGATGGCAATAACATGATCATTGTGGAAGTGTATGTTGATGATATTTTATTTGGTAGTGATGATGAAAAAACGAGCAAGGACTTTTCTAAGATGATGCAGGAAGAATTTGAAATGTCTTTACTTGGTGAACTGAATTTCTTCCTTGGATTACAAATAATACAGTCCAAAAGAGGAGTCTTTATCCATCAGTTTAAATATGTTAAGGATATTCTTAAGAGATTCCAGTTAGAGGATTGCAAACCTGTTAGTACACCTATGATAGTTGGATGCAAACTAAGAAAGGATGATGAGTCCAGAGCTATAGATCCAAAACACTATAGATCAATGATTGGCAGTTTTCTCTATGTAACAGCTTCTAGACCCGATGTCAAGCAAGTTGTTGGGATGGTGGCTAGATTCCAAGCAGAACCAAAGGAGAGCCATGTTCAATATGTAAAAAGAATCTTTAGGTATTTTACAGAAACCATAGATCTTGGTTTGTGGTATCCTAGCAAGGATTCATTCACTTTAAAAGCCTATTCAGATGCTGATTGGGAAGGAAGTGTAGATGACAGAAAAAATACAAGTGGAGGAGCATTCTTTTTGGGAGAATCATTGGTTTCTTGAATAAGCAAGAAACAGCCCTCAATTTCTCTGTCTAGCACTAAAGCTGAGTATATTGCAGCAGAAGAATGTTGCACACAAGTGGAATGGATGAAACAAACCATACAAGACATCAAAATAATATTTGAAGAACCTACTATTATCCATTGTGATAATACAAGCACTATAAATCTCTCTAAGAACCTTGTCCAACATTCAAAATCGAAACACATTCCCATAAAGTACGACTATCTAAGAGATCAGGCTGAAAACAAAAACATTAAATTGGAATATGTTCCAACACAAGAACAGGTGGCAGATATTTTTACAAAACCCGTAAGTAGAGATGTATTTGAATATCTCAGGAAAAAATTAGGAGTAATCCTTATTCCTACCCAAATATCTCAAGAAAACAATGCATCAATTGGCACTTATTCAGGGGGAGACAACAATCAACATCAGAAGGAGTCATTCAGTTATGACAGGAAAAGTGTTATTGCAGGAGGAGTTACCAATGGTCAAAGAAATATTTATATAAACAGATCATTGGAGAATAAACCCTCTGCCATTGATGTTAAAGGGGGTGAGTAACTTCAGAAGAGAGTGATGCAGCATCACGAGGGGAGTTTTTGTATGAAGTTAGTATGTTTCCCTCAATGACAAAGGGGGATATTGTTGGACGTATTGTCATTCATGTGTTGTCATTGATGTCAACAGTCACAGTGAGAAGAGCAGCAAGGTTAATCTCGGGAAGAAAAAGAATCGACATAAGCGAATGAAGATCAAATCTCAGAAGGAAGAGCGCATTGCACAGTATATCAGTTAGCAGAAGAAGCATACAGGCTGAAGGAAATTCGTGATTATTGTTGATCATGATAGGATCAACAATGTTCCTATGATTAAAGCTCAGGAGAGTTAGGGAATGAAGAGCCTCAGTAGCCATCTGATCAGAGTGAAGAAACATCAACAACCATCCGATCAAGAGAGTAACCGTGTTGATGATCTAAATATTACAGATGTCAGTCATATGAGTGACCATGGGCTTGAGGATCGTTGGGGGATCATGACTGTCAGATCTGTAATCTAGATCAATGGCAGGGATGAATTGCGGGGAGAGAAATAAGAATTAAAGAACTTCCCAGTTCTAATCCCACAATGGGTGTAGATCGTCAGATCTCATAGACTCAAAGATCGAAGAATGTGGTTGATCTAACAAGCAATCATATTAAGCTAGATTGAGTTGTGACCATCGAATGCGCAATCTCCAGATCAACGACAGGAATATATTGTGGAGATCGGAAGGAGATTTAAACATTGTGCTAGTTCCAATCCCGCAATTTTTTAGGACCATTCGATCTTATAGCTTTGAAGATCGATGATTGTGGTTGACTCACCAACATCGCACAACTTCAAATTACAAAATTTTGGTGTCGAGTTAAATCACTCACAAGTTGTGGTTTCGCAATCATTTTCAATCGTTAATATGCTTCGAAGAGTCCACATCGACCGTTAGATCAAATTAAGTGGAAGGAAAGGATAATCCATAAGAGAAGCACTGCAAACAGATCGAGTCTTCGATCTAAGATCCTGATTGAATGAACATCCTTCACTTCAGGTCTAAATATGTGAGGATTTTATTCTCCTTCAGTTTGAGATTTGAAATACCCAGAGCTCGGAAATCCGAACTCAATAAGGACCGTCGGATTTGGAGGACATAACAAGGACCATTGGATCAGGGTTGTTGATCAACAGACCACCTCAACATGGACATGTGAGAGATCCATGTCGGCTAACCTCATCAGCAAGGATGCGTGGAAGAACACATCGTCAAAGACACATGGCATAATCAGATGATGACAACTGTCAAGAGGAAATTGACTCATGCCATGTCAATAATTGACGTAAGCAACTTACGCCACTCCGAGAGTTTTGTTTCTGAAGATATACCACCAGCACTTGCCCAAAGTCCTGAAGTGGACACAAGACATCCGATCTAAAATATCACATCGAGCGAATTCTTGACCATCGATTAGAATATAGTGGAAGGATATTGTAAGTGAAAAGTTAACCGACAGCAAGCGGTCTCCACCATGTTATGACTGACTCAGCAGGTGATCACTATGAAGGCAATAAGGGGTTGATATCTGAAATCGATGAAGTACGAAGATACAGAGTAAAAGGTGGTCATCCAGCTCGATGCATGATTAAGTCCTGGCCATCGGATTTAGCAGTGAAAGAATGAATGTAAGGATCAAAGCTGACCGTTGATCTGGTTCCGTGAAATAAACCATCCAATCTAAATTCGAAGGTTTCAAATGTTGAAATCCCGAAGTTCCGAAGTGCGAAGTTTCGTTAGTCGTCCATCTCATCACAATATTGAATCATGACCGTTGATTTGATAAAGGGATTAAGAACTCATTTGGCTTAGCATCTAGTTACCCCTGATAGTCATATGATATAAGAGTTTTAAAAGGAAACTGTTATACATCACTATAGTTGGTAAGCTCGTGGTTCTGTAACACTTAGTCATATGAAATGGTTTGAAGGAATCACCTCCATAGAATTTGATCTCTGTGAAAATAACAGAGTTTTAGGATTGATTTTAAAGGAATAAATTGATCCATGACTGTGATCAATTTATGAAAAACCTTCACGGTAAAATAAATAAACAGTAATTAATATTAATTATCGAAGAGGTGTGATGTTCAAAATGAAGGGACACAGTTGTGTCACACTCACATCATTTGAAGAATATATAATCAAGGAAGAGTGTTGAGAAGTAGGGTGTCTCTGCAGTCCATATCAGAAGATCAAAAGCTGAAGCAGATTCCAGGAAAGAAAGTTGAAGATACTTATGTATTAAGGGTGGTTGGGTGGTGCAAGGGCAGGTTGGTGCCTGCAGAGGGATTTGGTGCTTCCTTGTTAGTTGTAGTTGACTAAACATGGGGTCATAACCTCCTACCAGTTGGTGCTGGTGAACCAGGGTGTGGATGCATCTTGATTAGCTGGTGTTGATCGAAAAGGAAGTACATCTTCCTTCTATGTAGCATGTAAAACAATTTTTTCAGTTAATAGAAAAGAGTTTGTGGTTTTCCCAATTGGGTTCCACTATAAAATACTGTGTTAAAATTCGGTGTGCATTAATAAATGAAAAATTGATATAATTGTTGTGTCACTGATTCACCCCCCCTGCTCTCAGTAACAGGATCTGATCCTTCAAATTGGTCACGACCTTTTATCTTCATTTCTTTTTGAACTAGAGGCTCCTTGATTATCAATATTTAGATTACCCATCTACCTTTGTATTTTTTCGAGGATAATGTTAGGCTAAGCACCCATTTCAATCATGATTTCCTCCATTTCTATAGATTTAGTCATTTCTTCCTCTAGGGTATCCATTTGGGAGGCTCTGATGGAAAACTTCACATTTGGTGGCATGGCATTTTTATAAAAACCAAGTATCACAGGATCATTGGACCTTTTATCTTCAAGAATCTTGTTCATAGTTTTATTGAATTTGAGATTGAAGTCTCTTACCCTTTCATTTTTCTTCAAACAAATTTGAGTAAAATTAGTGAGAAGAGTATGATACGCGACTGAGAGAGAGAACATAGTTAGGAACATGGTTTCAAGATCATCGAATGAACCAATTGATCTAGTGGGAAATTTTGTGTACCATTCATAGGCTTGGCCTGATAAGGTTTGGAGAAATAACCTTACCATTACATCATCATACTCCACAAGGTGGAAATCGTAAAAATCCGGAAACAAATCAAGATGTCTTTTATCATCGATTGTTCCATCACCAGAAAATTCTTTCAAAGTACCTTTAGGATGAATAGGGAGCTCACAGTGTTCACCTCGCAAGTCAAGAGGATAATATCTTATCCTTATGAGATTTGTGAATCTTCGCCTTTATTCATGTCTTCTTTCCTCCTGTCTTTTTTCATGTGGTTCTTCCTGTCTTTCACGTGGTTCTTCACATATTTCGTCCTTTCTTTTTGTCATGTCCAGAAGCTTATCTTTTTCATCAAGAATATATTTTCACTTTCTAAGGTATGCAGTTGCTTCATTTTACTTCTAGTGATTGGTCCTTTGTATTTGTCCAGCTTCAATTATGGCCTTGCTCTTGTGCTCTTCGAGCTCGTCTCTTGTTTCTTCGGTCTTGTCTTTCATCTCTCCTTTGTCTTCGAAGAATTTATTTTTCTTCTTCTTGAACTAGTGTTTTCCAAGACCTTTCTAATTCTTCTCTAGTTTTGGCTTTTGTTATTGCAATATTATATAGATGATGAAGAATACTTCGTTGATCATTTAATCCAATTTCTAACTGGGGCTGGTTAGTCTAAGGAAAAGTCATGTAATTTTAGGATGTTAAACCAGGTCCAAATATTTCATTTCACTCACCAGTATGGTCACCAAAAAATTTGACGCTTGAATCCGTCAGGACCGATTCTAGGCTCAAAGAAATATTAAAATGTTGAAAAATAAAAGATTTATAAAAAAAGAGAATTCCTCATAAAGGACCAGCAATATCACATATCACATGTTTGCAAAAAATAAACAAAATTTCCTCACATCCATCATAGTGAAAATAAAGGTTTATGATCACATCAAAAACAAAAGACGATGGTTTGGATGCATAAGATAACTTTTATAGAGTAAATAATTTTATAGATCAAAAGAATATTATGATGGATCAATTTCAAATACTTTATACTCGGAACTTAGAGTTATAAAATATAGTCAAGATTGATCCTGAATTAGTTTTCTTGGGATTTCTTCATAAATAATAAATTCTTGAAATTTAAAGGCCTTTTTCCAAAGGATTGGGATTAGGGCTCCCACAGACCATAAAAGCAAACATATACAAGAATATAGAACGTATAAGGAACAAAGTGGGCGGATGTCAAACAACAAAATCTGTAAAGAAGACAAAGACAAAATTATCATAATTTGGTTATACCTTTCTATTCAAAGAAGAAGAATAACTGGATGAAAACTGATAAAAAAAGAAGAATGTGATCAACATGGACTTACTATTATGGTACCTCCCTCCTTTCATTTGCTTGCTATCGCTTCCTTTATGCTCTTGTTGGTTGTAGTTTGGTTACCAGTCATAACTTCCTCCACTGGAATTTCAAAAATCTCGAAAACTGAATTATTCAACCATTCTTGGATAAAGTTCCTCAATGGAGAAATGGTTACTTCTTATTTTATCTTAACATTAAACAATTCATTTTTAATTTCCCTAATATCAATAGATAAATTCTATAATATGTTTTCAATGTCTTCATTTTTATTTGTATACTCGACCAACCAGTTGTCAATTTCATCATTTGTAAACTCCATCATATTATCAAAATTTTCAGCTGATATCCTTTTTAATTATTCAATTTTATCTTGGAAAAGTTTTCGAGTCATCAACGTAGAATTTGAAATATACTTAGGGTATGGGACTTCAATGGTAGTTCCAACGATATCCGGATCAAGGATTTTTAAATATGATTCATTTTTTTCTTCTTGATAAGTCAACCAATCAATTTATCAGACCTCTTAACACATTAATTATTTCCATCCAATAGGATTTCAATTGTTTGATTCGGCTCAGAGAAGGTAAATTTTCTTTCTTTTTGGTCTTCTTTGTCATTGTTGAAACTCTAGTTGTAAACATCACAACTCCGTCAGTGTAGAACCCTTCATTGTTTTTTAAATCTGAATTTAAATATTCCTTGGTGTTTTGAATTCTTAAACCAAGAGAAGCGAAACTCTTTGCCATCCCATAGTTCTACAATTGATGAAATTCTTTTCTTAATATATTTTTTCAACAAAATGTCAGGTAGATGTGATTAAACTGGAAATTCCTTTGACCCTTGAACTTGATTCTGGGTTTTCTTGAAGACCCTTTCCAAGATGAATCATGGCAACAGGAGAAGCCAAAATAGGTGGAGGCATAAGGGTTACCTCCAAATCTTTAATTATTTCTTTTAACTGGGAATTCTCTTCTTCCATGTTTTCAATTGAAACATCAAGAGTGTCCCTTGTAACTCTATGAATGGATGATAATTTTGAAGGTAACATACCATGTGTGTCAATGGTAGACTGTAGCTTCCCGCTTTTACTATTCGTAGTTATTTCGAAAAATAATTTCTTGTATTCCTTATCAAACAATGCATTTTGTACAAACAATGTTTACTCATTAGATAATTTCTCGTCCTAGATCGTGAGTGCAGAGACAGACTACACATTTTCTCGAGTTGATACTTCTACATCTGGGAAATTAATGTTTTCAATATCTACATCTAGATCCATGTTATCCAACAACAAATCATCTTCCTGAGCATGTGTTTCATCCCCTTCCTTCTTTGAATTAATTATTTTTATTTTAAACTTTAGCTTATGGGGATTCTCCAGGTTCCATTTAGGAGGGTTCCTCTCTTCATCATCTCCTGAATTATTGCTCTGTATTTTTCTTGTGTAGGACGTTCCTGGCTGAGGATTTTCCTTTGATAAGGCGCTTCTTCTAGAGACGGCTCGTGATTGGACATTTTTATCACTCGAGTGTTTACCTCTTTATTTATAATGCTTTGTAGTGCTTATGAAAATTTCTATATCCTCATAATTTTTGTCGACTTCTTGATCACTAGGGTGGTGACTATCATTTTATTATTCTTTACTAATGGATGATTTTAAAAGTGCAGGGTTGAGCCCAACTGAAATAAGATGATTATAAAAAAGGTGGTTTGGGTCGAAACCCTTTATTTCCTCTACAAATTTTAGGTTGGAATTCTCAAAATTAGCAACATGTTCATCTATTTTGGAAATTCCCTGAAGAAGAATTTCACCAATTTTCCAAGTGAGAGGTATGAATTTATTTTTCCTTTTCTCAGATAAAGTATGGAACCAAAATTTATACTTACAGGATATTTCAAAGACAAAAAAATTATCAAAAATTTAATAGGGAAGGAAGATAGGTCTCTCAATAGAGCAGAAAAGCCTCATGACATTATGATCTTCCATTTTTTCTATAACTCCTCTTCCCTTCATAAGATTTATTGTTTCCAATGATAACCGCGGAGTGTCTTCCCCAAATAAAAATTTCTTGAACTTAGATAGAAAATATGAATACACCTCAAAAAAATGATGGCCAACTCTTTGCCTCCATAAATCTTGGTATCACGTGGTTACAAGGTTGACCTTTATTTTAATTCTTCGAGCAATTCTCAAGCCATCAAAAGTATGACAATATATAATGGAAAATATCAAATAAGATGGCATGTAAAACCTTTTATCATACTTGAAATTAGTGATTTGTGCAGTGATTTCATTTGAGATTATCTTCGCCCATTTGAAGATAGCATTTTCATGAACAACGAAATGCAATATGTATAATTCCAGTCGAGGAATTGTTTATGTAGAATACTGGCTAGTAATTCGAGTAAATAACCAAACAATTTCCTTATAGGGATTCTTTAAAGAACTTACCTAAATTATTGATATGTCTTTAGGAATTGTCATGAATAATCTCTAATCCATTGTTCTTTCTTTTTAGGAAGTTTCTTGCTTCCTCTTCTTTATATACCAGGTTCGGCTCTAAAAATTTCAGCATTTCTCTAAATATTGAAGGTGCTAATGAGATAGGAGAACTATTATGCAATGCAATGACACTTTTTTTTTAATGATCTTATCAATGCACCAGGTGACAATTTCATTGAACTCAAAGACTTATGGAACACATCCCGTGAGAACTATTCCTTACGTCCATACTTTTTTGTTTTCGCTATGAAATAATTTCGAGTAATACCAGTAGGTGCGAGAGAAATGATAATTCTGATCTTCCCTAGCAAAGAGGTTTAGAGTATCCCCATAGAATGACTGCTTTCTCATGGTTGTTTCAGCGAAGCTCGCCATATTTTTCTTGAACCATTATTTTGCACAGTAAAATGAATTTGAGTTAGATTTATTTTACGGAAACATTAACTCAAAATAACTATTAGTAGCCTCGGTAAAAGCATCATTAATTAACGACCACTTCAACAATAAATTTGGTATTCGGATCCATAGGGGTAACAATAAATGCGACATTGGAAAATGTGAAGGGACAGACAATGGAAATTCATCGGGGTTGGAAACTAGTATGAAAAGCCAGATATGCAAGTCTGAAGGTTTGCTAGTCCAAAAATTTTGAGTGTATGGAATCGCTAAGTAACGAGAATTATTGGGTGGAGAGAGGAGAGAGTGGAAATGCATTAAATAGGTCTGCAAGTCTGAAGGTCTAAAAGTTCGAAATGTAAAATCATTCTAAGTGTTGGGCGGAACTATGCATAGGTGAATGGATGATAATGTAAGTGCGAGAGTCCGCGAGTCTGAAGGTTTGCGACCATGAAAACTGACTAAGTATAATAGTTCCAAGAAAGGGAAGA
>SNQJ01S0004758.1:118889-140811 GCA_010110895.2 Picea sitchensis
TGTTTCAGCATCTACGTTTCAACATCTGAGATTCAGCATCTGTGTTCACCATACACAATCGATTGCCATCAATGACAACCTTGATCATCTGCGTCATCTCTGTTGTAGCCATATTTCCAACAATCACTGCATTTTCAGAATCTGATGAAGAACATTTACAACACTTGAAGAAAACTTTTGAGAAATGTAGAAGGTATGACATATCACTTAATCCTAAAAAATCACACTTTGCCATGGAGGAAGGAAAGATTTTAGGACATATTGCTTCCCCTGAAGGTATTAAAATAGATCCTGAAAGAGTCAAGGCTATCCAACAAATAGATATTCCGAGAAACAAGAAGTCTATTCAGTCCTTCATTGGTAAAATTAATTTTTTCAGGAGGTTTATACCTAATTTTGCAGAGATTATCAAGTACATTACTGACATGTTGAAAAAGGATGCAGAAATTAAGTGGATACCAGAAGCTAAAGAATATTTTGAAAGAATCAAGTAGGCTCTTGTACAAGCCCCTATTCTCATTAGTCCAGATTACTCCAAAGGATTCATGATTTTCTCATTTGCATCAGAAAACACCATAGCTGATGTTCTTCTGCAAAGAAATGAGCAAGGATATGAGAAGCCCATCTCCTTCTTTAGAAAAACCCTCAGAGACTCTGAATTGAAGTATGATGTAATGGAAAAATAGGCTTATGCCCTGGTAAAGGCTCTGAAGTCCTTTAGAGTATATGTTCTTCAATCCGAGATTACAGCTTATGTCCCAAGCAGTGCAGTCAAAGAAATATTGGTTCAGCCTAACAGTGAAGGAAAGAGAGGGAAATGGATAACAAAAATCCTGGAGTATGATCTCACCGTAAAGCCTACACAATAGATAAAAGTTCAAGGCCTTGCCAAATTAATGACAAAATCTAATTGCAAAGCAATTGGGTTGTACCATCTTTCAGACAAGACACAGGATTCTTCTTTCCAGATTGAAGAAACAAATTCATAGGTAAACAACAAGTATGTTTCTTCACCATGGTACAAAGATATCGTATTTTTTCTGTTGAATTTTCAATCTCCGCCAGAGTTGGATAAATCAAAATTCAGATCATTAAATATAAGAGCAGTAAAGTATTGAATTATTGATCAGATCTTACTCTAGAAAGATCCTAATGGTTTTTTGTTGAGGTGTGTTGATGAAAAAGAAGTTGAACAATTTTTTCATGGTCTACATCATGGTGTGTGTGGAGGCCATCACCATTGGAAAGATATTGCCCTCAAGATTCTTAGGGTAGGCTATTACTGGCCAATTATATTCTTAGATATTTTTGCTCAGGTCAGGGCATGTGAACCCTGTTAGAAATTTGCTGGAAAGAATAAACTTATGTCTTTGCCTCTTAAACCAATCATCACCCATGGGTCATTCCAACAGTGGGGCTTAGATTTCATCGGAGAGATCAATCCTTCATCTTCAGGACAACACATATGGATTCTTACAGCCACTGATTACTTTATGAATTGAATCGAAGCAATTCTGACTCGGAATGCAACAGACAAGGTAATCATGGACTTTCTCGAAAGATATATTTTTTCCAGGTTTGGCTGTCCTAAAAAACTAGTCACTGATAATGCACAAACCTTTAAATCCAATTCCATGATTAAATTTTGTAATAATTATAGTATCAAATTGGTCCACTCTACTCCCTATTACCCCCAAAGGAATGGATTAGTAGAGTCCTCCAATAAAACTCTGATAAGGATTATCAAAAAACTACTGGCGGAAAATAAAAAATCATGGGATTCCAAATTAAAGTTTTCCCTGTGGGTAGATCGTATCAGCAACAAAAAGTCTATTGGGACTTCTCCTTTCCAGATGGTATATGGGAAAGAAGCTATTCTTCCAACTCAATTAGGCCTACAAGTTTTAAAGTTCTTGCAAGAAGAGTTAGAAGAACCTAATGATCTACAAAGGAGATTTTTTCAAATGATTGAGGTTCGGCAGGTCAGAGAATAGATGAATCAGAAAGTTGTTGCTCACCAGAGATAAGTCAAAGCCACATTTGACAAAGGAACTAAGAAATAGATCTTTAATGAAGGGGATTTTGTGTTAATATGGGATGCCAGGAGAGAGGATAAAGCAAAACATGGTAAGTTCGATAACCTATGGTATGGTCCCTTCAAGATAGCCAAGGTAATGGACAATAACACTTTTCTCCTGCATAATTTGGATGACACAGAAACTTCTGGAGGCCCAATGAATGGGAGGTTCTTGAAACACTATTTTCTCTAAAGACTGATCAGGTTTTCAGTTTGTACAGTAGGTTTACTTTCAATAAAGACTCCATATACCCAATGGACTTGTTTTTACAGTTTTGGTGTGAATAAAGACTGACAGATGCACGGAGATCAATGAATCTGAAATAAAGGAAAAGGCATTGGTCTGTAGTTCTTGCAGTTTATTATCAAAACTCCATCCCCAGAAGGAGCCAGTGTTAGTCTCTAATTTTTCTTTTGATTTAGTGAGACACCCTAATCCTAAACCCTTCCTACCTGCACTTCATTGTCTATTTTCATTTGATTTTAATCCTTGTTTTATGCTTGTTATGATTTGCATTTTATCTTTTTGGATAATTTATTTAAGTCTGGAGTTTTAAGACATAGTTTTAAATGATGTGTCACTTCATATGCCTATTTGAATTTCGCAAATTCAAATCTCTTCTAGTCATTAATAACGCTACTGGAATAACATTATTCCTGTAGCGCAAATATAATCATGCCTGAATATGCGCCTGCCACCCTAATTATGTTATGATTACATAGATCGTGGACTAAGAATTCACATGTGTCCCACGATTTACCTCAAATAATTTTATGATTCAAACTGTTACGTGATCGGGTTGTTCAGTACTTGCAACTGACTCATTTCAAATCGTTCCAATCCCTAAACCCTGATCCACAACCTAGAAGACAAAAAAGAGGAGAGGGTAAAAGAGTTGCTACATTGAAACATAGTGTTCCAGTTGAAGAAGAAATGTCTGATATCAGGGTGACAATAACTAGCAGGGGTAAGAGACCCAAACTGGATATAGAAACTGAAAGTTTTTCTGAGACAAATGTTAAAATGGAAGTGGATTTAGATGAAGACTATGATGTTAAACCCCCAGCCAAGGATAAAGCTCCAGAAACCAGTAAGAGAGGTGTTGTAGCTAAAAGACAAAGAAAGAAATATGTGTCTGCACCTAAAAGACCTAGGAGAAATTCAACCAGAATTACCAACAAATACAGGCTGAGGTCGAAAGCTATGTTCAATCCTTCAATAAAAAAGGAAGATGTCATAGTTATAGAATATCATTCTGAGGATGCCAAAACAAAGGTCAAACAAAGGGTAAACAAATCCCCATTATATAAAAAAACTAGCAGATAAAGGGAAGCAAACTGCCCCACTCTCTACAGGACTTGTAACAAGAGCCACCACCAGATTGTCACAAACCAAAACATCTGCTAAAGGTATAAGTAAGGTCCTTTAAAGTACAGAAGGCCATATTGTAGATTCGGACCACATATCAGACATACCTGAAGCCATGGATTCAGCTAGTTTAGATGAAGAGCACAATTAAGGATTGGTTTCTAGGTACCAGATTAAATTAAGAGACCCTAAGGCTGACATAAATCTAAATGAGCCTGCACATGCAGATGAGTTCCCTGAATTTAAGGTCAAGGTCAAAACTGAAAAATAAAATATTAGAGAACTCCGAAAGGTGGTGAAATAGTTGAAGAAAGAGAAAGATCATGTAGAACAATGGAGTACCAGGTAGCAAGAAAATATCCAGGGTTTTAAGAAGAAGAAAAAAGAGAAAAAGGCATTGTTCAAAGAGATTAGAGAAATAAACTTCAAACTCTATTAGCATAACATTGTGCTCACCACAAAGCTCAAACAGAAGACTGTCAGGGTCACTACTACTATCATACCTTAAAGCTTCATGGAGAATTTGACACATTCTCAAATTTTGATGTTTACCAGCGAGCAAGGGAAAATATACTTAATTTGGCTTGTGAAAAGAAAATATTTCAAAATGCATGACTAGATCAAATCAATCCTTTTTTGTAGGATCGAATGTATTGTGACAGAATCATTTAAGATTAAGTTGTTGAGCTATCTCTATTTTTGGAATGTAAATTCTCTTTTCAAGCTAACCTCCCTAATAGATAGATGCTAATCAGATCTAATCATTAATAGCATTCTAGAAGTTAGGATCTGAGGTATTCTGGATAGTTTAAGTAGACAGATGAAAGACTCTGTTCAGGTCGAAAAATTGGAGATCCAGAGGACTTGTTTTGTGAAACTCCTTGTAAGGCATTTATGTTCTATTTGACACTTAATAGCAAAGGCATATGGATGGTTAGACACTCTTTTCTACTATGTTTTCTTTCTTCATGCTTGAGTTCATTATTCAGACTGCAATGCATTTGTTTCTTGATTGTTAATTAATACAGTAAAGAATTTGTTGTGGGAATTATTTTCAAGTTTTGATTTCAAGCTGATGGTCTTGTTTCTTTATGATATTCCGAGACAAG
Organism: Picea sitchensis; assembly: GCA_010110895.2. Taxonomy (NCBI): domain Eukaryota; kingdom Viridiplantae; phylum Streptophyta; class Pinopsida; order Pinales; family Pinaceae; genus Picea; species Picea sitchensis. The sequence continues at coordinate 123,445 of SNQJ01S0004758.1, forward strand.
AATTTATGTAAAGTTGACAAATTAAAGGCTTCATCCTCTCTTTTTCCTATTGGTCTAATCTATCTATGTGACTACCTTTTAATCAGTCAATGGGATATACTATGTTTTGATTTTGATTTTCATGTTATGTTATAACCTTGAGCCAGTTTTCAACCACCTTATTCAAAAAACCAAATCATAAAAACCTTCAAAAAATTTTGCAATAAACCGATGATTCCCTAGATTTCTATCTCACAGTCAAGTGAAACTTTAGGGACTAATAGGGGAGATACTCGCCATTTTTCCTTCGGTATAAATGCCGTGCATATCAAGTGGAACTATGACATGACCGACTATCTCGCTCAAGGTAGATCTAAAATCATCTCGTTCGATTTTGTCAAGCTCTTGGAGAAAATAAGAGCGATGGTACATATCATCCCATGGTTTGTTAGAACCATTCATGGCCTCTATGATAGCTTCATCCAAAGGTAAAATCTCACCGAGGCAGTCACATTAACAAGATGATGAAGTGGCCCACACAGGCTCTAGAACAAGATCCTCCTCGTTCATCTACGAGGTAACAGGATCCAGGTTGGCGGAAGAGTCAAGAACAACTTGATATGCAATATCTAATGTCGATAGTGGCATGGCCATTCCAGGATGTAACTAACCTTCACAAGACACAATCGAGGAAGGTAGGGTCCAAGGATCATTAAAATATGAAGTGCAGAAAGGAAAGGACCTCTTTGACGAAGTAGACCTACTGGATATGACATATATATGATGAATTGGTTCCATGAAGTTGAAGGTACCCATAAGGGATGAATACATTCTGACATCGATATTCTTAGTTGTCGGCTGATAATTGTCGATCACGGGGATCGACGGTCCAATAGATGCATTGGGGCTAGCATACGCAAAGGAAAACTGGTCGATCATCACGATCTTCCCATCATGAGGAAAGCAAAGAGTGCGGAAGATGGACGATATGATTGCAGTCATAGAATAAGTCCAATTTCATCCTAGTAACAAGTTATAGTCGAGGGGCGCATCAATCACCTTGGCATCCACCTCTACCGCCTTCCCACCTAACTGGACCGGAAAGGCAGGAAGAATATCGTGAGGGAGGAAAGAACGACTGTCAAAAGAAGTCAACATGGTCAGAGAGCCGAGGGATTTCCAACAGACCAGGGACATCACACATGTTGCAGTGCCTTCATCAACAACATTACATTTGATGGTATACTTTGAGTAACCCACATGGATTTGGAATGCCACATGGTAAGGCAAGTGAGGCTTCACATCTGTGACGTCAAAATTTATAACTTTAGATCCACAAGGGTCTAGAGCTCCTAATGTAGATAGCAAGGAATTCCTCTGTGAGGGACATGTATGGAGTACCTCCAGAGCCGACATCGCACAAGGGGTTTGACCCAGATCCTCAACAATAGAGTAATTCTGGGAGGCTCTAGCATTAGGATTGTGGGTAGAGCGCTTGAGTACTCCTTTCGAAATATGAGGTGGGGGCTCTAGTTTTTCGATCTATAAGGGTGTCTCCATAGGAGGGGGAGACTCAAGAACATGTACAGTCTATGGAGAACTGTAATCATGACATCAAGTGGCTACATTAACCTCATATTTAACCATATTTATGCATAAACGGTCACCGCCTTGCGTTGGTAGGTTTTGAATCCCACTCACCTCATTTCTGGTATTTGAGGAGCTCAAGGCCATGTGATGATTATGTGGAAAAGGATTAGTTAGCACAACGGGCGATAGAGATAAAAGCCTTGCATCTTCCACAAGTTTGGGGAATAAGTGGGTAAGGTGATCGTTTGTACAAATCTTGTAGGGAAACTTCACCTTCCACCTTTCTTTCTTGACCTCACCAAAATTATTATTCAACTTCTCATTATTACCATTGTCCTTGGGTTTATTATTATTCTTCCCACCCCTACGATTATTACTACGTCCTTTATTTTTATTCCCTCTTGGTTGTTGGTCACCATTCAAGTTGGTCGATAATTGCATAGAATATACATCTGCCGACTGAGTGGGAGTGGAGGAAACAAACAAATTTGTCCCTCCTATGGATTGGTTTAGAGACAACTCTTTCAAATGGCTTGTCACCGAGTCTGCAGATTTCACAATGGCAGCCCACAATGCCAATGGCATGAGGCCCATGATTTTGTCTAGGGTCATATTTTGACCTCGGTGCATCTGGAAGAATCTTGTATAGCATCCCAGACTGAGCATATATAATATCTAACTGTCGGGATTTAAAAATCGCTTCTTCCTCATACGTAACCCCAGATGTAGAAACATCCTTCGAAATATAAGGTTGTAGAGACTTAAGGAACCACTCTAGCAGGAATTTTGGGGGTATGAAGGTCTTGATCAACCTCTTCCATCTATGCCACTCTTGGATATGATCTGAGATATGGGTGGCTTTTTCCTGACGTAAGGTCGACAAAATTTCTAAGGTAGCATCATAATGAACCAACAATTGGAAGTGGTTGAGGAAGACTAAAACCATCTAATTAAAGGTTCTATATGCCCCCCTTGGTAGCTCAATATACCATTTTGTGATGACCCCCATGAGGGTGCATTGAAACAATATTAAATGAATAGAATCTTTGTTAAGGGAATTCGGAGAGAACCAAAGGTGAAAGGTAGTGACATGATCACCAGGATCCCCACCAGTTTTTCCTTCAAATTTTGGAATATCCAAAGGAAGCTTGGTGAGGAAGGGGGGCCATGTCATATCATGAAACACATGATCATTCATTAACTTAGACAAGTCTGGCAAATTGAGTGTGGCCAGACAAGGGAGACGGGGTTGCAACATCTAGACCCAGGTTGCATGGAAAGATTGTTGTTGGGGAATCGCAGCCCATCCAGGGTTCTAGTAAGCACCATGGCCCTTTCCGGGATTGTAAGACCCTCCTATGTACTGATTCATGAGAGGTTGGTTGGGAACCATTCCAGTAGGAATGTTATGATAAGGGCTGTAAAAACTTCCCCCAGCCGGAGTGGCTCCAAGTTGGGGGTTTCCCAAGGTATGAAAATGACCTCCTCCAGGTGTGAATCCGGAGGATAAAGGTGGATTCCTCATGCCAAACGTGTTGTTAATAATCGATATAGAGGAGGTGGGTGTAAAGGATGTACCGTAAGAAGGAGCTTGTTCGCCAGGTTGGTTACTCCATCCATAAGCATTAGGAACATGATTAGACCCGTGATTAATAAGAGGAAGGCCTCCAACTGTAGGAGTCATTTGTGGGACATGAGAACCACCAAACGAGAATGGATTATGTGGAGGAGCCATGCCCCCAAGTCCAATACTAGTATTCAGACTAGACGCTGGGATGGAGGATGAAATTTGCGATGTGAAGTTCAACATACCATAAGAAAAATAGCTAGAGGCCATAGGGATGGAATGAATATTGTATCTCAACAAGTGACAAAGGGACCCAAAAGGATTTGTGGCTATAGGTTGAGTATTCACTATAGGATGGGAATAAGTGATGATAGGGACATTGGGCACTACAACCATTGTGGTTGAAGGTGTCGAAGGGGTACCATTAACTATAGTAGGTATGGGAGTCAAAGGACTCCCAAAATCTTTCTAACTCGATTCAGTACTCATCCTTGTATGATCACAAGTATGGTAAGTGGAGGTGTGTGTACCACATTTGATAACTTTACGCCTTTTAGAAGGCAAAGACTCAAAATGTGGTGATAACTCTAACAAGCGGCGAGACCTGCGGGGATGCTGGTATGGCTCCACGATGACTCAAGACTCGAGATACAAAAAACAAATCCTAAGGCCAACTAGTAATCAAAGAGCACACCAAAATAAAATAAACAAAAGGCCAATATGCACACAAACAGGATAAAGTGGCTGAAAGGGGCCTCCCTCCCTAAATTAGGTATGCCTCTCCCAAGAGGGGCCTGAGACTCCTTGCAAAAGATTGGAGGTATCATAATCAATTATAAGGGTCCTCATGGGCTTAACAACCAATCGGTCAGATCCCCCTGGAGAGGTAATACTCCATAAAGGTTGTGTGTTGTATGACCCTTATTTGACCCAGGTTATTGTAGAATAACCCATGCAAGTAACCTATGTGGTACCTATGTCAAGAAACTAAGAAACCATGGTATAACCGATGTGCATGCGAACAGTCGTAAGTAAAGTCTACCGTATGGGCATTGTAACAAAGACCGAAACCTCGAAAGCACCACCTCTCACAGAGGTAAAGGTACTAACAAGATCCCCATATACGAATATATCCGCAGAGATATATCTGACGCTAAGAAGGTATTGGGGGGATATCCCCTCAACCAACCTCACACAACCTCATGCTTAACTCTGGTGTAAGCAGAGCCTCCTGACATAACCAATTATAAAATGGATTTCACCACTCCCTTAGTCAGAAACATATGCTGATTTAATATCCTTGGAGAAGTTTACTCACAAGATCCTATTCCAAGGCTCTAAATCCTAAGCTAGTTTGTGCACCCTAGAAAATAAAATCGTTTCTAATCAATTTTAAATTATCAAAGTTGCTTTTAGTGGCCTTTCTTACTAAAAAAAAAAAAGAAGGTGTGGTCGTGAAACTAATGATGTTATGAATCAGTAAGTAAAATAAATGAATATGAATAAAATGCAAAGTCCTAATTTCAATTCCCAATAAATTATAAGCTTTTCAAAATGCAATTTTCAATTTAGTTATGCAATTCCAAATAAGATGCAATATTTCTATACATGTGCTAATATCAATGATAAGAACCTAAAAGATAAAATGCCAACAATGAAAAATGCCTAATATTTTTGTATTTTCAATATAGAAGAATGAAAATGCAAGGACTGAACAACAACTTGATATAAAGATTATACTGTATGTAAAGAAAGACAAACCAAGTAGGATATCAAGAAGCAAACACCCAGCCCAAGATGCAAGGACAATCAAATGAAAAGGATGATGAGAAAGGCACCGCCCAAAATTCAACCAAAGAAAGGTTTCCTATCATTCCACGGATACTTAACAGTCATAACAAAGACCCAAGAAGACTCAACAACCATAAAAAATTACCCAACAAACATCAATCTTAGAAACCAAACAAAAAATTATGATGTACACAATTGTTCAGGAGAAAACCGCTTATATATGCCTCTTTCAGAAGGACATCACACGTATGTACACGACTATCAGGTAAAAACCCACGTATATGTGTTAAAACACTGCCAGGCTAAGGATAAGGCTAAGAAGCTCAGACTCAGAATGAATAGAGGTTTTCAAGTAGTTAGACGACAAGAAACTCAATATAAACGAGAGCAATCAAAGGAGAAAAACACTCCAAACCCCAAAAAGAAGATTCTATCCCTATTATGGTCACCAATTTTGTTACGAGGAAAATCTCTCTATGGCTAGGGGTAAACCAAAATAGATGGAAATGACTGAAGAAATCAACTCTAATCTCATATATACTATATAAGCAAATATGCTAACGAAAAAAGATAGAGAGCCTACCTCATCGAGACATTCAATGAAGTCCACCGTTGAGCACTTGACTCAAAGCAATATACCTGTAACTTGTCCTCAACAACCAAGAAACAAAAGAATATGGTGATAATATATAATGTTATCACATTCAATAACATAATCCATCAACATTCATAAAAAATATTCCCATGGAATAACAGTTCAAATATTTGCAAGATATTAATTGGACGAGAAAAGAGTATTTCTATTAAAATGTAATCAACATAAGTGAATGAATTACAAAATTTTGTGTCGGCATGGTTCAAAACCAAGAAACTAAGTCCCTTCCAGCTGGGCCTCCACCACTTCAATCCTCCACCAAAGGAAAGATCATATAAGAGAGATAATGAGGTTCTTAATCAAGTAGGGAAGAGCTTGGGGGTTGAACAATGTGTTCATACTTAAAAGGATAAAGCGATGCAGACTCAATATGAAGTGAATAATTTATCTAGAGTAAGTTTTCTCTCAAAGTTGAATTATTCTCCTCTTTTCCATAGCTCAGATTTGGCCCATTTAGAGCCTTCAAGTGGAACTGAAGGACCGAGTCAAAACATTTCTAGTATATGGAAGGTCAAGGATCACGGATATTGTGACATGACATGGAAACCCAACGCTTTTTTTTAATTTTGGGCACAAAACTTGATGTACGTGGGATGTATTGGTGGAATTTGCGTATACGCATGCTGTATAATAGTTAGGGTGCGTATATATAGAAAAATATTGTTTTTAGCTCTAGGATTTGCAAAAGGGACTTCAAGTCTACATAGGGAAATGGAAAAAGGCCTTCTGAGCAAATTTGCATAAGGTGAGGCAAATCTTGCTATAAGAGAGGGATCAATTGGGTCCTCGTAGAATAGGAGCTTCAGATACTTTGATTTTCAAGTCATCAAGCGCATGTTGGCATGTCTCTGCCCATACAAACTCAGTGTCTTTGTTAAGTAAAAAAAATAATGGACGAGCAATGCATGAAATTTTTTCAATGAATCTACGACAATAACCAACATATGTTAGGAAGCTTCGTATCTACTTTTGCGAAGTTGGAGTCGAAAAATTTAATATTACCTTTACTTTTTCTGGATCGACTTGGATACCTTTTTTTAGATTCGGTGTCCTAATATGATTCCATCAGTTGCCATCATTAAACATTTTTCATTACTGAGGGTGACATTTGAATCTTTGCACCTTATTATTATTTTCTCTAGATTGGGTAATGCCTCATCAAATTCGTCCCCATATGTTGTGAAATCATCCACATATATTTCCTTGCAATAAAGAAGCAGATCAAAGAATATACTTATAACAACTTGCTGAAAGGTGGTAGGGGCATTGCATAACTCAAATGCTAGAACACGGTAGGTAAATTTCCCCGAAGGACAGGTGAATGTTTTCTTCTCTTTGTCTTAGAGTGCGATTTGTATCTGGTTATATCCATTGAATCTATCGAGGAATGAAAATTGTTTCTTCCCTCCTAACGTGTCCAGGACTTGGTCGATAAAAGGCAATGGGAAGTGGTCTTTATGTGTTTCTTTATTAATTTCTCCATAGTCGACACAAATTCTCCATTTACCATTTTTCTTTGGTACCATGTAGTATACCTAGGGAGTTAATATGGGAGGTACCCAATGAGATTGCGGTTATGTATTATTAGTGGAGTTCATTTAATGTAAGGTGGACTAGGTCCACTATAGTATTAAATAAGGCTCACTATGGTAATTAGATATAATAAATAGACTTTCTATAAGATTCATTCTCTAGAATGTTCCTAAGAGATAAAGAATTCTATATAAATAAGTGTAAGCAATGTATTGAGACATGGTGAATAATATTGATATTGTAACAAGCAAGTATTGCTTGAGGAGTGAATTCCTTCCATAAGGAATAATATATGGTGTCACCCTACCTCAAGGGTTTTGTATACATTCTTGAGTTCATTATTGGTGAATGGTTTGGTTTATTATTAGTTAATTCTAAAGTATATTTGCAGATCTTTTCAAGTACTTAACATTTGGTATCATAGCCCTTTCCTTGGCCAAAGAAAGGAAGAATTTTTTGTTCCTTTTGCAGGTTTTTTAAAAGAAAAAAAGGGGGGGTGACACACTTTATACTAAATTATGAAACTTTTTGTGCATAATTTTCCAAAATAAATGGGATAGTTGATTTACTCTCGAAAAAATGTCCAATTTAAAAAAAACAATCAATCGAAATGGAGTTCGGGAAGTAAAGTTATCAAAACTTTAATTTCGACAAATTTTCAGGGTTTTTCCAAAAAATGTTGTGCAATTTGTTTACAAACCCTAGTTCTATTTTTGGGGTTATCATAGAAAGATGTTTTTTACACAGAAATTGAATGGCCCTAGTATTGAATAATTTCTAAAGAAGAGAATTCGGTGTGGAAAATTCATTGGAGAGGTTTGGTTAGTTTACACTTATAAGGTGATGTGGCCATTTGGTGGCACTTGCATAATTATAACATGATAAGCACACTCTCCAATGAAGAATTTGAAAAGTTTTTTTTTAGATAGGGGGTCTCATGTTGGGAAAATGGATACAAAGAGAACCAAGGGTTTATTTTCATGCGACAAATCTATAATACAAGTTCATAGTTGTATTCATAAAGAAAATGTCATTGTTTCTATTAACCCTAGTTGCCAACAAAATTTTATCAATGTTTAGTTGGTTAATAGATTGCAAATTCCTGCAAAGAGTATTCAAAGCACATAGGCTATGGGTGAAATTTGACAAATATTTTTTGCATTCTTATTTTCATTTTATAGATATGGCTGATGTGGATATTTTTTTGGGATATCCTTGGATGGAATTAGTTGGTATAATTAATATTAATGTGAAAAAGAAGTTTATAAATATTTGGTACATGAAAAAGAAAATTACATTGCAGGATGTGTCTCTCAGTAAGCAAGAAGAGATTATGGGGGAAAGAAAATAAGTTATTGCATAGTCTAAAGCTAAATCAAAGGCATAGTCTACAGAAGGAGATGAAGCAAATCCACATGAATGACACAATAAAAAATTCATGGAGATCATTGACTCAAGGGAACATCATGTGGAAGAATTGAAGAAAAAAGGACAGGTTCCTATAGTTGTTGTATATTGTCATCCACATCATATCGAGAAACAACAATCATCAAAGAAATGGCGTGAACACCAACACACTTATGCACTAGAAGAGAACGATAAATGAAACCAATCAAGTGGTGCATGGAAGACTACCAACACTACAAGATGACATTAAGATAGACAAACAATCCCATGACAACATTGACATGATGTAGAGAAAGATCAGGGTGGCAAGGAAACAATTGGGCATCATGTTCATCTTCCTTTAGGATGGATGGAAGGTCGCACTTGGTACTAGTTGGCTACAATTCTTATCCAGTCATATTGTATAGTTTCTTCTCATGTTTTGAGGATGAAACATGCCTAGGGGGGGTGGAATATAGTATACCTAGGGAGGTAATATGGGAGGTACCCAATGGGAATGTGGTTATGTATTATTAGTGGAGACCATTCAATGTAAGGTTGACTAGGTCCACTATAGTATTAAATAAGGCCCAATATGATAGTTAGATATAATAAATAGAATTTCTAGAAGATTCATTCTCTAGTATGTTCCTAGGAGATAAAGAATGCTATATAAATAAGTGTAAGAAATGTATTGAGGCATGGTGAAGAATATTGATATTGTAACAAGAAAGTATTGCTTGAGGAGTGCATTCCTTCCATAAGAAATAATATATGGTGTTACCCTACCTCAAGGGTTTTGTCTACATTCTTCTGTTCATTATTGGTGAATGGTTTGGTTTATTCTTGGTTATTTATGAAGTATATTTGCAGATCAATTAAGTGAAAAGAGGGGACACCCATTGGCTATCATAAATCAGATAGATGAAGTTAGTTTGAAGAAATTTATGTAGTTCTTCTTTGACCGTGTCTTCCAGTGTTGGGTTCATCCAGCACTAGGGTTGGTGGATGGATCTAGATCATTCCTTAATATATATGTGTGATGTGTGCATAGGTCAGGATGGATTCCCTTCATGTTAGAGTAATCCCATGTGAAGGAATCATTGTGCTTTTGCAACACTTTAACCATTCGCTCCTTTTGTTGTTCGATTAGTCCTTGGTTGATTTTCAAGGTTTTCCCTGGGATGATTTCTATGGTTTCTATAAGGGACCCTTGATATTTTTTTGATGGGGTTTCATGTTCAATGGGTGAGGTGTTTGTTGAGGCTAAATAAACCTGAGTTTCTGGTTGCATAACATACTCAAGAATATGTGTGTTTACTGAGGAAAAGGAGGAGGCTTTAAAATCGTTGATTTTTTCATCCTCTATTTTATGTCTTATGGATAGGTATTGATCTATGGGGAGGACATGATGGGATTACCCTTATTAATCACTCTCTTATGCGTCAAACCAAAGTGGTGTTTCTAAGTCTATTATGGATTTTGCAAGAGGATAGAGATTTAATTGTTTTGTGGATGTCCCATGGGAGATGGTCATGTTGCCTGACCTACAACTGATGTAGGCATCGATAATGGCCAGCTAAGGTCATCCCGGGATTAGAGGATACCCACCCTGAGATTTTTTTGGTTGTTGTACCATGAAGTCAATAAGATATTCCCATGAATACATGGAGATCAATACATCTTATATTATTACCTATGGTTTAATGGTTGATCTATCAGGGAATTGAAGTACGGTTGGGTTTTCCCTAAGGCCTGTAAGACCTAAGGCTTGCATAGTCTCGTGTGTCATAACATTGATGGAAGCCCCTAGGTCAATTAATGTGTTACTAATGAGTGTACAGTTGATCTTCACATTAACGACTGGACTTCCAGGGTCAAACTATTTAGCTGCGAGAACTCACCCCATCATTAAATATGACAATTTTCCCATGACACGAATGGTTTGGGGATCCTTTTATTTCCTACTGGGTTTTCTTAAGAAAAGTTCCCATCCATATTTTGAATATATGGGTACATCCTTGATGGCTTGAAATAACGGTGTTTTGACACACACATTTTTGAGTTCTCCTAGGAAGTCAAATTCAGGATGAATAAAAGGTTTTTCTAAGCTTAGCCTTTTTGGATAGGGTGGGTTTTAAAGTTCAGGGTGGGAATTCTCATCTTTCAAAGGTTTATGAGATTGTCTTGCTTCCAATTATTCATTTAGGAAATCCCCATTCAAATATTCAATTCTAATATGAGGTTGGTCCTTAGTTATTGTTTTCCTTGATCGAAGGTAAATATCATTGCATTCCAAGGAAGAGATGGAATAAGTTGGATAGATCCCAAGTCCAATAGCTTGCACTAGTTGGCCTGGCCTTCAATTATTCGGCTTAGGTATGGGTTGTGTAGGTACTTTTGGTCGAGGAGGGGTAGATGTGGATGCCTACATATTGGGAGGAGGAAGGAGTTTCATGGGTGGCTATGTCATAGGTTATTGAGGTCCTCCTATAGTAGGGTTTCTCCATCCATGTTTCTATAGCTGGTTTGGAGGAGGAGGAGATACTCATTGTTGTGTTGGAATACCCCATGGTTGAGAAGTATATTGCATGGAAGGGTTAGTCCAATATGAATTGAATATTGATCTTGGATCATACCTTGAGGTTTGGGCTGCCAAGGTTGCTTATGAGAGACATAGCATAATTGTTCTAGTTCTTTGACTTTCTGGTAGATATCTTTTAATCCTGGTAAGGATGGGAAGTTATGAGTAGCATGGTCCTCATTGCATGTTCCACAAACCTCAATTTTATCCAAAGAATATTCCTTCCATGGGTGCTTTGTTCTAAATTTTGGGCAAACGATAGTCAAATCTCATTCTGTCTTGTCCTCCTTCTTATTCATCTATAATGTATCCAGTTGGGAGCTTAGGGAAATAACTATGTTGATATTGAATTCTTCTAACATGTTCCCAATTTTTTCTCTCATGTCTCCACTTCTTGTAGTTTTTCGCGTTCTTTCCAGTATATCTCTTGGTCCTTTGTACATTTTTGATGTGCCTCTAGAAGACTTACAACAAAGTTATAATATAATGTTGTATTCTAACTGAGAAACATCTCCCCTTACCATCAAGTTGAGAAGTTCTATGCATTCATCTTAGATTCCTCTTAGAAATAAGACACGTCATGTCTCAGGAGCCAAATATCCTTGCTTTTCCCTCTGCAGGTTGTAGGTGAACCATTCAATAGAATATCTGAGGTTCTCATATTCATGTTGCATCATATTGAATAATTCCTCTCTTCTTTATTTATCTTTGCAGTAGTCTTGGTACTTTTCTAGAAATTTATTCATCATTTGGTCCCATGAGAAAATGTTATCTTTTCCAAGACCCATGAACCATCATAGTGTAGTGCTCTTAAGTGTGGTTGGAAAATGTTTTAGTTTCTAGGTGTTTTTCATGCAGTCGTAGCTTTTGAAAAGAACATCGAACTAGAAGAGGAAGGTATCAAGATCTTCTTTAGATAACCCATGGAAGTTTGACAAGGTTGAATGAGGGATTTTCTTCATCTATTTCTTTGATTGGAAATCCGAAATTTAAGGGTTCCTCCTTGAAAATATTGTGTGCCATTTCTCTCCGAGGTTTTTCCTTTGTTTCTAAAGGTGCCTCATGAAAAAGGAACTCTTTGGAGTGATATTATTTGGTGATCTATTCTTCTGAGAGTGGATCCTCTGTGTGTAAAGATCCTTATAAATTTTCTGATTCCTAAGGATATTCTTCGAGCTTTTTCTTGGCAAGAAAAATTGTTGTATGTGATAAGTAATTTGGTTGATTGATTTCCTTTCCCTCTTGTGATTGTCCCGCACTGTTAGTTTTTTGTAATTTTTTGGAAGAGCTAATAAATCTACCTTGTTGATCTCTATCTCTGCTCATAGAAAAGAGTAGAAAAAAATTCTATGAATTGTTGAAAATAAATTATAACACTTGAAATAGAAATCCACACAACTTACTTAGCAACAACCTATTTTGAAAGTTCCCCAGAAATGACACCAAAAATGATGTACTTTTCAATTAATTCCTAATTAACTTAGTGAGCAACTGAAGAGTTGTACATTTAATTATCAATATGAGGTCGTATCTTACTTACAAAAATGTCGTGCACCATATATGCAAGACTAGTGTCATTTTTAATAAGAGTTGTAGTACTTTTAATGTCACAAATCAAAGTTTTAAGATACTTAATTAAGTCACCAAACTATACTATTCCATGAGTTGCAGAAAAAGTAAACATCACACTTGAAGGAAATAAAAGTCACACTTGCTCTGATTAAATCAAGCTTGCGGAAAGTGAATCACAATTGTGAAATTTAAATTACAGTTGTAAAAATTAAAACATGTTTGTGGAAACTAAATCACACTCACACTTGCGGAAATTAAATCACACTTGCAGAGACTAAATCACACTTGCGAAAATTAAATCACACTTGCAGAAAGTAAAATTATGCTATGATATACTAGTGACTTGCTTAAGTGTAATAATGATCTTGTTTTGTAACAATTGCGTGTTCACACATTCAAAAACAATTCAATATAATATCAAGCCCAAAATGTTGAGATTAAAAGTATCACAAATTAGGAAGCAAACAAAATAAAGTATATTTGGAAGTGGAGTTGCAACAACGAAGCTGCAATACAAAATAAATCATGATGACGGGAGTTACTACAATGAATCTTTAATGCGAAGGTATTTACAATGATATAATTTGAAACAACGCGAGTTGCAACAACCAAGCTGAAACTCAAGATGATGTAACAATGCGAGTCACAACAACTAATATTGTAGTCATAGAACTACAACGAGAAGGATACAACAATGCAGACAATAGCAGTTGTAATAACGTATATGATTGCAACTTACAGAATTAAAATCGACACTAAATTGAAACTCATGTTATAAAGAAACTAAGCATCAACCACACTTGAATTGTGATGAACTATTCTACGAATATGGAATTGCAACAAATTGGGAAAAACAAAAAAACTACGAAATAAAATGAACATAATTGAAATGATAGATCCTATTGTTAATATACATGTCTTACTTGACTAAGGAGGAGGAACTCTTGATTAAGGTTGGTTGTCACTGATGTCAACCCTTGAAGAAAGCCCCGCAACACAAAGGTTTGGGTAATGGACCCAAGATTGTTTGATGTAAAGATGACTCATTATTGTCTCATCATGGTTGATAAGAAGTAAATATGGATGAACTCCAAAGTTGTCCCCTTATGGTGAAATCCCTCATGGGAAGACACTTTGCGGAGTAAGAGAACCCATGCTTAATTATGGAATAATGAGTTGAAGGACAGTGAATTTGTCAGGGAAATTATCCTATATAGATAGTGCTTGTCATTTCATTTCCGATGGTATGTGGAACGTCACATAACTCCTCACGGTTAGAGAGTTATGACCATACGAAGTTGGAGAACCCCTCATAAGTCTTATAGAATCCCCCAAGGGTCAAAGTGATTTGCAAAAGAAATTATTTTAAATAAAGAAGCCCTAAAATAAGGAAAGTGTAAGGCTACATGAAGATATAAATAAGAGGCAAAGCTCACTCATTAAACACACACTTATACATATTGTATATCTATTTTCTTGTGTAAATCTTCTTGTAAATACTTGTGGATACATCTGAAGTGGCGAACGTATGAGGTAGCACAAAGGGTTGACGGTGAAATTCTCGGATTCACAGAAAACCCTATTTTCTGAGGCATACGCAGGTTATTTGTGTAGGTTCATTATGTACGTGGGCTGGCTGTGTATAGGGTGAGTATGTACGTGGGCTGACTGTGCATAGGGTGAGTACATGTTGATAAATCCATGAAACTTGAGAAGATGAAGATGCAGAGGTTCTAGATTCTAAGATCAAGCTCCCAGGAAGGTCTAGAGTGCTCAGATACATCAGATCCATCCATTAGTTCAAAAGGTATGTCTTATTTATATGAATAGTTGGATTTTGATGTACGCATGAGGAATGGCAATGGAGATTTGAGGATTCTCCCTAGAGAGACTAGTGGCTACATGGGATATTATGTATAAGTCAGATCTACAGAAATACAGTGTTGCTATATTTATCATTGATACTTCTTTTTGAGGCACATCTTGTATTTTTTGGCATATGGATAAGTTTTTTTATGGTACATGGTTGAGATCTTGTATTTATTGATGTATTTAGAAATTGAATACCAGAAAGGGGTTGATCAATAAGATCATGTGAGGGATATTATACTTGTTCATGATTACACATATCTATATGGCACGTGACTAGAGAGAAACATACTTGCATTGAGTAGAGGTTATGTATGAGGATGCATGCACAAGGTACAGTTACAGTCTGGATACAGTGACAGGTTACAGATCTATGTGAAAGAAGTTACAGAGGGTCAAAATTTTTCAAGTGAAAGGAAACCCTAGTTTCATAAGGCATACGCAGGCTGCATAACAGATAGGGCACATCCATACATGGGCTACATCACTACAGGTCACATATTTGTTGTATTTTTGTAGATACATGTTCAGTTCAGGTACGGTTTGATTACAGGGAAGTTGTACAGATTGGATACAGGGCAGTGGTACAGGTTGATATAGTTGTACAGCAGTATATCTCACAGTGACAGGTTGACAGTGGTTCCATCATTCTACTTCTACTTCAGGGCAGTTGGACGGGGCAAGGATAGGTGGTTGTAGCCACCTTCTAGTTGTAGTCGGAGAACATAGGGGGTCGTAGCCTCCTTCTGGTTGTAGCCAAAGAATTGGGGAGTTGGATCTTCCCTCAAGTTGTAGCCTGAGAAACCAGGGGGTTGGAGACTCCTTTCAGTTGCAGCTGGAAAACAAAGGAAGTTGGTACTTCCAATGAATGTAATTCTTCAATACATATAAGAAAAGGCATTATGTGGTTTTCTCCCGATTTGGGTTTCCACGTAAACCACTAGTGTACTGTGTATGTGTGTGATTGTTTATTTCTTATTGCTCATTATTGGATAATAATTCTACATTGATATAACATTTGAAGAAAAAGGATTATAATTAGGCTATTACTGATTCACCCCCCCTCTCAGTAATCCAACAATTGGTATTAGAGCAAGTTCCTTCAGAAATCAGTTTAACCACTGAAAGGTAGATCATGGAGAGTACCAACTCATATAAAAATGGAATAGCACAGTTTGATGGACATAATTATTCTTTTTGGAGCATAAGGATGAAGAGATATATACAAGCACAGGGATTTCAAGTTTGGAAATCAATTGTAGATGGATACACAGGACCAACAGTTCCACCAACAAATGACAAAGCAGTGAAACTCAGTGAGAATAATTCCAAAGCCAAAAATTCACTTTTGAATGGTCTCAGTGATACGGTATTCACCAAAGTTGCACATTGTAAATCTGCTAAAGAGATTTGGGACAAGCTTTGAAATATTTATGAAGGAGATTCAAAAGTCAAAGAAGCAAAGATTCAAACTTATAGAGGTCATTTAGAACAACTAAAAATGAAGGAAGATGAAGATATCGCAGCCTACTTCTTACGAGTCGATGAAACAATGAACGAAATCATAGGATTGGGAGAAGAAATTGAAGAATCTGTAATTGTTCAAAAGGTACTAATATCTCTTCCTATGAGATTCAACCCTAAGATATCAACACTAGAACAAAGATAAGATCTAAACTCAATAAGCATGGACGAATTGCATGGAATATTCACAACATATGAGATGAGAACTGAACAGGAAAATCGAGATGTAAAAGAAGAAGTCTTCAAAGCATCCAAAAGATCAAAGCAAAAGAAAAAGGAACAAGAAGAATATAGCAGCAGCAGCGACGTCTCGAAAGATGATGAAGAAGTGACCAACTTCGTCAAAATACTGAACAAGGGAACCAAAAGTAGGTATAGAGTTAATCTTCCTTTAATTTGTTTTAATTGTGATGGTATTGATCATTTTGCTAACAAATGTCCTCATAAGAAAAAGAGAAATGATGAAGGTTACTCAAAAGGTAAACACACAAATAAAGGCAAAAGAACTACAAAGAAAGATTTCAAGAAAATATTATGCATCAAAGAAGACATCTCATCATCGGATGAATATGAAGTCAGTGACAGTGAGACTGGAAGAGTTCTATTCATCGCAATAAAAGACTCTGACAAAGAAGACTCCAAAGAAGAATATGAAGAAGTCGAAGAAGAAATTGAAGAGAAAAAAGTTGACTTTCAAGAAGAATTATTGTGTGCCATAGAAGTTATCAGAAGAGAAAAGAAGAAGAACAAGAAACTACAAGCAGAACTAGACAAAAAGGAAGACACTCAAGAACTAGAAAAAATGATCACAAAATTGAAAGTTCAAATAGAAGAAGATAAAAGAATTGAATAAGCACTCAAAGAACAACTAGAATAAAAGGACAATATCATCGGAAACTTGGAAGGAGAGATTGTCACATTAAGAAAGGATATTCAAAATAAAAATATGCAGAATAGCTCAAAAGTTTTGGATGACATTATCAACAGTCAAAAATCTCATCTTGACAAGTCTAGACTTGAATGCAATCAGATAGAAAAGGGATCAAGCTCCAAAACAACAGAGCAAGAAACAAATCCAAAAAGCTATGCAGAAATAATCAAAGGGGACATGAAGATATATAAGGAAGATTACAGGGACACTCCTCCACTGAGAAGATTCAGATTTAAGAATCAACAACAGACAAATAGGCCTCAAGAAGAAGAAGGATTCATAAGAGAACCTCCTTTCAGAAGATCTTCAACTCCCAGGTATCAAACTATATTTTTTGGTTTATGTTATGCATGTAATAATTTTGGACATAAATCCATAAATTGCAG
>SNQJ01S0004758.1:142694-157152 GCA_010110895.2 Picea sitchensis
AGATGGACATGTTACAAGGAACAAAGCTAGATTGGTATGTAAAGGATATGCACAGATTGAAGGAATCGACTTTGAAGAGACATTTTCCCTAGTTTCCAGAATGGAAGCAATCTGTTTTATTTTAGCTTAGGCATGCTCTAAAAATGTTAAAATATATCAGATGGACATAAAATCATCTTTTCTGAATGGGGAACTTGAAGAAGAAGTCTACATTGAACAACCAGAAGGATTTCAGTTGTCAGAGAACACAAATTATGTGTGTAAATTAAAGAAGGCCCTGTATGGTCTAAAACAGGCTCCTAGAGCATGGTACTCTAGACTGGATAAGTATCTACAGCAGGCAGGGTTCAGAAAAGGAAGTGTAAACAACAAGCTCTACATCAAGGTAAGTCAAGGTAACATTTTATTAATTGAAGTTTATGTTGATGATATTATTTTTGGTAGTGATGATGACAGGTTAAGCCAAAAATTTGCAAAAGATATGCAAAATGAATTTGAAATGTCATTACTTGGAGAACTATCCTTCTTTCAGGGACTTCAGATACGTCAAAGAAACCAAGGAATTTTTATTTCTCAAACCAAGTATATCAGAGAAATGTTAAAGAAGTTCAGAATGGAAGATTGCAAACCAATTATCACTCCCATGCAAACCAGTTGCAAGTTGAGAAAAGATGATGATTCAAAGTCTACAGATTAGAGGCAATACAGTTATGTTAGCATCATAAGTCATCACTACATTGTGATATAGGTAAGCCTGATACCCATCAGTTTATATGTCACAGGTTGGTTTAAATGGTGGTGGTCAGTGGACAAAACTCAACACTAGAATGATGTTCCAACACAAAACCAGACCAAAAATGCACAGGGAAGTGAGGGCCATATTAAATTCAGTCAGTGAGTTGAGTTTTAAGAAAAGAAGAGGTAAGACTTGGTGGGAAAACAAGAACAAGACTGCTATGGGAATCCAGCCTTCCAACAACTTGAAGAAGATAAACTCAGGATCGATGATGCTTTTGAGCCCAGGTTTCAGACATTGAAATGTGTCTTCAAAGGACACAGTTCCAACAACGCGATGATCAAACCTTCATCACCATGCAATTGCAATAGCTCGACCAGATCCTCCAATTCCGAGCTATTCAGTGCGAGAAGGAAAAAGGAAACATAGGAAACTAAGTAAAACTGGTGAAAAAATTGCAGTGATCAAACCTACATCATCCTACAACATCAAAACCCTCTACTGGATCCTCCAATTCCGAGTGTCTTAACACGGTGTTTATAGAGAGATGGAAAGAAGCTGACTTCTATTAACTGAACGTCTCAAATCGATTCCATAACTAGGCACAACTCTGGTGTTAAAACATATTACAAAATGGGATCTCTACTCAACCAAAGACCACTACAAAATGATATAACCCCATACATATACTTAGAAAATTTGTAATCAACAACAGAGGTCTTCTCAAGTTTCCATGGCGTAGCATCTTCTCAGTCAGATTGGGCCAGAAATCCTTTGTCAGACGCAGCCTTAACTCAGCATGGGCTTCGCAAGAAATTTTATGACAGGGCGACCTTAGGTAGACCGCTCTACCTTCTGGCCAGTCCTTTCTGGCTTTTGATTCATGGATGAGCTGAAGCTTCAGCTACCAACACCTACCTCCATTAATTGCTCCATTGGGATCAGAGGAGGCCGAGACGATTTGTCACCTGGAGAACATGGGGACCCCTTCTCTGCAGCTAACTGACGTTTTGTCCCTTTTCGCATCTCTTTCTGCTGCTCCACCTGACCTCAAGCTAAGACCATGGGCCAAAAATAACCTCCCAAGGTGTTTCGGGACTTCTTCTTTTAGGGATTTTTACTCCCCCTGCCTTCAAATTTCTCGGTGCCCAAACTTGTGAAACAGACCTCTATATCATTTCGGGGATTCTCCCACCAGGAGTTCTCATTCCTCTTCCTCCAAAATCCCCAACACCAGATCTTCTGAAGTGCTCAAACATTGCCACCTGTCCCAAGGATCGACGACCCAAATATTCTTTCATCGGACGGCCACGATCGCTCGTCGCTCAATGAGGGCTTAAACTCAATTGACCCCCACTTTCCAGCCCTGCTACCTTGTGACCGAGTGCAAGGACTATGGTCCCAACCCACTGGCACTTTCTCATTTCACGTTTCGGTGATTCCTAATGCAATGGAGGAGCGACCCCCTGTCGTAGAATCGCGATAGCCAAAATCACGACGGGGCGTAATAACGGGCCACACATCTATTACTTGAATGACCCAGATTGGCATGGCTATCACTTCAATGTGGTTCCACCATGGCCATGCGCCCCTTGTCTTCATTCGCCCACTCCTTTCAATATGACCACGGGTTATGACCATGGGCCAGGGTCCTGGGGCTTCACATTTTGGGGCATAAGGATGTGGGTGCACTTTCTAACGAAAACCCAGAAATGATGACTCCCAAGATCGCACAATCGGTCGCCACCTATCCCCCACCTGGATCGGACGACGCAAATTAAATCGTGACTTTGGCCATAAGGGACGAGCCCTGGCGCTAAACCTTGGAAAACTCCATGACCCCGTTTTAACCGATGACCGTCGATCTGCCTCGATGATAGATCCTCGTCGTTGAAACCAGTGTTTGCCCGCTCACTTGATCTGTGTCACTGGACTGAGCTGCTCGAGTGTCGAGTTTTTCTAGGTGCTGCACTTAGGTGCTTCTTTTACAAACCATGGACCTGGATACCCTTTTTCCCATGACAATAATTGGTGATAACATTTGGCTCCATGGTGGATAGAGTCGTCCCTGTGATTCTCTAAGATGTCCTTTTGTAGTTCCAGTCGCTTTATGTTGGGCTATGGAGTTGAGCTCAAAACACCCTGTTGAAAATATAGGCCGAAAAGTAAAAAAAAAACAAAAACACATGCTCCAAGGAGTTTATTTATGTACAGTCCTAAACTAACAAGTTTTTACACAATGCTAGGTGAAAGAGAATTTCCACCATAGCCATTCAAGTAACTTCTTGACTGAAATTTCCTTTAATCTGTCGATGATTGGTAACAGATGATGCAACTGCGACAAGAGAATGGTTACATCCTTGAGATTTTCTCCAAGGGATGAAGTTTATATCAAATAGGGCGGCTCCAAGGTATGAAGGAAATGCCACTCCATGTATTCGTTGACAGGCTCATAGAATGAGTGGCAGATTCTGGAAGATTTGTAACAGGTAGTTTTCTTTGCTACACAACTTCTCACATAGGGATGAATATATATAGTAGGCACAGGTGGATGATAATCTGATGTAGGTTGACTGTTCTCAGGCGATGGCTTCTCTCTAACTAGCTCTGAACATGAGATAAACTACTGCTCATGTTGCTCCTCTGGTTCTTCTTCTTAGCTCTCCCAAGGGTTAGATTCATAATCATCATAAACAGGACCCATGGGAAATTTTTGCTCTTCATAATGATGCTCGGTGATTTCTACAGGCCAAGGATGGTTGACTTCCTCACAATGTTCTTCATTGGTGAACAGAGGATACAACTCTGCAGTCTTCTCCTGGAAATCCTTCATATCCAGCTCATAATCTGATTCGTAGCTGTCATATATAGGTTGGATGCTCCTCTGGTCAACAAACTATGATGTGGGGCTCTACTGCTCCTCATCTGAATAATCGTCAAAGCTTGGGACAACAGGCACGTCAGGAGTAGAATGCAAGGCCTCTACCGTGACGAAATATTCAATGCTATCATCATTAGTATTGCTATCAAGAACATCCGCTTTAGGGACATGAAAATCATCTGCACTTTCTTCAGATTCTAACCTTTCTAGCCGGGCAGAGAGAGATTTTACCAGCTCCTTCAGGTCATCCTGGGAATATTCTTCCTCCATATGGTCCTCATCCTTAAAGTCTTCATCATCATAGCCTTCATAAGACACCGCCATGTCTTGCTCACTGTCCTCACATTCCTCACAACAGTTATGACAGATAAACTCAGAGGAATAATACCTTTTTCAATTCTTATTAAAAGCTGCATGAAATTCTCCCAGGGAGGAGATTCTATCAGGGGGTAAGGAGAAATGCCACTCACGAGCATCTCTTGCTAATGAGAAAATGAACATTTTCAATAATACATCCTCATGATGTATTCCCCACTGATGCATGAGTTCATGAAATTCATGGAGATGTTGAGCAGGGTTTTCCTCTTTACGCTCTCTAAGTATGGGAAAATAATTGCCCTATTCATTTGGAGTAGGTACAACATTAGGAAAACCAGGAACAACCGAAAAATTAAATGGAGAAAACCTTCGAGCCGGGATCCTTTCCATTTCGTACTAGTGGAGTCGTTGATCGATCCTTGAATCATGGAGTTGCCGGGTGAATGATGTGCAGTTTTGAATGTGTCTGTTCTTTGTTCACCATCAAAGGCCAGATCCTAACATTGTCATTCCCCCAAGGAACTTATCAAGTTGAGAAAGAAGCTACTGAAAACCTTCTCGATAAATCTCCTCTGGGTCAGTTTTCAGATGTGCTAAAAGTAGCCACAACTGAAACAGTGAAGTGGAAACATTGGAGTTGTCATAGTGGAGTTTCCAGGTGCACATTTGCAATCTTCGATGTACTAGGTTCTGATGCACCCTCAGAACCAGTAAGATTTTTCGTTCAATCCCAGGGAAAATCTTCAATTTCATCCTCAACAACGACACCAGAAATGTTAGCGTCAGAAGTCAACACTGGATTGCGGCAGAGGTAAGCCTGATACCCATCAGTATATATGTCACGGGTTGGTTTAAATGGTGGTGGTCAGTGGACAAAAATAAACACTAGAATGATGTTACAACACAAAACCAGACAAAAAATGCACAGGGAAGTGAGGGCCATATTAACTTCAGTCACTGAGTTGAGTTTTAAGGTGAGCAAAGGGAAGACTTGGTGGGAAAACAAGAACAAGACTGCTATGGGCATCTAGTCTTCCAACATCTTGAATAAGATAAACTCAGGCTCGATGATGCTTTCGAGCCGAGGTTTCAGACACTGAAATTTGTCTTCAATGGACATAGTTCCAAAAGTGCGATGATCAAACCTTCATCACCATGTAGTTGCAACATCTCGACTCAATCCTCCAATTCCAAGCTATTCAGTGCGAGAAGGAAAAAGGAAACATAGGAAAATGAGTAAAACTGGTGAAAACATTGCAGTGATCAAACCGACATCATCCTACAACATCACAACCCTCGACTAGATCCTCTAATTCTGAGTGTCTTAACACATTGTTTATAGAGAGATGGAAAGAAGATGACTTCTATTAACTGAAAGTCTCAAATCGATTCCATAACCAGGCACAACTTTGGTGTTAAAACATATTACAAAATGGGATCTCTGCTCAACCAAAGACCACTACAAAATGACAGAACCCCATACATATACTCAGAAAATTTGTAATCAACAACAGAGGTGCGCTCTAGTTTCCATTGTGCAGCATCTTCTCAGTTAGATTGGGCCAGAACTCCTTTGTCAGATGCAGCCTTAACTCGGCATGGGATTCGCAAGAAATTTTATGACAGGGCGACCTTGGGCAGACCACTCTACCTTCTGGATAGTCTTTTCTATCTTTTGATTCATGGTTGAGCTGAAGCTTCAACTACCAACACCTACCTCCATTAATTGCTTCATTGGGATTAGAGGAGGCCGAGACAATTTGGCACCTAGAGAACATGGTGACCCCTTCTCTACAAGTAACCGACATTTTGTCCCTTTTCGCAGGTCTTTCTGCTGCTCCACTTGACCTCGGGCTAAGACCATGGGCCAAAAATAACATCCCAAGGTGTTTTGGGACTTCTTCTTTCGGGGATTTTTACTCCCCCTGCCTTCAAATTTATCAATGCCCAAACTTGTGAAACGACCCTCTATAGCATTTCGAGGATTCTCTCACTGGGATTTCTCATTCCTCTTCCTCCAAAATCCCCGACACCAAATCCCATGAAGTGCTCAAATACTGCCACCTGTCCCCAGTGATCGACGACCCAAATATTCTTTCATCGAACGGCCACGATCGCTCGTCGCTCAATGAGTGATTAAAGTCAATTGACCCCCACTTTCCAGCCCTGCTACCTTGTGACTGGGCGCAAGGAATATGGGCCCAACCCAATGGCGCTTTCGCATTTCGCGTTTTTTGATTTCTAATGCAATGGAGGAGCGACCCCCTGTCGTAGAATCGCGATAGATGAAATCGCGACGGGGCGTAATAATGCGCCACACGTCTATTTCTTGAACGAACCAGATTAGCATGGCTATCACTTCAATGTGGGTCCACCATGGCCATGTGCCCCTTGTCTTCATTGGACCACTCCTTTAAATACAACCATGGGCTATGACCATGGGCCAGGCTCCCGGGGCTTTTCATTTTGAGGCGTAAGGTTGTGGGTGTACTTGCTAACGGAAACCCCGAAATGATGACTCCTGAGATCGCACAATCGACCGCCACCTATCCCCTTCCTGGATCGAATGATGAAAATTAAATCGTGACTTTGGCCATAAGGGATGAGCCATGGCGCTAAACCTTGGACAACTCCACAACCTTGTTTTACCCGATGACTGTCGATCTGCCTCAATGATAGATCCTTGCCACTCAAACCAGTCTTTTCCTGCTCACTTGATCTATGTCACTACACTGAGCTGCTCAAGTGCTGAGTTTTTCTGCGTGCTACGCTTGGGTGCTTCTTGTGAAAACCATGGACCAGGATACCCTTTTTCCCATGACAAGAATTGGTGATAACATTTGGCTCCACGGGGGATAGATTCATCCCTGTGATGCTCTAAGATGTCCTTTTGCAGTTCCAGTTGCCTTCTTTTGGGCTATGTAGTTGAGCTCAAAACACCGTGCTGAAAATACAGGCCGAAAAGTAAAAACAAAACAAAAACACATGCTCCAAGGAGTTTATTTATGTACAGTCCTAAACTAACAAATTTTTACACAATGCTAGGTGAAAGAGAATTTCCACCATAGCCATTCAAGTAACTTGATGACTGGAATTTCCTTTAATCTGTCGATGATTGGTAACAAATGATGTAACTAGGACAATAGAATGGTTACATCCTTGAGATTTTCTCCAAGGGATGAAGTTGAGATAAAATAGGGTGGCTCCAAGGTATGAAGGAAATTCCACTCCATGTATTCATTGACAGGCTCATAGAATGAGTGGCACAGGTGGATGAGAATCTGATGCAGGTTTATTGTTCTTAGGCGATGGATTATCTCTATCTGGCTCTAAACAAGAGATAAAATGATCCTCCTGCTCCTCCTCTGGTTCTTCTTCTTAGCTCTCCCAAGGGTCAGATTCATAATCATCATAAACAGGACCCATGGGAAATTTTTTCTCTTCATCATGCTGCTCAGTGATTTCTGCAGGCCAAGGATGGTTGACTTCCTCACAATGTTCTTCATTGGTGAATAGAGGATACAACACTGTAGTCTTCTCTTGGAAATCCTTCATATCCAGCTCAGAATCTGATTTGTAGCTGTCATATATAGGTTGGATGCTCCTTTGGTTAACAAACTGTGATGTGGGGCTCTCCTGCTCCTCGTCTGAATAATCATCAAATCTTGGGACAACAGGCATGTCAGGAGTAGAATGCAAGGCCTCTACCGTGAAGAAATCTTCAATGCTATAATCATCAGTAGGGCTATCAAGAACATTCGCTTCAGGGACTGTAAAATCCTATATGCTTTCTTCAGATTCTAACCTTTCTAGCCAGGCAGAGAGAGATTTTACCATCTCGATCAGGTCGCCCAGGGAATCTTCTTCCTCCATATGGTCCTCATCCTTACATTTTTCATCATCACAGCCTTCATAAGACACAACCATGTCTTTCTCACTATCCTCGCATTCCTCACAACAGTTATGACAGATAAAATCAGAGGAATAATACCTTTGACAATGCTTATTAAAAGCTGCATGAAGTTCTCCTAGGGAGGAGATGCTGGGAGGGGGGTAAGGAGAAATACCACTCACGAGCATCTCCTGCTAATGAGAACATGAACATTTTCCATAATGCATCCTCATGATGTATTCCCCACCGATGCATGAGTTCATGAAATTCATGGAGATGTTGAGTAGGGTTTTCCTCTTTACGTTCTCTAAATATGGGAAAATAATCACCCTATTCATTTGGAGTAGGTACAACATTAGGAAAACCAAGAACAACCGAAAAATTAAAAGGATCAAACCTTCAAGCCAGGATCCTTTCCATTTCATACCAGTGGATTCACCAATCGATCCTTGAATCATGGAGTCGCCAGGTGAATGATGCACAACTTTGAATGTGTCTGGTCTTTGTTCACCATCAAAGGCCAGATCCTAACGTTGTCATTCCCCCAGGGAACTTCTCAAGCTGAGAAAGCAGCTATTGAAAACCTTCTCGAGAAATCTCCTCTGGGTCAGCTTTTAGGTGTGCTATAAGTAGCCATAACTGAAACAGTGAAGTGGAAACATTGGAGTCGCCAGGTGCACAGTTGCAATCTTTGATGTACTAGGTTATGATGCACCCTCAGAACCAGTAAGATTTTTCATTCAATCCCAAGGAAAATCTTCAATTTCGTCCCCAACAATGGCACCATAAATGTTAGCATCAGAAGTCACCACTGGATTGCGGCAGTGGTAAGCCTCATATCCATCAGTTTATATGTCACGGGTTGGTTTAAATGGTGGTGGTGAATGGAAAAAACTCAACACTAGAATGATGTTACAACACAAAACCAGACCAAAAATGCACAGGGAAGTGAGGGCCATATTAAATTCAGTCACTGAGTTGAGTTTTAAGGGGAGCAGAGGGAAGACTTGGTGGGAAAACAAGAACAAGACTGCTATGGGCATCTGACCTTCCATCAACTTGAAGAAGATAAACTTAGGCTCGATGATGCTTTCGAGCCCAGGTTTTAGACATTGAAATGTGTCTTCAAAGGACACAGTTTTAACAGCGTGATGATCAAACCTTCATCACCCTGCAGTTGCAACATCTCGATTGGATCCTCCAATTCCAAGCTATTCAGTGCGAGAAGGAAAAAGGAAACAAAGGAAAATGAGTAAAACTGGTGAAAACATTGCAGTGATCAAACCTACATCATCCTACAACATCACAACCCTCGACTGGATCCTCCAATTCTGAGTGTCTTAACATAGTGTTTACAAAGAGATGGAAAGAATATGACTTCTATTAACTGAAAGTCTCAAATCGATTCCATAACCAGGAAAAACTTTGGTGTTAAAACATATTACAAAATGGGAGCTCTTCTCAACCAAAGACCACTACAAAATTACAGAACCCCATACATATACTTATAAAATTCGTAATCAATAACAGAGGTGTGCTCTAGTTTCCATGGCGCAGCGTCTTCTAAGTCAGACTGGGCCGGAACTCCTTTGTCAGATGCAGTCTTAACTCGGCATGGGATTCGCAAGAAATTTTATGACAGGGCGACCTTGGGCAGACCACTCTACCTTCTGTGCAGTCTTTTTTGGCTTTTGATTCATGGTTGAGCTGAATCTTCAACTACCAGCACCTACCTCCATTAATTGCTCCATTGGGATCAGAGGAGGCCGAGACGATTTGGCACCTGGAGAACGTGGTGACCCCTTCTCTATGGTTAACCAACATTTTGGCCCTTTTCACAGCTCTTTCTGTTACTCCACCTGACCTCGGGCTAAGACCATGGGCCAAAAATAACCTCCCAAGGTGTTTCAGGACTTCTTCTTTTGGGGATTTTTACTGCCCCTCCCTTCAAATTTCCCGGTGCCCAAACTCGTGAAACGACCCTCTGCATTTTAGGGATTCTCACACTAAGAGTTCTCATTCATCTTCCTCCAAAATAGCCAACACCAGATCCTACGAAGTGTTCAAATACTACCACCTGTCCCCAGGGATCGACGACCCAAATCTTCTTTCATCAGACGGCCACGATCGCTTGTTGCTCAATGAGTTCTTAAACTCAATTGGCCCCCACTTTCCAGCCCTGCTACCTTGTGACCAGGTGCAAGGAATGTGGGCCCAACCCAATGGAACTTTCACATTTCACATTTCAGCGATTCCTAATGCAATGGAGGAGCGAACCCCTGTCGTAGAATCGCGATAGCCGAAATCACGACGAGGTGTAATAACGCGCCACGCATCTATTGCTTGAAAGACCCAGATTGGCATGGCTATCACTTCAATGTGGGTCTACCATGGCCATGCGCCCCTCGTCTTCATTGTCCCACTCATTTTAATATGACCATGGGCTATGACCATGGGCTAGGCTTCCGGGGCTTCACATTTCATGGCGTAAGGTTGTGGGTGTGCTTGCTAACGGAAACCCCAAAATGCTGACTCCCGGGATCGCACAATCAGCTGCCACCTGTCCCCTTCCTAGATCGGATGGCGCAAATTAAATTGTGAATTTGGCCATAAGGGACGAGCCCTGGCGCTAAACCTTGGACAACTCCATGGCCCTGGTTTACCTAATGACCGTCGATCTGCCTCGATGATAGATCCTCACTGCTGAAACCAGTCTTTGCCTGCTCACTTGATCTGTGTCACTGGACTGAGCTGCTCGAGTGCTGAATTTTTCTGCGTGCCATGCTTGGGCGCTTCTTATGCAAACTGTGGACCCGGATACCCTTTTTCCCGGGACGAGAATTGGTGATAACAAGGCTAATTATTGGCAGCCTACTATATGTGAAAGCATCCCAACCAGATGTAATGTAGGCAGTTGGACAAGTGGCATGATTTCAAGCAGAACCAAAGGAATCACATCTATTAGAAGTGAAGAGGATTTTCAGATATCTCAAATGAATAGAAGAGTTTGGATTATGGTATCCAAAAGGAAAGGATATATCACTTATTGCCTACATAGATGTAGATTGGACAGGTTGTATTGATGACTGGTGAAGCACTAGTGGAGCAACGTTCTACTTGGGTGAGTGTTTAATATCATGGCTAAGCAAGAAACAATCATCAATATCTTTATCTATAGCCGAGGCAGAGTATATTGCAGCAGCATCATGTTGTACACAGGTTCTTTGGATGAAACAAACTCTGACAGATATACAGGTTGAGTATGATGAGCCCATTCCTATCTATTGTGATAATACAAGTGCCATCGATATCTTGAAAAACCCGGTGATGCACTCCAAGACGAAGCACATTCCAATCAAGTATCATTTTCTATAGGAGCATGTTGCAGAAAAGAATATCAGAGTTGAGTATGTGGGCACAAAAGAGCAAGTGGCATATATATTTACAAAACCACTTCCATAGGAAGCCTTTGAATATCTTCGCCAAAGTCTTGAAGTTATTTCTACTCCAAAATGAATGCTTTTTGAATGTTTTTTGAATGCTTATCTTATATGTTTTAGATTTACACGAGGAAGCACCTTAAGAGGACAGTTCAGTTAGGGGGAGAAACCCCGGATGGAAATATGCCTTTGCCATTGATGACAAAGGGGGAGAGTTTTATTAGATGTGGAGGACAAAGGCATGGTTCCAGGGGGAGCAGATTTATCAAATGCGGAGGACAAAGGCATGGTTCCAGGGGGAGAAGATTTATCAGATGCAGAGGAAAGAGGCATGGTTCCAGGGGGATCATGAATGATATGATTTTAGTATTGCATCAGAGTGTTTCCATCAATGCCAAAGGGGGAGATTGTTGATTAAGGTTGGTTGTCATTGATGTCAATCCTTGAAGAAATCCCCACAACACAAAGGTTTGGGTAATGGACCCAAGATTGTTTGATGTAAATATTACTCATTATTGTCTCATCATGGTTGATAAGAAGTAAATATGGATGAACTCCAAAGTGGTCCCCTTATGGTGAAATCCCTCATGGGAAGACGCTTTGCGGAGTAAGAGAACCCATGCTTAATTATGTAATAATGAGTTGAAGGACATTGAATTTGTCAGGGAAACTATCCTAGATATATAATGCTTGTCATGTCGTTTCCGGTGGTATGTGGAACATCACATAACTCCTCATGGTTAGAGAGTTATGACCATACGAAGTTGGAGAACCCCTCATAAGTCTTATAGAATCCCCCAAGCGTCAAAGTGCTTTGCAAAAGAAATTATTTTAAATAAAGAAGCCCTAAAATAAGGAAAGTGTAAGGCTACATGAAGATATAAATAAGAGGCAAAGCTCACTCATTAAACACACACTTGTACATATTGCATATCTATTTTCTTATGTAAATCTTCTTGTAAATACTTTTGGATACATCTGAAGTGGTGAACGTCTGAGGTAGCACGAAGGGTTGACGACGAAATTATCGGATTCAAAGAAAACCCTATTTTTTGAGGCATATGTCGGTTGTCTGTGTATAGGGTGCGTATGTATGCGGGCTGGCTATGTATAGGGTGAGTATGTACGCGGGATGACTGTGTATAGGGTGAGTACATGTTGATAAAGCCATAAAACTTGAGAAGATGAAGGTACAAAGGTTCTATATTATGAGATCAAGCTCCCAGGAAGGTCTAGAGTGCTCATATACATTAGATCCATCCATTGGTTCAAAAGGTATGTCTTATTTCTATGAATAGTTAGATTTTGATGTATGCATGAGGAATGGCAATGGAGATTTGAGGATTCTCCCTAGAGAGACTAGTGGCTATATGGGATCTTCTGTATAAGTCAGATCTACAGAAATACAGTGTTGGTATATTTATCATTGATACTTCTTGTTGAGGCACATCTTGTATTTCTTGGCATATGGCTAAGAGTTTTTATGGTACATGGTTAAGATCTTGTATCTATTGATGTATTGAAAAATTGAATACCAGAAAGGGGTTGATGACTAAGATCATGTGAGGGATATTATACTTGTTCATGATACACATACCTATATGGCACAGGACTAGAGAGAGACATACTTGCCTTGAGTAGAGGTTATGTATGAGGATGCATGCACAGGGTATAGTTACAGTTTGGATATAGTGACAGGTTACAGATCTATGTGAAAGAAGTTACAGAGGGTCAAAAGTTTTCAAGTGAAAGGAAAACCTAGTTTCATAAGGCATATGCGGGCTGCATAACATATAGGGCGTGTACATATGTGGGTTGCATCACTACAAGTCACGTATCTGTTGTATTTTTGTAGATACATGTTCAGTTCAGGTACGGTTTGATTACAGGGAAGTTGTACAGATTGGATACAGGGCAGTGGTATAGGTTGATACAATTGTATAATAGTATATCTCACAGTGACAGGTTGACAGTGGTTCCATCATTCTACTTCTACTTCAAGGCAGTTGGACGGGGAAAGGATAGGTGGTTGTAGCCACCTTCCGGTTGTAGCCGGAGAACATAGGGAGTTGTAGCCTCCTTATGGTTGTAGCTAGAGAATTGGGGAGTTGGAGCTTCCCTCGGGTTGTAGCCTGAGAGACCAGGGGGTTAGAGACTCCTTCCAATTGCAGCTGGAAAACAAAGAAATTTAGTGCTTCCAATGAGTGTAATTTTTCAAGACATATAAGAAAAATCATTCTGTGGTTTTCTCCCGATTTGGGTTTCCACGTAAAACACTGGTGTACNGTGTACTGTGTATGTGTGTGATTGTTTATTTCTTATTGCTCATTATTGGATAATAATTCTACATTGATATACCATTTGAAGAAAAAGGACTATAATTACACTATTACTGATTCACCCCCCCTCTTAGTAATCCAATAGGACCTACCCCCTTAGAAAAGGAATTGTGCTACGAAATAAAAATAGCATGATCGTTCAACAGACCATTACACAAATATGAAGAGGAAACAAAATTATATTGTCGAACTCTGAAAGTTATAATAACAACATAATGTTATCGCTAGAATAATTCTCCTCCCCCTTAGTTCTGGGAGACTCGAGGTACTTATACAATATGACTAATGTTTAAAATTATACAAAGGGACGGATGGAAAACCATGAGAATCCAGTTGTTCATCTGGTTACATTTATTTTTCCAAGTTTTAGTAAAGATTGGGCGTGTGCTGACTTGGTAGGAAAACTGATTTCTCTTTTAGTCATATACATGCCTCCTTTTTCCTTCTTATATGAAGATTATTTCCTAACTGCCAGCTATAGTGTTGACTATTGTGTTAGTGAACTTTGTACTAGGAGTCACAACAATGATGTACTTCAGATTCATAGCAATGAGGAGTGTTCTTGGAGTTGCAACTGTTGTCTGAAGTCACATCAATAGAGAGTGCACTTGGAGTTTCAATTGTTGTCTAGATTCACAGTAACAAAGCGTGCACTTGGAGTTGTAGTTTTTGTTTGTAGTCACAACAATAGAGAGTGTACTTGGGGTTTCAATGTTAAGAACCAAATATCAATATAGCATAGAAAAACCTCAGAAAAAGTACTCAACGCCTTGAAAAAGAGATAATTTCATATAATAAGCCTCTTCGAGGGGGAAACCTCCTTTTACCCCACTTAAATGTTCAAGTACAAGA
>SNQJ01S0004758.1:157162-170654 GCA_010110895.2 Picea sitchensis
AATTACAACTAATGGCCTAAAGCCGACATAAATAAAATAACATTACTAATATAATATGCCCCAATTAAGGGGTAATGAGCCAATATTAGGGCTTAACATTCAACAGTTTGATTGTGCCAAGAATCGTAGAAAAAAATAGGGATTGTAGCCACTGTGAGGAGTTGCAACTATTGTATTACTCCTATGTAGAAATATTGCTACATGAAAGTAGCAAGTTCCTGTAAGAGATATGCAAGAATAACGTATAAATGGCATATGGGGAAATATTCGTAAGGAAAAAGTAAAGAAAATATGGATAAGTAAAGTATCAAAAAAGAAGTGATCAATGAAAAATGGTAAGCAAAAAGGTATTAGACGGATGCTGAAAGTATACCAATTTAGGCACCCGTCAATGACCAACTTGCGAGATCTTCTTATCACTAGTAAATTTGGGTCATTTTGCGACAGCCATTTCGACGCTCTTGTGACGTTATTCTGTGGATATTGTGACGAATATTGATCTCCCCAAACATCGCTTCATGTGTTGTGGCAAGTGCGACGAACCTGTGATATCATCACAAGAGCGACGACCCAAGGAGGTCATCACAAGAGAGATGACCTATGGTGGTTTTTGCAAGAGTGATGGTCGAAGGAGGTCATCGCAAGAGAGATTACCTATTGTGGTCGTCGCAAGAGTGACGACCAAAGGAGGTCATCACAAGAAAGATGACCTCGGGTGCTCATCGCTAGCAGGACGACCTAGGGCACTCGTCGCAAGAGAGACGATCAGAGTAGTTCTTGCGATGAACTATTCAAGGATAAGGTATCATCGATGGTAACGATAGTTTGTCTCAAGAGATACGGCGCCTCGATAGTTGCAAAAAACTATCAATACTATCGACGATCTTATTCATCACAAGAGCGACGAAATATATCTATTTAAAAAAAATAATAATAAATATTAATGTAAGAGAGTGCCTTTGAGGGTTATCAATTACAGTATCTCCATAACATATGGGTCACTAGTAACTTGGTTCTAATTCCATCTTAAGTGATATGCTTCACACTAGATATGTAGAAACAATATGTACGTATGAATAGTGATCAATGGTTATATGATTTGGTCTTGTGATATGTTTTTCTCTTAATCTATATTCTAGATTGTAGTTGCACCAATTTCGTTTGAGGCATAGTGGAGGTGCCATTTCTATATTGGTTCATCTAAAGGATCAAAATAGGGATATTACACATCAAATATAGAATGGTGATGCCATTCTTTTATTGGGTCATAAAAGTGATCTTGAGAAATATTGAAGAAGGTATAGTCATTTTAAATAGAAACTTCAAAACCCTATCTTCTTAAAGGATCTCCATTGAAAATCAAGATAAATATAAAAAAACATATTTCTATTTTGAGTCTTCCCAAGAAAGATGTATTCTGTAGTAAAATATGATGCTTGCAGTATGGAAGAATAGATAAAGATAGTAAGTTGAAAATTCCAAAGTTTTGAAAAATGATCTATTATACCTTAATTTAAGGAATGATGCTAGCATATGGAGGATTTCACTCTATGGCCTCTATATAATGTTGACTCCACTAATTTGGGTCATCGTTGATTTTTAAAATGCATCATTGTTACACAAATCTATAATTTAAATATGTTTTGGTTGGTTATCCTTGGGGATGTAGAGACTTTCACTAGGGAAATGATAAGGCTTAAAGGAACATACACATTATATAATGCATATGCACTATAGGAAACATATGTATTATATCTTATAAGTGCTACACTATACATAAAAGAACAAGATGAAAAGGGATATATCATTTTCTCATTTTAACATGTTTCTGGGAGAGAAAATGTGAAGGAGAAAGGACACAGAGCCATTTTGGAGAATGCCAACCGACCATCCCTCAATGATATGACCATCCAATCGGTCCTAAAATCATTTTAGTGGATTAGAATTAGATAAGAATTCCTAGTAAATAAGGATGGAGACAATTTCATTGTTGTGGAAAAAATTATTGAGGTAGGGTTATTTCATTTTATTTTTCCTAAAATCATTCACTTTCTTTTCTTATTGATATTAGAATGATGTTTTGTGTTTAATAAAAACATTATGTTTTTCATAAATAGTCATCTTTTTTTGTTTCCAATTGAAAATCCTCAAAACCAAAACCTTGAAAATACTAATTTTCAAAATCCTAACCATCACAACATGGATCCCAAAAATAAAATACAAAACCCTCCAATCTAAGAGGAAGAAAAGTAAACCCAAAATCCTAAATATCCTAACCCTTCTCAAGACTGGTATGTTGGGAAACTGGTAGAAATAACAACTTTGAGAGGTCTAAGTGCTATATTTAGAGAGGGATACCATTTCCATCACTTTCTTGGGAAAACACTTGACTTTATGATTAACAATATCATGAATTCCCAAGGATATTAATTCAAATGAGTTATTCTATTTGTATGGGTGTATGGAAAGATACCAAATTTTATTCTAATGTTTTCTATGCAGATTGATGGTGATTACATGCCAAAATCTATCAATCTGGTCATTTTGGATCCCTAACACGACTAACAAGTAATATTTGTTTATATGTTTTATTGTGTCATTATTCAAATTTTGATTTTTAAGTATTTAATTTATTTGATTGACTCTTGCACATCCATAAAAATGATCTACCATTTCATCAATTATGGTATCATCCGCCATTGATGCAAATAACAATTTTGCAATTGATGTTTCCTCTACTACTATGGAGGAAGAATTGATTGTAGATTAGGTTTTGATATCTAAGGTGTAACTAATTCCCACTCTCAAACAAGAAGTCATTCTAAATTACTTCTAACAATTGATGCAAATAACAATTTTGCAATTGATGTTTCCTCTACTACTATGGAGGAAGAATTGATTGTAGATTAGGTTTTGATATCTAAGGTATAACTAATTCCCACTCTCAAACAAGAAGTCATTCTAAAGTACTTCTAATGTATTGTTTTCATATATGTTGGAACACCATCATATGTAGGTTTATCACACCTCTAGATCTTCTAGAGATAGTAAGTGAAAAGTTTAAAATCAACTAGGAGAGTTGACATAGTGGTTGACATGGAATTCAACTAGTTGGGTAGTTAAACCAAAGCAAGTGACTAGTTCATAGAACAAGGTATAATTCAAGGACTTCATTATATTCTCTCACCAATCTAAGTGGACCTTGTCTTCTTCACTTGAAGGGAGTTGGGTACATCTTGTATAAGATGACCTTAACCATTGATCTATAAATAAGAATGTGATATATGTTGTGTATGGAAATCATTTGGTTTCTTATACTTATATGTATGTTGAACTATGTTCAATTAGGATCAAGTGTTGTAACAATGTCTTTAAATGCCTCCTCTTATTGGAATACCTAGCTCTATGATCTACATATTTACCTAGTTCTCCAACATGATATCAATGCTATTGGTTTGAGATATAGTCAAATTTCTATTAGTATTTGGAGGTTTTCAATTGTATTTCCTTCTATCGAGTTAGATATATTTGGTAGATTGACTCAGGGTTTCAGAATGCAAAGAAGCTTATTATAATTTCAATTTTAGAGTGCCCATTGATTACAGAATATTTAGTAATCATATGTCTGATCTTGTACACTATAGTGAACCCACTACTTATTATGCATAATATATGATATCATATTACTTATGGACACGAGGTAATTAATATAGAAGGTTACTAATGGAATTGATTATGCCACATGCTCAAACTAGAGCTTATATGGGAATAGCTTTACCTGTTACTCAGCGTGATGAGATTCACTAATGAATCTTGTATTCAATGGAATCACTACTCCAGTAGATGGTATAAGTAGAAATTCGTAACTATTACTATACATGCTTTGTAATCTCAATGTTGTAACATTAGACACAGTGCTTGTACTTCACCTATGTCCTAATTTGAACATTGTTATAATAGGTTTCATTCATTCCATCTTCCATTATGTGTAATCTAATCTTAGCTCATTATAAGCTTGTAATCCTTTACACACTAGTTCCAATCATGTAAGTTATTCACATAATATTATCTATGACTATTTACAAGTAAGTGGAATAGCACTATCACAACCAGTTAACAATGGTTGATATCAAGCAATAGAGTATACACATTATGTAAACAACAATACATATTCCATAATCAATCACACTCGATATACTAGTACTCTAAGATGATACAATGGAGTTACCAGTACATATTCTATGTGCTTCTCTTATTCCTTACCAGTCATCGAGCTATCATGTTCTTCTACTTGGAAGTGGTATCTATATCTCATTCATTTCAAATACTCTATTGCATAATTATGGTTATGCTTATACTATGATTTCCAGGGTATTACTTATACACAACCACAAAAAACCAAGTTGAAGTATTAGATTAGTTGTGTGAATCATATGATATGATGAACTAAAGGGAATCATATATGCTACATACTTGGGTGTGGTTCATTATATAGAATGATTGGCCCCATAGTGGCCCACAAATGATGGTAATTTAAAAATAAATAAATAAAAGGAACCTTAAGAAGTCATAAAAAGAAGAAAAAAGACAAGACATACATGATCTTTGATATTCTAATGTGTAGCATTGCATTGATACAACATCTATATCATCTCCAAATGTTCCAACTACATACTGTAGTAAATAAAAACAAAATTATATTTAGTTTTTAGTAAAAACCAAAAAATACTTTTACGACATGTCAATAAATCCTAATAGAAATTAAAACTAACAAGATTGCAAATAGTAAACACCATTGGTATTATTTTTGGTCAAATCCATATGAGAGGAGATTAAATAGTGACACACACACACATATCAGATGTGATGGCCTGAATAAGATCCTCTTGGTTTCGAGAATAATTTATTGGAGCCGTCTGAGCTTGGAGCAAACCTCCCTCAATCTGAAGGAGCAACAACATAGTACAAAGTCAACATGAACTATGTTGTTGCTCCGTTGAATAGAGAGAGGTTTTCTCCAAGAATAAACAACTCCAATAAATTTTTCTCTACTGAACAAGGCCAACCACGTGAAGAAGCTCCTATGCCCCCACCCCCCCCCTCACATCACTCTCAATTCCCAAATACCCAATCTATATTCTACTAAAAAATATGCATTAAAAATATTCAAAAGTGATTGTAAATCTATAAATGAGGTTTATCATTCAAAGGCATATGTCATAAAAAAAAAGTTTTTATAAATGAGATTTATCATTCAAAATATGTTCCAAATATACTAGCTATATAATGTACATCTATCTGTCCTATAAAACTATTATACATCATCAATTTATTTTAGTCTTTTTTTGTGTTTTCCAGTTCTTAAGTAATTCATCAATCTCCATGTCTTCATTTACTGGGTGTTCTTCAACAACTGATGTTGCTTCAGTCCTTTCACGTCGAGCACGCCTGGTATCGTACCCATGTTGTGGAGGATGTTGTGAGGGTCCATCACTGACAAAAAAAAAAAATATTAAATTTATATGGCCAATTTTTAAATATCATTGAAGTAGTTCATTAATATTAAAATTACTCTTTTTATTGAAGTAGTTCATTGAAGTTTGGAATGACCTTTCATCGGTCACACAGAAATTAGTATTTTTATCTCATGGGATCTATCCAATAAATACTAGTGAAAAACGGAAATAGGAATTATATTATACACCTTAAGTAGGTTTAGAGGTAATGGAAGTCGACCTGCAACTCATCCAATCCTCACAAGGATTTCAAATGGTCTATTTAAACCACCATGTTTATTGTGCATTATCAAGGAGTTACAGGGTGCATGCCCTATACTTGTGGCATGCATGGCACATCATCTTATTATTGACTTGATTATAAGTCATTGGTGAGTTGAATTTCATATCAATCTCCATTGAATGCTTTCACTGTGTTGTACTTTACTAAGGTATTGGAGGACTATAAGGCCATATGAGCTCAACATTGAAGATTTGATGCACCCCAAGGTAGGGTGGAAATTTGAGCTTGAATGCCTTATAACCACACTACTTAGTGATGGTATATGGTATGTATTGTAGTGACATACACTTGAGATATGAGGCCTTGATTTTTTCTTTCTAAATACGAAGCCACACATTGTCACCAACTGAGAAGTTGTTGAATACATAGTCCTTGTCATGTCACTTATTGAACTTTGGCAAGGCTTTTCATGGAATCTCATCTACTTGCATTGAGTATTTTGGATGTGCTCAATGAAGTGTGTTGCTTTGTTAACATATTTTCTATGTATACACAAATTTTCCCACCATTGGAGGTGTCATATAGGAAATGACCATTGGCCAATAGGTTGAAATCCAAAGCATATTTCAAATGGGCCACATTGTGTCACATTATATTAAGGAAGTTATAAAAATTAGTGACTAGAAGTAAGGTTTTTCATCATATGTGCATGGATGCTTGTGATTATACATGTGAAGAAAGTGCATAAGAGTTTGGTTAACAAATTTTGTTGAATTAATAATGGAACATTGTAGATGTGTCCAAAATTGTGTCACGCATATCCCAAAGAGATTTCTAATTATAGAAATGAATTTGGTATATTTTTCATTGAAAATAGACGTGGATGACTTAAATATAACCAAATATATGTGAAAAAGTGTTTCACAACGTCCTATTCATTGCACAAATATCACCATGTTCGAGAACCAATTGACCAAAAATTTCATTATGGTGGTGGAATGTGATAATGGAACCTCACAAAAAATCCGCATAGATTGATTCCCATGGGTCCAAAGGAATGGATAGACGTGTATATAACCCCCACCTCATGTTGGTAAGTTTTTTTCTCACACAAGAAACACATCTCTTAATATATTTTTCCATTCCAATGTGATAGTGAAACCAAGAAAAATATTTTTGTAACACAATCAATGTCTTATGGACAAAAAAACGATCCTCTGCCTTGGAGCAATGTACCTCCAAAATAATCTTTTTGCACTCATGTGTGGGGGGACATAGGATTCTATTGTGGAAAAATAAGTTACACAATGAAAATTTGGTCATGATAATCCTTGGATAATATCTACATAAATATGGTTTAATACTAGATCCACTATGCAATGCTTCAACAAATTGTGTGTTTGATATTCATAATTGTTTAGAATAGAAACAATGCTTTAAATGGTGATCGACATAAGTAACCATTGACATAGTTATATACATGTTATCGGACTAATTGGTAGGTGCGGACACTAACTGATCTCCCTAGATCCACCTAGATCTAGAACAAAACACACCAGAACATGACACTTTCCTTAAGTTTTAAATATTGAATTTACTAACTAAAGAGGGATGAGTGACATACCGTTTAAATGTCGCTTCCTCTTGCCATCGCCATCCTAGCTCCATTCCAACACTCATACAATGATGAACCTACAAAATAACGCAACCAACCAAAGTGATAGAAATAGCATAAACTCAATATAAACCTATNAAAAAAAAAAATATTAAATTTATATGGCCAATTTTTAAATATCATTGAAGTAGTTCATTAATATTAAAATTACTCTTTTTATTGAAGTAGTTCATTGAATTTTGGAATGACCTTTCATCGGTCACATAGAAATTAGTATTTTTATCTCATGGGATATATCCAGTAAATACTAGTGCAAAATGGAAATAGGAATTATATTATACACCTTAAGTAGGTTTAGAGGTAATGGAAGTCAACCTGCGACTCATCCAATCCTCACAAGGATTTCAAATGGTCTATTTAAACCACCATGTTTATTGTGCATTATCAAGGAGTTACAGGGTGCATGCCCTAT
Organism: Picea sitchensis; assembly: GCA_010110895.2. Taxonomy (NCBI): domain Eukaryota; kingdom Viridiplantae; phylum Streptophyta; class Pinopsida; order Pinales; family Pinaceae; genus Picea; species Picea sitchensis. The sequence goes on from SNQJ01S0004758.1 coordinate 164,989, forward strand.
ACTCGTGGCATGCATGGCACATTATCTTATTATTGACTTGATTATAAGTCATTGATGAGTTGAATTTCATATCGATCTCCATTGAATGCTTTCACTGTGTTGTACTTTACTAAGGTATTGGAGGACTATAAGGCCATATGAGCTCAACATTGAAGATTTGATGCACCCCAAGGTAGGGTGGAAATTTGAGCTTGAATGCCTTATAACGAAACTACTTAGTGATGGTATATGGTATGTATTGTAGTGACATACACTTGAGATATGAGGCCTTGATTTTTTCTTTCTAAATACGAAGCCACACATTGTCGCCAACTGAGAAGTTGTTGAATACATAGTCCTTGTCATGTCACTTCTTGAACTTTGGCAAGGCTTTTCATGGAATCTCATCTACTTGCATTGAGTATTTTGGATGTGCTCAATGAAGTGTGTTTCTTTGTTAACATATTTTCTATGTAGACACAAATTTTCCCACCATTGGAGGTGTCATATAGGAAATGACCATTGACCAATAGGTTGAAAACCAATGCATATTTCAAATGGGCGACATTGTGCCACATTATATTAAGGAAGTTATAAAAATTAGTGACTAGAAGTAAGGTTTTTCATCATATGTGCATGGATGCTTGTGATTATACATGTGAAGCAAGTGCATAAGAGTTTGGTTAACAACTTTTGTTGAATTAATAATGGAACATTGTAGATGTGTCCAAAATTGTGTCACGCGGATCCCAAAGAGATTCCTAATTATAGAAATGAATTTGGTATATTTTTCATTGAAAATAGATGTGGATGACTTAAATATATGTGAAAAAGTGTTTCACGACATCCTATTCATTTCACAAATATCACCATGTTCAAGACCCAATTGACCAAAAATTTCATTATTGTGGTGGAATGTGATAATGGAACCTCACGAAAAATCCACATAGATTGATTCCCATGGGTCCAAAGGAATGGATAGACGTGTATATAACCCCCACCTCATGTTGGTAAGTTTTGTTCTCACACAAGAAACAAATCTCTTAATATATTTTTCCATTCCAACGTGATAGTGAAACCAACAAAAATACTTTTGTAACATAATCAATGTCTTATGGACAAAAAAACGATCCTCTTCCTTGGAGCAATGTACCTCCCAAATAATCTTGTTTCACTCATGTGTGGGGGAACATAGGATTCTACTGTGGAAAAATAATTTACACAATGAAAATTTGGTCATGATAATCCTTGGATAATATCTACATAAATATGGCTTAATACTAGATCCACTATGCAATGCTTCAACAAATTGTGTGTTTGATATTCATAATTGTTTAGAATAGAAACAATACGTGAAATGGTGGTCTACATAAGTAACCATTGACATAGTTATATGCACCATGATTATGTTGATCACCAAGTGGAATTGTTGTAGATAGGTTATCCACTTCAAATGGTTCATGCCTCAAACTTTGCTTATGTATACACACACAATGAATGATTATGGTTGGAGTGTTTAAGAGTTTCCTTCCCAAGAATGTAATGTTTCCATTTCTTAACAACTTGGATGAGCACATAAAATTTCTTTGATGTGAATGGAGTAATTTCTAATAGCATCACTGAAAGTTTTAAAGTGGTGTGCAAAGAGATTCCCATTTTGTAGGAAAATAACATCGAGAGAATAATTTCAGGTATGAGTCTTAAAGGGATGATGTAAATCAAGGAATTATAGGACCAAAAAGGAGTTCAGTTTGCATTTGAATTCTTCATAGCCTTGATGTTGTATTGTGTCCCTTTTGAACATGATCTTTGTGGAAATACCATATAGTAAAGAGTGGAGAGGGTGTACAACATGGGATAATCCCAACACAAGCCTTTTGTAGAAGTTCACTAAGCCCAAGAAATTATGTAACTTGGTTAGGTTGGTCATGGTGGACCATTCTATGATGATCTATACCTTATCAGGATATACATGGAATTTGATTTCATCAACAATGATGATGAAGTACCATATGTGCTTCCCAGTGAAGTCACATTTCTCTAGGTTAGCAAAGAGATTTTGGTTGTGCAAAGTGTTCAAATTGGTCATCATGTTCTTCCCATGTACTACTAAAAACCAACACATGATTAATATGAATCACAAATTTAACTATGAAAGGTTGTAGAATGATGCATGAGCATTGGTTTAGTCAAAGGGCATCACCAAACACTCATACAAGTCATCCTTAGCTTCAAATGCAATATTCCAAACATCCCTAGGGTTGGAATGACCTTGGTGGTAGTTAGATTTCAATTTTTTGTGGTGTACTTTTATCCCTTCATTATGTCTACAAGACTATCAATTCAAGGAATGGGGTATTGTTCCCTCATTGTGATCTTGTTGAAGGAGCAATTGTGAATGAATGCAAACTAAGAACCATCTTTCTTTGACACTAGCATGATCATGCTCACACATGGTGATGTGTTCAATCAAATGTATCCCTTACGTAAGAGACCCTATATTTTTTGGGTATCTCATCATTATCCAACAATGATTTGTAATATAAGGTTACTTGGGTAATACTTCTCTAGGAAATAGGTTGATATGATGCTTTGATTGACAATGGAGTGGAATTATAGAGGGTTTTTAAAATACATTTATGTATTTCTTCAAAAACATTGATGACTATTTTTTTTGCACAAAGTGCATGATGGATGAAACTTGTACAAGGGAAATAGAATTGTGGACAAGACTTGTTAGATAATAATAAAAAAGAGTTTTTATGTATGACTATTCAATTTACAACATTGTTTTGCATAAATTAAAGAGATCCATCTTATGCTTTACTTCAAGAATGTGAAAAACAATTCTCTTTGATGTTGAGGAAAATGCTATGAAGGTGCAATTTATATATTTAGTGCCTTTCCCATAGCTATGGTTGTGCTAGCATCAAATCACATAGCTCCAATTGTGAATGCATGCACACTAAGAACCATATCTCTTTGACACTAGGACGATCATGATCGCACATGGTGAAGTGTTCAATCAAATGTATCCCTTATGTAAGAGACCCTATATTTGTTGGGTATCTAATCATTATATAGCAATGATTTGGAATATAAGGTTCGTTGGGTAATACTTCTCTAGGAAATAGGTTGATACGATACTTTAATTGACAATGGAGTGGAATTCTAGAGGGTTTTTAAAATACCTTTATGTATTTCTTCAAAAACATTTATGAATATTTTTGTTGCAAAAGGTACATGATGGATGAAACCTATACAAGGAAAATAATATTGTGGATGACAATTTGTTAGATAATCAACAAAATGAGTTTTTTTGTAAGACTATTCAATTTACAACATTATTTTGCAGAAATTAAAGAGATCCATCTTATGCTTTACTTCAAGAATGTGAAAAAAATTCTCTTTGATGTCGAGGAAAATTTTTTGAAGCTGTGATTTATAGATTTAGTGCCTTTTGAATAGCTATGGTTGTTCTATAATCACATAACATAGCTCCATAGGTGCAACATCACATGTTACTTCTAAGAACCATATTTCTTTGACACTAGGACGATCATGCTTGCACATGGTGATATGTTCAATCAAATGTATCCCTTATGTAAGAGACCCTATATTTGTTGGGTATCTCATCATTATATAGCAATGATTTGTAATATAAGGTTCATTGGGTAATACTTATCTAGGAAATAGGTTGATATGATGCTTTAATTGACAATGGAGTGGAATTCTAGAGGGTTTTTAAAATACATTTATGTATTTCTTCAAAAACATTTGTGAATATTTTTGTTGCAAAAGGTACATGATGGATGAAACCTATACAAGGAAAATAATATTGTGGATGACAATCTGTTATATAATCAACAAAATGAGTTTTTTTATAAGACTATTCAATTTACAACATTCTTTTGCAGAAATTAAAGAGATCCATCTTATGCTTTACTTAAAGAATGTGAATTTTTTTTCTCTTTGATGTCGAGGAAAATGCTTTGAAGGTGTGATTTATAGATTTAGTGCCTTTTGAATAGCTATGGTTGTGCTAGAATCAAATAACATAGCTCCATAGGTGCAACATCACATGTTACTTCATCCTTCTAAAGATCTATCTTATGTTTTACCTTGGGAATGTGAAAAAACTTCTCTTTGGTGTTCAGGGTGAAGCACCAAGGGAAAAATTTATAGATTCTATGTATTTCCCACATGTATCATTGTGATATCATTGCATCACATATCTTCATATGTGAAACAAACCTTGTCACCATTCATCCTTCCAGGGGTAGATAGTGTATTGAAAGTGCATTGGTGGGTGGCATATAGTTCCTTCCCTGAATTGAGCCATTTGATGTTGTAGGGTTATGGGTAGATTTGGGTAGCTAATGTTGGGCCAAAACATGATTTAAGAGATCATATTCCTTTGAATTCCATTGCCAATTCTAAAATGAAGAGGGTTTTTTGGAACACACATTTGACTGTGAAAGATATTGTATTTCTTTATCCCCAATTCAATTTTGCATGATTAGGGAGCCTAGTCTATGTGCATTAGGATAACACGAAAGATAGAGGATTCAAGTGTAAATAAGGAAAAATATTTTCCATTGTCATGATATTGTGAAGAAGGATCACATATTTGTGCTAAAAAAGTCTACACGAATCAACATTTCGACTTGTCATGGTTGGAAGTCTTATGAGTGTTGCATCACATACCAATGTCATTATGTTTCCTTTATTAACAAATTACTTTTTGAGTTTTCTAGTGTTATCTAGGAAACAATGAAATTTCATCTTCTTTCATTATCTATCATAATTGATGGTGTTGATGTACTCACTAGAATCACTGGAGTTGGTTTAGTTTATTCTTCCACTCAATCCTCCTCATGACTATTTGTGCATCCCCAAGTGTGTTAATAGTCAAGGACTCTAGCATATAAATCATTGTACTGGTGCAAATCATTTTGGTACTTAAGAACTAGATTCAATTATTCTTCTCTAATGTTTAGATGATCCATGAGAGTATAGAACTTGTTTGTGTAGTTCTTAATAGAATGATCAGGATGTTGGCACTATTTTTGCAACTTCATGCATTGGTCTTCCTAACATCTCAATATTTTTTTGTGCATTTCTGATATGAAGGTTGGAGTAGGCTGGAAGGTTGTTCATGTTTGATTATGTGCATATCTACAAATGAAATCATGGATTAAGACTTTTGGATCAAAATTGCTCACTTGGCTCTTAATAAACACCATGGTAGGAAATTTAGTGTTATTTTCAGGCCTAGTTTTTTATTTTTTGCATCTCTCAAAAAATAAAAATAGATGTCATAGTATGTTAATTATGTCATAGAACTTAAACTGACCCCATAACTGATGCCATTAGACACAAACTCAATCCTAATTCCAACTAAGGATAAAAAACAACACACGCTAATTAATCTAGGAGTCAAGCATGTAAACAAACCTTCTAACAAAGAAGTGCTAGTTGGTGATGGAATCCAACATTGCAGGATCGATGCGTGAAGGGGATGAGTTTTGATGGGTGGGAAAGTTACATTGAAAACTTGCTTAACAAGCTAATGCCCTGGTGCAAGTTACCTCACTGAGCAGTGGGAAACCCTCCAAGGACTCTAAGTGAGTCTAGCCAACATCGATCCCAGGTATAACACCACCTTCACTGTGTTGCCACCTTGG
>SNQJ01S0004758.1:170664-216411 GCA_010110895.2 Picea sitchensis
AAGCTAATATGGGTTTGAAGAGCCCTAGAAAAGTTGCTAGATAAATTTTAATTAGCACTTGATTTTAGGTTGTTGTTACTCAAAGGAGTGGTCGTGAAACTGATGGCATTTTAAACCATGCAAGAGGAAAATGAAATTCAATAATTTCAACTTCGATGAAAAATAGCTATGGGAAGGAGCAAGAATTTTCAAGAAAAGAAATAATTTCTTGATTGATTACTATGTGGATCAATTGACAATACTATGAGATGTCAATGAAAATAATTCACAAGAATTTAAACTTTATAAAGTGTAAAATAAGGTGGAAAATCAAAGGTGGTCATTGATCTTATTGTTGTCTAGTTAGAGCTTCATCCAACATCCAGTAAAAACTTCAACTCATTATTGGGAAAGGTGTAGAATCATATGGTAAGCTTCATCCAAAATACAACAAAAACAATCAACCATTCACTTTCATTAACATATAGGAAATTGTTGGTACATATTTCACCTATTTGTGGCAAGGTTGATATTCAATAATATTCAGCAATCAAGTAAAGGATTCTTTCTTCCTTTTTATTTTACACAACTCTAATTTTTTTCATTTGAACAAGAAACTAGATATATGCTATGGGACTTTTGTGTATAGTGTGTAAGACAGGCTTTTACTATATATACTACTTTGGTGGTTCAAATGAGACAATATGGTTAAGTGTTATCATTTTAGTGCTATCATCAGTGGCCTTCTAGGTTCAATAACAAATTGAGACTTAGTTATTTAGGTTAACATTACATACAACGAAATTTCAATACAAAAACCCAATTCAAATCCAGCCATATCATCCCCTAAATCAAAAACCCAATTCAAATCCATCCATTTGGAGTGCTCTACAACCCATTTAGAATTCTAGAAGAAACATACCGATTTTTCCACCATTTTTGGTGATCCTCTGAACATCTATGTCTCTTCTAAGGGTGGTCAGGTCTCCTATGTTGTTTGCATTCTGGTGTAGGGCCTCCTTGTCTCCTTGTTGGGATGGAATATCACAATTCATGCAGGTAAATGGTCGAGGGTTCTCTCCTCCCTGCAGGCTCCAATATGGTCTCCACTACAGTGGTTATCTCCTCCCTTTCGAGCTCGGCCAATATGGTATCCACTACACCGGGGTTCTCTCCTCCCACTCAGGATCGAATATGGTATCCACGCGCATGAATATGTAGGTCTCCCCTAAACCCTATTACTTTCATCCTATGGTATCCACTGCATTGGGGGTTGTCTCCTCCCTCTCAGGCTCGAATATGGTCTACACGCGCGCAAATATGGTCTCCCCTAAACCTTGTTACTTTTATCCTATGGTATCCATTGCACCAGGGGTTCTCTACTCCCTCTCGGGCTCGAATATGGTCTCCACGCATGCGAATATGAAGGTCTCCCCTAAACCTTTTTACTTTTACCCCTATGAGCTCGAATATGTCTGTCTCCATGTGTGCGAATATGGTCTCCCCTAAACCCTGTTATTTTTATCCTTAACCTTTGTAAGCATTATCAAAAGTTAACATTCATATATTTAATCATTTATTTCTAGAATTCCTAACCCATTATAATAATATCCCTTAACCCTCATAACTTATAATCCATATAACCCCTAACTCATGTCCCATAACATATGTAACCACTAAACCCTATAAACCATGTCACCCCTAACACCTATAACCTCTATTGTTTAAGACTATAACCCTTAGCATATATCTTTATACCCTACTCCTATTCTCTATTAACTGTAATTGTAACCTCGCATAGTCCCTAATAACTCCTAATATTTATAACCTATATGAACATAACTCCTATAATTCCTACTCCTTAACCCCTGTAATATTTAACACCTAAATATTTTAACGACCATAATTAATACACAATAACACTTACCATTATAACTCATAACAATTAATGGTCTAGTATAATTCTCTAATACCTAATCATTTAACCCTTTTACCTTGAACCACTATAACCCTTAAGAAATATAGCATTAGTAGCCTACGAAAAAAGAATCAACCATTATAATTGTTAATATTTATAAATATTAACCTTAATACATATAGCCTTTAACATCTAGCCCAAATAACCAATAGTTCATAACCCGTATAACCCTCAAACTTCAACCACTAATCATGATGACAATGATGATGATGATGATGATGACAATGATTATGGTGATGACAATGACGATGACGATGATCATGATCATGTGGTTATTGGTATGACAAACCAATGATGTAGATCAGCCAACAATTAATATTAGTTCCAAATTTATTGGATGACGATGATGATGATGACAATGATTATGGTGATGACAATGACTATGACGACGACGATGATGATAATGAAAATGACCATTATAAAAAAGAATCATCGAAAAAATAATCAACCATTATAATTGTTAACCTTTATAAATATTAACCTTAATAAATATAGCCTTTAAAATCTAGCCCAAATAACCAATTCCTAACCCCTATAACCCTCAAACTTCAACCACTAATCATGATGACGATGGCGGCGACGACAATGATGATGATGACAACGATTATGGTGATGAAAATGACAATGATGATGATGATCATAATGACAATGATGACAATGATGACGATGACAACGATGACAAAAACGATGATGATGATGACAACGATTATGGTGATGACAATGATGATGACGATGATGATCATAATGACGATGACGACGATGATGATGACAATGATGATGATGGTGATGAAGATGACGACGACGATGATGATGACAATGATGATGATGATGATGAAAATAATTATGGTGATGACAATGATGACGACAATGATGATGATAATTATGATGATTATGATGATGATGATGATGATGATGATGATGATGATGATGAAAATGATGATGATGGCGATGGAGACGATGCCAATGATGATCATGACAACGATTATGGTTATGAAAATGATGATGATGATGAAAACGATGATGATGATGATGATGATGATTACGATGATGTGATGATGATGATGATGATGATGATGATGATGATGATGAAAATGATGATTATGATGAAGATGACAATGAGGATGATGACGACAACAACGATGAATATAATGTTGATTATGGTGACAATGACAATGACGATGATGACAAACACACTAGTCCTTTATAGTCCCTTTCTGAGTCCATCTACATTGCTTTTTTCCTCAGTTATATCACCCTCATTGAGTGTTAGTACATACACATCCTATGTTTCTCCACTCTTCACAATGGCTAGGGATCATATAAAAACCAACATCATTAACCAAAATCCAAAATAAACTAAAACCAAAAATATAATATGCGAAATGGATATACGAGCCAAATAAATTTCTACCATATATATGGTGGTCAAGAACTAGGCCAAACCAATAGAAGAAAAAGGTAATAAAAGGGTTGATGAGGAGGATGTGGTTATTGGTATGACAAACTAGTGATCTAGATTAGCCAATAGTTAATATTAGTTCCATATTTATTGGATGATGATGATGATGATGATGACAAAGATTATGGTGATGACAATGACGAAGAAGATGATGATGATGACAACGATGATGGTGATGACAATGAAAATGATGATGATGATAATGAAGATGACCATTATAAAAAGTAATCGTCAAAAAAATAATCAACCATTATAATTGTTAACCTTTATAAATCTTAAACTTAATAGATATAGCCTTTAACATCTAACCCAAATAACCAATAGTTCCTAACCTCTATAACCCTCAAACTTCAACCACTAATCATGATGACGATGGTGACGACGACGAAGACAACGATGATGATGACAATGAAAATGAAAATGATCATAATGAAGATGATAACGATGATGATGACAATGATGACGATGGCGACGAAGATGATGACGATGATGATTCCAATGATTATGGTGATGACAATGATGATCATAATGACAATGAGGACGATGATGATGACAATGACGACGATGGAGATGACGACGATGGTGATGACAATGATTATGGTGATGAAAATGACAATGACGATGATGATGATAATGAAAATGATGACGATGATGATGAAAATGATGACGATGGCAATGGCGACGACGTCGATGATGATGATGAAAATGATTATGGTGATGACAATGATGATGATGATGAAAACAATGATGATGATGATGACGATGATGAGATGATGATGATGATGATGATTATGATGATGATGGTGATGATGACGATGTTGATGATGATGATGACAATGATTATGGTGATGACAATGATGGTGATGATGAAAACGATGATGATGATAATGATGATGACGATGATGCGATGATGATGATGATGATGATAATGCTAATGATGATGAAAATGATGATTATGGTGAATATGACAATGACGACGATGACGACAACAATGATGAATATAATGTTGATTATGGTAATGATGAATATAATGTTGATTATGGTAACAATGACAATGACGACGATGACAAATATACTAGTCCTTTATAGTCCCTTTATGAGTCCATCTACATGTCTTTTGTCCAAAGATATATCATCCTCATTGAGTGTTAGTACATGTTCACATCCTATGTTGTTCCACCATTCAAAATGGTTAGGGATCATATAAAAACCATCCTAATTAACCAAAATCCAAAATAAACTAAAACCAAAAATACAATATGTGAAATGGATATACATGCCAAATAAATTTCTACCATATATATAGTGGTCAAGGACTAAGCCAAACCAATAGAAGAGAAAGGTAATAAAAAGGTCGATGAGGAGGATGTGGTTATTGGTATGAAAAACTAGTGATCTAGACCAACCCGCAGTTAATATTAGTTCCATATTTATTGGATGGCGATGATGATGATGACAACGATTATGGTGATTACAATGACGACGACGTTGATGATGATAATGATGATGACCATTATAAAAAAGAATCAACCATTATAATTGTTAACCTTTATAAATAATAACCTTAATACATATAGCCTTTAACATATAGCCCAAATAAACAATAGTTCCTAACCCCTATAACCCTCAAACTTCAACCACTAATCATGATGACGATGGTGATGACGATGACGATGACGACGATGATGAAAATGATTATGGTGATGACGATGATGATGACAATGATGGCAATGATGAAGACAACAATGATGATGATGAAAACGATTATGGTGATAACAATGAGGATGACGATGATGATGATGATGATGACAATGATGACGATGGTGACGAAGATGATGACGACAATGATTATGGTGATGACAATGACGATGACGATGATGATGATAATGATGATGATGACGATGATGATGATGGTGATGAAGAAAACGTCGATGATGATGATGACAACGATTATGGTGATGAAAATGATGATGATGATGATGAAAATGATGCGATGATGATGATATTGATGATGATGATGATGATGATGATGATGATGATGATGATGATAATGATGATGAAAATGATTATTATGATGAAGACAACAATGACGACGACTAAAACAATGATGAAGATAATGTTGATTATGGCGACAAAGACAATGATGATGATGACAAATACACTAGTCCTTTATAGTCCCTTTATGATTCCATCTACATTACTTTTGTCCTCAGCTATATCATCCTCATTGAGTGTTAGTGCATACACATCCTATGTTGTTCCACCATTCATAATGGCTAGGGATCATATAAAAACCATCCTAATTAACCAAAATCCAAAATAAACTAAAACCAAAAATACGATATGTGAAATGGATGTACATGCCAATTTAAATTTCTACCATATATATAGTGATCAAGGACTAGGCCAAACCAATAGAAGAGAAAGGTAATAAAAAGGTCGATGAGGAGGATGTGGTTATTGGTATGACAAACTAGTGATCTAGATCAACTAGTAGTTAATATTAGTTCCAGATTTATTGGATGACGATGATGATGATGACAATGATTATGGTGATGAAAATAATGATGACGACAATGATGATGATGATGATGATGATGATGATGATGATGATGATGATGATGATGATGATGACAATGACGATGACCATTATAAAAAAGAATCATCGAAAAAAAATCAACCATTATAATTGTGAACCTTTATAAATCTTAACCTGAATACATATAGCCTTTAACATCTAGCCCAAATAACCAATGGTTCCTAACCCCTATAACCCTCAAACTTCAACCATTGATCATGATGACGATGGCTATGACAACGATGATGACGATGATGATGCCAACGATCATGGTGATGACAATGACGATGATGATGATGATCATCATCATAATGATGATGACGACGATGATGTTGACAATGATGATGATGGCGATGACGACGACGATGATGATGACAACGATTATGGTAATGACAATGACAATGATGATGATGATGATGATGATGATGATGATGATGATGATGACAATGATGACGATGGCGACGACGACTATGATGACGATGATGATGACAATGATTATGGTGATGAAAATGAAGATGACAATGATGATGATAATGATGATGATGACGATGATGATGATGATGATGACAATGATGAAAATGATGACGATGACGATGATGAAGACTTCTATGATGATGATGACAATGATTATGGTGATGAATATGAAGATGATGATGAAAATGTTAATGATGATGATGAAGATGATGCAATGATGATGATGATGATGATGATGATGATGATGATGATGATGATGATGATAATGATGATGATGAAAATGATGATTACGATGAAGAGGAAAATTATGACAATGACAACAATGATGAAGATATTGTTGATTATGGTGACAATGACAATGACGACACTGAAAAATACACTAGTCCTTTATAGTCCTTTATAGTCCCTTTTATGAGTCCATTTACATTTATTTTGTCCTCAGATATATCATCCTCATTGAGTGTTAGTACATACACATCCTATGTTGTTCCACCATCCACAATGGCTAGGGATCATATAAAAACCATCCTAATTAACCAAAATCCAAAATAAGAACCATCTTAAAAACCATCAACTAGTTGGGTGACTGTTTGAACAGTGTAATGGTCATCGTTAGATCATCGCTCCTTTTTCGTCGCAAGAGTGACGAACATTTACCAAGTGAATGTTGACTTTGTCAACTAGTTGGGTGATTGTTTGAACAATGTAACAATCATCATTGGATCATCGCTCTCGCAATGATAGCCTAAGGTCGTTGCAAGAGCGACGAGAGTCAACTATCTTCACGTTCGTCGCTCTTGATATGTACAATTGGTTTCATCTCAAGAGTGACGAACGCGGGATGGATTTATAAAAAAAATGAAAAATTCAACTCTTTATATTCAATTTTGCGACGAAAGGGTACTTTCGTCGCAAGTAGTCATCACAAATTTTTCAAGATATAGTAGTGTATATTCCGGCCATGCTAATTACCATTATGGAAATAACATACATTCATTCATGAAATTTAGAAAGTGAAATCTAAAGAATCGTTATATAGTTTACAATGACTATCGTTCATCTTATTTACCCAAAAAAATTAAATAAGAAAACCTATGTATCAGATAAGATATTGTGTATCATGATATACTTTATAATGGAAGAATGGGATCTAGCTTGCTTGTAATATTCTTATTCTCTAGGAATATAACCATTCATTTCTTTACTATTTTCCTTATGTATAATATGCATATATGGAGATTGTTTTTGTTTGAGTATGCTATCAATGTATTAGGGAGTTCACTTTATTTCTTTAGAATCTTCCATAGTATACACCATGATTCTATGTTTAGATGGGAGTGTAATCTTTCAACTTGTGTTTATTTTACTTAAGTTTACAAAATGAGACTTCACCATGGAAATGGAAAGTTTAGGTTTAGAGTCTTTTTTATTTTGTGTCCACACATAAATGACATAGTAATGTTTAGGTTAATAGGGTTATAAAATGTTATATTCTCTATCTCCATATACTTTTACCCTTGTAAAGGTGGGTGGTGAGGGGTGATGTTTTGTGTACTCTTGAGAGAGTGGATGGTTGAGAGACAAAAGTGTCTATGTGTACTCTTGGGAAGGTGGGTGGTTAGGGGTGAAGGTCCAAGGAGTGTATGCTTCAAGGGGGTGACACAAACACCTTCACCTCTTAGGAAGGTGGGTGGTGGGGGATGAATATATGTGTTAGTGAAGTGTTAAGTTTATAACTATTAAAAAAATGAGAAAAACATATTTGTTGATACTAAAAAACTTGACAATATTTTACCAAATTCCATTACTATATTACATTGCTCGTTTTCTACATATTATACCCTTCTCTCATTTTTCTACATACTATACCCTTCTCTTGTTGGACACAAGCTCATATTTTGTTTCAACAAAATATGTAATCCTTATGGATTTATTTCTATAAATTATCCTACATCTTTTACCCCTTGTTGTACACAAGTTTCAATTTCAATGAATGGTCCAAAATAACATCAAATGGAACTAAAGGAAATAATTAATAAGCTCAAAAAATAGGAACACTATTTTCCAACTCTTTTTTTTTATTTTTCTTGTTGGACAAGTGGGTATGTTGCATTTCTGGATAACATAAGATTATTTTCATTATATTTTAGATCACTATTTGAATGAGAAGACAATGTTGTTGAGCCAAAGAGGCATTTGTCAATGATGGCATGAAAATATTACAGTGATGTTGATTTCCTTGGAGGGAATGATGAGAAAGATGTAGATTATGATAAAACTATGATACATCTCTACATTTTTAACCACAAAATTGAAAATATGATCTGATAGTGACAAGGCTCTCAATTTTAACTAGGAACGTATGATGCTAGGTGTTGGTCTTCCAGTGGCCTTGCAAGTGACTTGATTTTTCAAATGTTTTCATTCAATGATATGATGTCAGAATGAGGTAAACCATATATCATTGGAAAGTTATTGATGAGTACTTCAACATTGCCAACTCATAAATCTAATTTGACACTACCAAGTACAAATTCACCTACCCTCAAACTCTGTTAGGCAAGTTGTTTGGACCACACGTTCAAATCAGTTTGGAGACTTGTGAAAGATCTAAATGAGTCATCTGAGGTCAAAATTATGCAAACAATGCCACTAGAAAGGTGTCGAAGTAAAATATAGTTTGGAAATGTTAATTTTCTATTTTGGCGCCAAACATTAAAACTTTTAAACCATGAACTTCTACCACTAAATTTCTCACTTGAAATTAGTCTTAGTTTTGCAAAAGGTCATTTTCGACAACCAAGGGTTGAAACTAGGCATATGATATATTGTTGTAAATTTCTTGGACATCCCTATGTCATCACTAGGGGTCAATTTTCCCTTAATTAGTTTTGGTTGAAAATAAAAACTGATCAATGAAGTCATAACTATGAAATCCCCCTTCCCGCCACCCCCCTCAAGAGACGTGTAACTTGAGCACTTCATAGTTTAGGCATACAAACTCAAAATTGGGAAAATGAGGGTTTGTTGAATAGCTTATTCCAAGAACTACATGTTAAAACCATTGGAATTTTTTAAGGACACCATAATTCTCTTAGCATTATGTGCAACACCCAACTTACATGGAACCCACCTAGTGACCAGTGAAAGGGGACAATATTGAATTTTTTGTAAACTGCATCATATTTGAAGAAATATGACGATCATTGTGAACATATATTGTGTTGATATGGGATGGCTTAGGGAACAAAAAATAAACCAATGATGGCCTCCCCAAAGGCCAAAAGATTGGGACCTTGAAACAAACCAAACAAGGATAGATTTAATCTAGTTGCGTGCCAATAAGATCCCACTGGGCACTGTGGCCTTAATGGTTGCCATGAAGATGCCTTGAGGGTGATAGTAGGCTAGGATATACCGTTAATATGAAAATATACTAGCCTTACTAATCCAAACTTGGTGAGTGAGACTTGACCATAGGAAAACCAAAACATTATATCAATCTTCAATTGAATCCAAGTGAATTAATATTGATGATTGATCCTCTATTTGATAAATCATTATGAACTTGAAATAATCACTCACTTTGTCTTCTCTTTAATGGTACAAGAACGATATCGAAGATAACTCCTACTATATTCTTTAAAATAAGTCTCTATTTTAAATGTTGATTGAAACAACACTTCAAGTATCTTGAAAAAATATGCAATATGAAATACTATATTTACTCAAAATAAATTTTTGAGTCAAGAAATATGTATAACATAAATTGAAGAGTGTGCACCACAAAGTAAAAGTGCAATGCATAATATAAATGTAAAAGTTAAAAACACATAATACATTGACTAAAGTGTCTAAACTAATTGCGAAAAGCAAGATGAGTATAGAGATGTAAAAGTTAAAAACACATAATACATTGGCTAAAGTGTCTAAACTAATTGCGAAAAGCAAAATGAGTATAGAGATGTAAAAGTTTAAAACACATAATACATTGACTAAAGTGTCTAAACTAATTGCAAAAAGCAACATGAATATAGAGAATAGATAATGTACTCAACAAAGATGAAATATCTCAAGAAGAATTGAAAACCAAAGTGGCACATATATGAGGCACTCATGAGTAAAAAATGGAAGCTAAAAATTACATGAAAAGTAGAATACTTGGTGTTAGCTAAACAAGTAACTAAATAATGGATAAATAAGGTGGTTGCCCTGACAAATGGTTAATTAACTAATATATATAATTATTTTGACATCATATTGAGTTGAGTTTCATAAGATGAAAATTAAATTTTAGCAGTGAATTTAATTTTCCACTAATATATCAATTTTTAATTTTTTTAAATTTTTTCATTTAAAATATCTATAACTTTTTTTAAATTATATAAAAAAAATTAATTTTTTTTTTTTTTATAACTTTTTTAAATTATATAAAAAAATTAATTTTTTTTTATAAAATATGATCAACATTTATTTACGTTTTAACTTTAATTCATCAATTTTTAAATTTTTCAAATTTCTTTTAATTAAAATATCTATAATTTTTAAATTATATAAAAATTTTAAAATTAATTTTTCTATAAAATTATGGTAAATTTTTTTATTTTTACATTTTAACTTTAAAATAAATAATTTGAGTAAAATTAATTTATAAAAATTAAAAATTAATTTTTCTATAAAATTATGGTAAATTTTTATTTACATTTTAACTTTAAAATAAATAATTTTATAAAAAAATTAAATTATATAAAAAATTTTAAAATTAATTTAGTAAAATTAATGGATGGTCCAATTTCAATGAATGGTCCAAAATAACATCAAATGGAACTAAAGGAAATAATTAATAATAAGCTCAAAAATAAGTATTGATCTATTCTCCAACCTCTTTTTATTTTTCTTGTTGGACAAGTGGGTATGTTGCATTTCTGGATAACATAAGATTATTTTCATTATATTTTAGATCACTATTTGAATTAGAAGACAATGTTGTTGAGCCAAAGAGGTATTTGTCAATGATGGCATGTAAATATTACAATGATGTTGATTTCCTTGGAGGGAATGATGAGAAAGATGTAGATTATGATAAAACTATGATACATCTCTACATTTTTAACCACAAAATTGAAAATATGATCTGATAGTGACAAGGCTCTCAATTTTAACTAGGAACGTATGATGCTAGATGTTGGTCTTCCAGGGGCCTTACAAGTGACTTGATTTTTCAAATGTTTTCATTCAGTGATATGATGTCAGAATGAGGTAAACCATATATCATTGGAAAGTTACTGATTTGAGTACCTCACGTCAACATTGCCAACTCATAAATCTAATTTGACACTACCAAGTACAAATTCACCTACCCTCAAACTCTGTTAGGCAAGTTGTTTGGACCAAACGTTCAAATCGGGTTGGAGACTTGTGAAAGATCTAAATGAGTCATCCGAGGTCAAAATTATGCAAACAATGCCACTAGAAAGGTGTCGAAGTAAAATATAGTTTGGAAATGTTAATTTTCTATTTTGGTTTCAAACATTAAAAACTTTTAAAACCATGAACTTCTACCCACTAAATTTCAATTTGAAATTATTAATCTTAGTTTTGCAAAGGTCATCATTTTCGACAAACCAAAGGTCAAACTAGGTATTTGCTGATATATATTGTTGTAATTTCTGACATCCCATGTCATCAAGAATAATTCTCCCCTTTAATTAGTTTTGTATTGGTACAAACTCCATTCGAATAAGTCGGCAATCCAAGGAAACTCCTCCCAAGAGAGACGTAAATTGAGCACTCTATGTTTAGGGTAATACAAACTCAAAAATTGGGAAATGAGGGGTTTTATTGAATAACCCCATTCCAAGAACTACAAGTTAAACCATTGGAATTTTAAGGACACTATAATTCTCTTAATATTATGTGCAAGACCCAACTTACATGGAACCCGCCTAGTGACCAGTGAAAGGGGACAAAGTTGAATTTTTTGTAAACTGCATCATATTTGAAGAAATATGATGATCACTGTGAACACATATTGCGTTGATATGGGAGGGCTTAGGGAACAAAAAATAAACCAATGATGGCCTCCCCAAAGGCCAAAAGATTGGGACCTTGAAACAAACCAAACAAGGATAGATTTAATCTAGTTGTGTGCCAATAAGATCTCACTGGGCACTGCGGCCTTAATGGTTGCCATGAACATGCCTTGAGGGTGGTGATAGGTTGTATATACTGTTAATATGAAAATATACTAGCCTTACTAATCCAAACTTGGTGAGTGAGACTTGACCATAGGAAAACCAAAACATTATATCAATCTTCAATTGAATCCAACTGAATTAATATTGATGATTGATCCTCACTTTGATAAATCATTATGAACTTGAAATAATCACTCACTTTATCCCTCTCCTTTAATGGTGCGAACAATAATATCGAAGATAACTCCTAGTATATTCTTTAAAATAAGTCTCTATTTTAAATGTTGCTTGAAGCAACCCTTCGAGTATCTTGAGAAAATATGCAATATAAAATATTATATTGATTCAAAATAATTTTTTGAGTCAAAAAAATATGTAAAACATAAAATTGAAGAGTGTACACCACAAAGTAAAAGTGCAATGCATAATATAAATGTAAAAGTTAAAAACACATAATACACTGACTAAAGTGTCTAAAATAATTGCAAAAATCAAGATGAGTATAGAGAATAGATAATGTACTCAACGGAGATGAAATGTCTCAAGAAGAATTGAAAGCCAAAGTGGCACATATATGAGGCATGCACATATATGAGGCACTCATGAGTAAAATATGGAAGCTAAAAATTACATGAAAAGTAGAAGACTTGGTGTAAGCTAAACATGTAACTAAATAATGGATAAATAAGATGGTTGCCAAGTTAATTAACCAATATATATAATTATTTTGACATCATATTATTTTTATCACATGAGTTGAGTTTCATAAGATGAAAATTAAATTTTAGCAGTTAAATTGTCATTTATTTAATTTTCCAATGATACATCAATTTTAAATTTTTCAAATTTCTCATTTAAATATCTATAATTTTTTAAATTATATAAAAAATTTAAAATTTTTTTTTATAAAAAATATGATAAATATTTATTTACATTTTAACTTTAATTCATCAATTTTTAAATTTTTCAAATTTCTTTATATATAAAGTATCTATAAACTTTTTGAATTATATATAAAAAAATTTTAAAATTAATTTTAAAAAAAAAAAAAAAAAAAAAAAAAAAAAAAAAAAAAAAAAAAAAATAAATAATTTTAATAAACAATTTTTTTTTTTTTTTTTAAATTAATAAAATTAAATTATATGGGGTAATATTTTTTCTATAAAATTATGGTAAATTTTTATTTACACTTTAACTTTAAAATAAATAATTTTATATCCAAATTTTAAAAATTTTAAAAAATAATTTTTCTATAAAAATATACATAGGTAAATTTGAGAGCATTTACATTTTTAAATAATAATTTTATAAAATTATATAGTAAATATATTTTATTAAAGCACTTTTCCTCAACTCTGGCATGAATATTTATTATTTTCCCAAAATTATTCAATTGAAAAATAAATAAATCCAAAGCTATTTTTCCTCCAGATATCGATACCCATTCTTAAAAACCCCCAAATCGTACCAGTGTGATCGGTGAGGTGAAAAACGGAGATCATGGACGAGGATAGACGAACCTGCAGAGTGTGTATCACGGGAGGAGGAGGGTACATAGGCTCCTGGCTTATCAGAGATCTTCTGCTTAAGGGATACTACGTGAACGCCACGTTCAGAGATCCAGGTTTGGTATCGTTATATTATCTTATATTGATTGGTTGCCTCATAAGAAATCTCACTCTGATTGATTCTGCAGGGAACGAGAACAAAACTCGCCATATTCTGTCCCTCCCGGCAGCCAGAGAGAGACTTACGCTCTTCAAATCTGACATCAATGAACCGGGCAGCTTCGATTCTGCCGTTCATGGTTGTGACTTCGTGGTTCACATGGCCACCCCCATGGATTACACCAAAGATCCAGAGGTAAAGAATTATTTAGGCTTCCCCAGTCAGCTTTGTTCTTATGAGTTTTTGCATCTTTCTTCCCTTTGGCTTCAGACTGTGTTATCCAAGCTGGTGGTTAATGGGACCTTGATATTCCGAGGGCTTGCACAAAGGCAAACTGTTAGGCGTGTAATTTAATTCTCCGGTCCGCAGCGTTCCGCTGAAAGACATAAGTGGAATTCCAGGGACTTCTGTTGATGAATCCTGCTTGGACCAACGTCGATCCATCAGGCGTGAAAAGCCCCTTTGGTAATTTTTTGTTGTTAATGAATTAGCAGTGGTGTTTCTATTAAATTAATATAATGATAGTTGCGAAACCCCACTAATAACGGTGGATTGTTGCCCGCTATACAGCATTTTTTTGTTGTTAATGAATTAGCAGTGGTGTTTTCTATTAAATTAATATAATGATTGATTAGTTGGGAAATTCTTTACTGGGATGAATGGCGGGAAGTCGAGGTCACTTACTCACTAATGGTCACACTCAAAGTCGAGGAAGATATAATCCTATCTATAATCAAGTGCATTAATTCCCTCGAGGTCCCAAGGGAGCCGATTAATCCATATTCAGTAGATGGTTGCCCCTACAGCAGTTAAACTTTCCTAGGTTCGAGTAACTCCTGACACCGGCTGCAGGTAAAAAGTGCGTACGTACCCAGTTTTTCGGTGGGCATGTCTAATAAGTAAGGCAATAGCTCAAACAGGGAGTCGCATGTGATCCAACAATGGTAGCTGTCCAACTGGTATCATCTTCATTCATATAAAGGTCATTGACCAAAAAACGTAATACTAAATGCTGAAAGATCCCAACCCCTACAAAGTCCTTCCAATTTCTGTGTAATAAGGCAGTAGCGGGAAAGTAGAAGAGCAACTAACGACTGCTTTATTTATGAGGTCAGTCTTATCAATATAGTTTTAGCATATCTATAAGCAGATTCTCCGGTTCAACAGTAAGCTCGGGAGCCCATATACCCCAACCAGTTTGATAGCCAGCAGCTGAGTCACCCTTGCATTTGACCCGGCGGAACCTAGCCATATAACCCAGGATCACTTCCTATTCGACAGCTTGGGTCACTAAGTTCCAAGTGAAAGCCAGTATACGACTTAGAGTGAAAGCGTAATAGAAGCCCCTTAAGCCTCCATTCTTTGAAGGAGAGGTAATACAAATTGAGAGAGGATACTCCGCTAATTGGGTCCTGGTTTTGCTGGTGAAAGCAATCTATCTGGCAATCCGGATACGATTGAATTCAGGTTTGTTCCCCCACCACCTCCCTCGAGCTTAGAACTCTCAAGAGAAGATGAATAGAAGACTATTTGGGAGGATCTGGCCAAAGAAGGTGAAGGGTGCTTGTCCAGAGCGGTTCGTCCTGCCGCCGACCGAAGCGGTCTCTAAGGGTATGGTTATTTTATTCAAACCTTTGTAATGAACCAAGATCAAACCAAATTCACCAAGCTTTGATCAGGTTCAAGAGAGTTCGTTGGCGATCTGTCTGGCTGCAACCGAAAGAACAGAGCGATGAATAGTGGTGGATTAAAATGCTTGTTATACAGCAGGTGATATATATAGTGTTAAATTATTTTTGGTATATATATATATATATATATATAACTAGGGAAAAAGCAGCATTAGGCCAAGGCTCACTCACCCTCTCAGCAATCTTAGAGTAGTATAGTAGTAGTTTCCCATTCTTGCTTACCCATTGCCCTATATATACATTCCAGCCTAGTTGCTTCTATTGACTAAGTCTTCCAGAGCATGGACCGGAATTGAAGCATGGATAGGGTCTTTATATCCCTTACTTTAAAATTCACCTAATGTGTCCCAGTACTTGACTCTCATGTCTGGCCGACATAAGCTTTGTTTTAGTGAGCTGCAGATCCATATGCAGGTATAAATACAGTTGGAAACTATATCCATAAGTAGTGGGTGACCTGGTTCCAGTAGCAGAGGTAGTAGCTGTTGCAGGTGTGATATATATATATATTGTTAAAATTATTTTGGTATATATATATATGTAACATATATATATATATATACATAAGGAATATTGTGCCATTTTGATATATATGCAAAGTAAAGTATTACCCTACTGTACATATATAGGGAAAGTATACTCAGTACAGTCACATAATTGTGGTTGATCAACGGCGAAAGGTTGATAAGATGAAAAGAATCCTTAAAAGAATATATATTAATTTTATTATTGGATTAACAAATAAACGGTTGGGCTCTTATCCTGGTGTTAATATTTTAATTTTTGTTAATCACTTAGGTGGCAAATCGCTTTAGCTATCAAAGTAATTTTTAAATATGATGGTAAATGTGTAAAAAGTAAACACATAAACGGATGTCTTTATAATAGCTAGAAGTTAATAATTGAAATTACACAGCCATTTATTTTGTGTGGACTACTAAGAAATATTCCAGCCATATTTAATATTGTCCATAGAAAACTTATTAAAACACTAAACCCCTATTAAATCTCGTCCATTGTCAATAGGGTGTACTTTTGGGACGTGTGAATTACCTTATCATCACAATATTGAATACTCAAGCAAACAAGCTGTATATTGCTAGTTTCTTAATAGAGTCTTGAAATCACTTCTACTACAACTATACAAGATATCAAGATATCTTGTAAAGGAATGAAATATTTGATGTTCAGATGTATTATGTAGCCAAAACATTAGCGGAGCAAGTAAGAAGTACTTCAATATGGATCGGATCAGATTGATGGGTGACAAGTGTCATCCCTAGTTGCTGCTGGACCTCTTTACACAAACAATCTGACTGCACAAATTTTAACACCGATCACAGGTATGCTTGCCTTCTTCTGGAAACTCTTCGTCATGGCAGATGAATATACATTATTTTATGCTTGCCTTCCTCTGGAAACTCATGGTCATGGCAGATGAATATACATTATTTCACAGAGATAGGCCCCCTGCTGGATTTTCAAAACATTCTTTTAAGTTGGATTTGGTCTTAAACTAGGGTTTAAATGCCACAGGCAATGAACAATTCTATGGATATACAAGGGAGCTGCAGTGGCTCATGGGCTCAGTTGTATTAGTCCACATTGAGGACTTATGTAGTGCCCATATATTCTTGATGGAGCACCCATCTGCAAAAGGTAGATACATATGCTCTTCTGAAGCTCTAAGTCTTCATGAAATGGGGGACTTCTGTAGTAAACGCTATCCACAGTTCAGCCGACCAGATAAGTAAGCAAAACTTTCAGATCTACTCTTTATTTATTTTATAAAACAAATTATGAATGAGTCGAGTGTATCATTTGTGCTACAGGTTCCTTGATGATGAGGTTATAAAAGGCGTGCCTATTTCTTCCAAAAAATTGTTGGATTTGGGCTTTTCCTACAAGTATGATTTACCACAAATTTTTGATGAAAGCATTGAATTTGCAAAGAAGATTGGAATACTGCAATGAAGATCTAGAAAGATCAAATACTCCTCTGCTTGTGGGTGATACAAGTATGATTTACCACAATTTTTTTATGAAACCATTGAATTTGCAAAGAAGATTGGAATACTGCAATGAAAATCTAGAAAGGTCAAATACTCTGCTTGTAGGTGATACAAGCATGATCTACCACAAATTTTTATGCAAAACCATTGAATTCCTAAAAGAAGATTGGAATACTGCAATGAAGATCGAGAAAGGTCAAATACTCCTCTGCTTGTGGGTGATAATATCAAAGAAGTTCCTTGCAGTAACTAAGCTGATTTAAATCTGATTTCAAAGATATATATCTATTAAATAACCGAAAATCTGTTCCCTATACATGTAAGCTCTAAGCTTATAAGACATAAGGTTATTTGTTTGTATCTTATCGAAACCATAATGGTAATCATAGTATCATAGAACACTAGTTGATTGAACTTAAGCTGAATACATATGTCGATTTCATGCTTACTAATGGCATAAAATACAGATACACTCTTTCCATAATAAGGATAAAGCATGTGTATTGTTACCAAGCTCATTATTGTGAATATAGAGGTTGTGGACAAAAGCATAGCTCTGTTATACATTATGTTATAGCCCATTTGTGTATTCTTATCCTTCGATCACTATTAGAGATCGCTTTGTTTGATCAACTAATATGGGTGCAACTTAATCATGGGAATAGAGCTTACCACTAACTATGCTAATACTAGTCATTAGTTTCAACATGAGTGGAAAGGCAAGTATCAAATATGTATAGCTTTGACCATTGATCGAGTAATGCTTATTTAACCTTCATCAATACTAGGCTCAGTATAACTATGGTGTTATATCTACATGGTACTAGATTAACACTTCATTAGGGGAATCACTAAGCTGCCTTATTAGAGCTATCAACTAGTTACATTAATCATAACTACCTAGGGGCATCACTATTGTTACCATTACTAAGCTTTCACTATGGTTTCAACGTATTTAACATTGGCTATTTCCCTAATATGCATGGAATGGAATATGAGTTGTAATACTACTAAGCAGCTATAGGTTAGTGTTAGTTAATGTGTATACCATTAATTACTCTAATAACGTGATTCACTTTTTGTTTGATTATGCTTGATTACCAAACTGTTACCTACTTGATCAGAAAGCATGGAGATTACAAGTTGCCTCATCAAAAAGGTATAAAGGGTATACACACTGTAATTACCACGAGTACTTATGGTATTTTCTCAATTACAATATGCAGATAGTTAAGCTTGTACTTGTTCATACTAGTTTCATTAATTTATAGAACAACTTGCATAGTTATAACTAACAACATGCTTTATTAGTATAGAGAATACCAGTAATATGTGCATATATAGTATCACTATTTTCATAACATATGGGTTTAAGCTTATATAACCTATATGCTTCATGTATTCACTCATAACTATCAGATCATCTGCTTACTAATAAGAGAGATCCATAATGAAACAGTGATCAACATAGTGTAATACGACGATATCGATACTGGTATAAGTAATATAAATGGTATTGAATCTAATATGGTAAGTGATGTATGATATAATATGTGGTAATACACTGCTTATGAGCTTGTACATGAATGTCTTGTTCCTGTTATGACGATCTAAGCTTGTAACTCTAATAAAACATGACTTACTTACAACTTATTAACTCATATCTATTGTGTACATTAATCACCAGTGTTCCCATATTCAATACATGGGACATATATCATAACTAAGCTTATACCTTTGTGTAATATGAGCTATTCACCTAATCTAAGTAACAATGGTAAGGGTTCTATGTTTCATGTATGATTAAGCTTATTGGTTCTGTTGTAACACTAGCTGTATACGTTGTTTACATAATCAGTTACATGTACTCATCACACTTCTACATAAGATTGAACATTACTTGTATATCAATGAACATGGTAGACATGATTCCCTAATAACTTAGATAAGATTAAGCTTACATATTAATCATATTCACTCATATCAGTATCGTATTCCATAACCAATCATGTATCCATATTTGTTAAACATGACTAATTACTGGGATACATATTGCACACAGATTGGATAGATGTTTCCATAATAAGTAAGCATCATAACGAGCTCTTTATAAGGTATTGATAGCTTGAACACATAACCTATCTTCATTAGATGTAAGCTCATATCTATCTAAAGACAATGGTTTCCATAGAGAGTAACTTATATGTACCATTTTCCCTAATCAATTACATGCTAATCTCCTTGGTTCTCTAAGCTAGTGTGATCATAGTATCTACTTAACATGAGCTAGTAATAATCCCTTATATTTGGTTACAGTTCATGGATTAGAGTACTCTTCAATCATTGTATCTATAATGATGGAACAACCTATATCTCTATCATAGCAAGCAGTGTGATCACCTAATCAATGATGTTACCTTTATTCATCACACATATGAGCCTTGTAACATGTTGGGTTCCATATCATGAGTCAACACCATATCTATAATCCTTTTGTATACATAGCTTCCCTATTAGTAACTAGGCTTAGATACAAGTAATGTTGGAATTCATAACCTTTCTAGTACTAATACCATATCTTATCCTTATATATGAAGAGCTATTAAGAGTATAGTTCACTTACACTATTCATCATGCATACCTCTTTTAATATGGAGCTTTGTTATGGACTTGTATAATTCTGGAATTACAGTCTGTTCTTTATGTTATCAAGTACAACTCTTTGTGATATGAGTACCCAACCTTTGTAGATTAGCTAGTGTGATAAGTGTTTCCATATAAGCTGATAAGACTAATGTCATATTAGTATGTTACCTTTAGTGATTGGCTAGGATAAGTACAACCATATCTATGATTAGACTTATGTGATAGAAGCTAAGATAAGGGTTAGATGTTACCTGTGCTTTAAGTGATTACCTAGGATAAGTGATTCCATATAAGTTGATTACACCCTAATGTGATATATCAAACTCCCTTCCCAGAAAATATGTACCATTATATCAAGTGGGGCAACAATTTCAGGGGATTAGCATGTCTAAAGAGAAATGTGTACAATTATATCAAGTGGGCCATCAATTTCAAGGGATCAAGTGAAGAGATTGTGTTAATATCATGGTGGTTTAGGGTATAAGTTGTAAGGTGATGAGGATGCACTTGTTAGGTGTTATGTTTTGTTGGTT
This sequence comes from Picea sitchensis, assembly GCA_010110895.2. Classification (NCBI taxonomy): domain Eukaryota; kingdom Viridiplantae; phylum Streptophyta; class Pinopsida; order Pinales; family Pinaceae; genus Picea; species Picea sitchensis. The sequence continues at coordinate 191,880 of SNQJ01S0004758.1, forward strand.
GGTTCTTGGATCCTTGTACGAGTTGTTTATTAAACTATTAGTGACTTTGATATGGAAGGGAAAGTACATTTATTGATGCTAATACATTTGTTCCCTCTTTTAAGCCTCCATACAAGCTAGGTTATTTCTCATTGGTCCATGATAGAGCGGTGTTTTAAGTCCACAAGGGTTTTCACTTTTGTTTCCTTTTTGTCCTTGTGTGGACAAGGACCTTTTCGAGGGAGAAACATTCTAAATTAAATATTAATTAAGGGGTTCATCCAATGATAATTATTAGTATCTACTACTTCCTACTTTAGTAAGATTTAATTAGTTTTAGAATCCATCTAAATCTTTCATGGTTGTTCACATGTTTGATTGTCATAAGGTTTTTCTTGAGTAGGGAAGGGCACATGTCACACTTAAACTAATTTATAAATCCTTTCTAATTAGTTTTGTAAGTTTAATGACAGGTTCACAATTTTTACAAATTGATAAATTATTTTTATCAAATTTCGGACATGGACATCTCTTCTTCTAGTATATACTCAACCTCTACTTTACTATACCATATCCTTTTACATTTTTGCACATGTAGTAGGCATATATTGTTAGGAAAACCTAGTAAATTCACACAGGTTGAACATCTTAAGGAAAATGTTCACACACATATCAAAGATCACGACATCGAGATATACGTGGTTAAAACCCTCAAAGGAGGGAAGTAGTTCAGGACACTTGGGCAATTAATTAATGTGAAAAATATTTTACAAGAATCTTTGAGTTCAATTATTAATGAATGACCCTTCATGCTCTTTAAATAGATGTCACAGATCAATTAGGTGTTAAGCCATAGATCAAGTGCTCTTAATATTGAGTAGATGTTTGAACATCCATGTCACTCATGTGTAGAAAATCATTGTGACTATTAGACTAGTAAAGTACAAAAGAACATCTAAAAGAAACACAGTAAAATCACACTTTAACCTAAAATTACATCAAATCAAGTTGAACTTAACCTAGTTATTGGTATCAAAATATCTTGTCGTTCCCCCTTCAGAACACTTGGCATAGGATTAAATGATTTATAAAATGTCAAAAGTATAAGGAAGGAGACATTATAGAATATCCCCCCTTAATGGAAAGTTTCTAAACTCTTAACATAGATCGAAGCTTTAAAAATTTGTCTTTTTTTAGGGTCTTTGTGAAATGTAAGCAACTTGATTATCAGTATGGAAATAGAGTACTAGGGTGTGTTCCTAAAGAAGCTTCCAAATAAGGTGGATGTATAACTCAACTTATTTTTCCATTTATCTAGGTGGACATCGATGACCACCCACCTCTTCCATTGACTCAACATGGGTCTCCATCCTGGAAATTTTTTTATCTATATTTTTTTGGTCCTAAACTTTTGAGGTTGTCTTGAGGCCTTAAACAACATTTTTTGGCCATTTGGGGGCCTAGGGTAGCCATGACCTGCCCAAGATTGCCAAAAATGTACTTCTCAGTTAGATATTTCCAACAAGATATCATGTGTCCCAAACGAAGATTGTATGCAAAAGTTGCACACCTAGGATGTTGAGGTATCAAGTAACCACTTTGGGGCTTGTAATACTTTTGGTGCTCTGTCTCCTAGGGTTAGGGTTTTGTATTTTTAAGGTTTAGTACTTTATGTTAAAAGTCCATTTCAGCCTCTTGCAATGTTCTCTTGTGAATGACTCTAACTAACACCTCTCTCTTCAGAGATAAACTTATTGATGTTTTTGTAGCATAGGACATGTACTCCCACATGAGTTAGTGTGTCTAATGTGTGGGAGCCATTAATACTCCTATGAACCTTAGGAAATCCACTTTATAAGTTAATTATTTAAGTGAATGTATTTTTATAATAAAGTGATTTTAATTTAATTAAGTGCTAAGGTTTTTGGCATTAGTAATTAAATTAAATCCTAGCCATAGATATTAAGTGAACGCGAGATTAAATATCAACCATTGATCACTTTGGAGATCTGGGGTTTTGGATTTATGGTAGACTCAAGATTATGAAAGGAAGCCTAAGTGAGAGAAGGAACACACTGAGCGAGATCTCATTAATTGGGTAAAGAAGGAATTTCATCCAAGTGTGTAGGGTAGGGTTCGAGAAAAGGAGAAAAGGGGAAGCAAGGGAGATAGCAACCAACCAAAAATATCGAAGGACTAATCTTGAGGTTTGTAAGGCTTGGCTATTTGTTTTTTTATATTATTCCTTAGGTGGGCCATTATCCCAGAACAAGATACCAGATTAATTTTTCCAAAGGGAAAAAAGCGAAAATTTTATTAAAGAGTATAAAATTTACATTATGAAGAATGCATGTAAAGGCATGCATTTAGTCCAGAAAGTCTCACTACTACCAAGAATGTTAACTAAAGTAAAAAAATATACAGTTCACAAAAGAAATGCCACTTGCTAGTCTTTCTGAACAAAAATGTCTAGGACTTATAACGCGGGGAACATCAAAATCTGCATCATATAAAAATAAAAACTATGAAAAAATATGAAGATGTCTCATGGTGACCCTTCCCAATATGTTGATAGTTTGTAACCTATTCTTTTTGTTGTCTTCAAACTATATACAAACAAGAGGAAAAAAAAAATAGGCTTTGAATCCTGGCTGACCCACTTGTTCTATAAAAGGTCTGTGATAATGTTCACAACTCTGCCCATCCAAGAACTCTATTATGTGCCACTTCTCATGAGCCATAAGAGTGCCCTCTTTAGATAAGGAGTCTGTTGTGATGTTCTTTTCCCTGTAGACATGATTGAATGACATGTTTGTAAATATATTTGTAATTAAAAATACTTCTTCAAGGATAGAAGTAAGAATTATGTTCTGACACATTTGTGTTTTCCTCAACCAGTTGATGACCACCATTGAATCTCCATAAATATGAAGGTTTAAGATCCCTTTTTCCCCAGCAAAGGTGAGCAAGAGCTTTAAGGCCATAAGTTCTGCAAAATTATTTTCTCCCTAGCCTAATCCCCACTTAATCTTATAGAATTGTGATGAAGAGAGATAAAGGACTCCCCCACCCCCATAATGGTCTTCGTTGTCTTGGGAAGCACCATCGAAAAAATCCCAAGGTATTGTGGTATTTATCTGTTCCTACACTACCTGCCTAGGGGGGGATATCTTTCTCTTGTGGAAAATGTGCAAGAATATCAAGGCTTTTGTCTGCAATTATATTAGGAAGTGAGGTCGTTTCCTTGAAGATATAAACATTTCTATCAAGACAAATTCCCCAGTGAATGATGAGGGGAAGTGCCTTGATATTTTGATTTCTATGGTCTTGTACCCAAGAATCTGAGGCCTCTTCGATAGAGGGCCCATGCCAGGAGCATGTTTGACCCAAAAAAAATGAAACAACTCTCCAAGTTTGAATTGAAAAAGAGAAACCAAAAAATAGGTGTGGAGATGTTTTCTCATCCCCCTTGCAAAGAGAGAACCATCCCATCCCTTCCAAGCCCCTAAATTTCATCCTATCCCATGTAAGGACATTTTTTCTTAAGAGGCACCACATGAACAATCTTGGCTTAAGAGGACATTTGGATTTCCATATCCCCTTCCACCACCAAACGAGGGATTTTTGGAGGAGATTTGTCATCAGGAATGAATAACCCTCTTTTGGAGAGTATACCCTGAAAGGAATGAGTTTCTAGAGTAGCTCATCTTCCTGATCTTTGTTTCTTATATGGATTATCTTGAGAGCCCTTATGTAATCATTCCAAGGAACTGAAAAATTATCTTCCAAATTCAGAGCTTGAGAATCTTTCCATCCCTGACTCCAAATCGAAGTTTGTTGCTCATCTGTAATCTGGTTTAGGTGGAAAAAACCTCTCTCATGCAGGCTGTCAATTAAGTTCTGGGGTAGTATGTGTTGACCGTTGTTTCTCTCCTAAGGATCCCTACCAAGTATGAGAGAATTTCCTTTCTCCACCTTCCAGGCCAACCCTTGACTAATAACATAAAATGATTTTACCAGATATTTCCACATGATGGAACCATTTTGATGGATTTTTTTCGGCCTCCTTATCCAATCCACCACTGAATCTAGACATATATATTTTTCTATTACTACCTTTGACCATAAATTGTTGGAGGATATTAGTCTCCACCCAGTCTTAGCAACAAGAGAGGTGGAGAAGATGTGTATATTTTTTAGGCCCCATCCCCCCAATATCTTTGGCAGTGCCAAATAATCCCATTTGATCCATGGTATCACAAAACTCTCCTTCTAGCCGTCCCAAAGAAATTGGAAACATAATTTCCTTATTTTCTTCAGAGTACCTTTTGGGATCCAGACCATAGATATCCAATAGACTAGAATCGTCTCTAGGACAAATTTTACCAGGATCAACCTACCTACTCTAGACAACCACCTGAAAATCCATGATTTTAGCCTTTTTTCGAGCTTTGTTAATAACTAGTTCCAATCCTCTTTGGTGTAGAAATTTGGTTTTAGATGAAATCCCAGGTACTTTAAACCTTCACCAATAGGCTTTTCCACAAAAGGAAAAAGTCCTTTGTAAAAAATAACTTCTTCTGGTTCCATTAGATGAGCAAAGAGGGTGGATTTTGAGTTGTTTATTAGCATGCCAGTAACCCTTCTAAAAAGATCTAGTGTGGAGCTCAATTTTCTACATCTCCCCTTAAACCTCTGCAAAAAATTAGTACATCATCAACAAACAACAAGTGATTGAGGGAATGAAGTTGGGTAAGATGAATACCAAAAAAGGTTATGTTATCTTTTACTTTTGAGAGAGCCCTACTTAGGCCCTCTGCCACTAGTAGGAAAAGGAGTGTGGATAAGGGGCATCCCTGCCGAAGTCCTCTCTCAAATTGGAAGAAAGGTGAGGTTGCTTCATTAATGAGAACTGCAAAGGAGCCCGAGGAGATGCAACTCATTACCCAATTTATAAAAGGAAAACCAAAGCCCAAATGAGTGAGTAGCATTCTCAGGAAAATTTAACTGACACGGTCATATTCCTTGGAGAGATCGATCTTCAACACTTCCCGATTTTTCTTCTGTGCCTTGATGCTATGCAAGGCTTCCTGGGCTACACCAATCGCTTCATGGATCTGTATTCCTTCCAAAAAACCAAATTGTTCTTGGGAGATTGATTTATAGAGGATTCCTTTTATTCTTCTACTTATGATTTTTGCAATTATTTTATAGATACAATTGCATAGTGAAATGGATCTGTATTCATCCAAGTTGTCAGTGACATCTTGTTTTGGAATTAAAGCTATAAAGGTGGCATTAAAAGGTGGATGGAAAAACCCATCGACTCTTGATTCTTCTATAAATTTGAGGAGATCATGGCTTATGAGATCATAAATACCTACAAATAAATCCATATACCACCCATCTGGACCCAGACTTTTATCTTTTTGTAAACTATGTAGAACTTCTTTTAATTCTTCTTCAGTTACCTTTTCCAAAAGTTGTGCATTTTCCTCCTCTTCAACTAAATAGGGGAAAAATAGTGCCATATGTAAATCAACATCAATCAATACTCTTCTATTTATTGAGTACAATGATTTGAAGTGGTTTGATCCCAGCCTAGCCATATCTTCAAAAGAGGATAACATTTTTTCAGATTGATCTTTGATTCCCCATATAATGTTTGCCAATTTCCTGCCTTTTGCATAGGCTTGGAAGAATTTTGTATTATCATCACCGCTCTGCAACCAAAGTGCCCGACTTTTTTGTTTCCATTCTTCTTCTCTAACTTGTAGAATCTCTCTTATATTCTTCTCCAAGTATAAAAGGGTCTCTGTTTGTGTTGGATTGGAAAACCCCCCTTTGTTAGAGTCATATAGAGATTGAAGGGTAGCTTCTGTGTGGATTATGTCATGTTCTAGCTGCCGCTTTTTCCTTTTGGCACAATCTTTTGTAGTTTTTATTAGGCATTTTAATTTCCTTGCAAAAAGAACGACTGCCCTCTCTGATTTCCCAATGGGAGTCCAAACTTCCTTTACTAGATTTAGGAAACTTTCTTCTCTTAGCCAAGCATAATTAAATTTTAAAGGGATTTACAGTTTTCTAGAAGCTCCTGCTATTTCTAGAAAAAATGGATAATGATCAGATTCCCCTCCTGACCCAACCCATTTTCTGAAGAGAAATGGTTCTTCCATCAACAAGATAGAGATAAAAAATTGAGCCAGTCTCTTGGAAATAAGATCTTCTCCCAATTTATTATTTCTCCAATTAGGTTTGAGCCTAATAGGTGCAATATCAATTAACCATGCTTCATCCAGCTTATGCACAAAGAAATAAAAAAGAGAATATGCCTGGGACCTATGACCCTAGGATTCAACCGCCCTTATTGAAAAAATTATATCTCCACCCAAGATAAGAAAGGAATATTTCATAAATCATTTTTCTAGGAGGGAGTTCCAAAACTGAAGACGATCTTGAGTAGGCTCATAAATGTTTATGACTGTAAAATATCTCCCCAAATCTTCAACGAAGACATTCATTCCTTGTCCTACGGTGAAACCCCAAGAGTTTTCAAGCTTGATAGTTTTTGGGTTCCATCCCATTGCCAGGCATCCTGAGTGGACAGAAGCATCTGAACCAAAGAAATACCAACCTTTTAGAATCCTTTCCAGCACATGAGCGACCACTACCTCTTCTCCAAGGGTTTCTTGTAAAAAAACGGCATCAAGTTGTGAAAGCTCCAACAGCCTTTGGAGGGCGAGACGCTTTGAGGGGCTCACCAAACCCCGACAGTTTAAGGAGATCAATTTCAATTTGGAACCCCTTCTGGGGAAGGTATTTCTCTAAGTGCCCCAATGATAGAGATTTGTCAACAAACTTCCACATCAATGGTTGCTCGTGATTGAGCTTTTGATAAGAAATATTTTCTACCCCTCCCTTTTTTATTAGAACCCAACGAAGTATTTAGCCCCAGACCTGACAGAGGAGGGTTCAGACGGATTGAGGAGGGAACCAAACATAACCTAAAGTTATAGAAAATGGATTCTTTACCTAAAATCAAAGAGGAGTCTTGAATTTGGAAGAGGGGAAAAAGCTCAGGGGGAGACAAAAATTGGGCAAAAGAAAGACATGAAAGAGGAGGGCCTGGGGTTTTCCAAAGAATAGAGGAGGGAGGGGAGTTTTTTTAAATTATTTAAATCCACAATATTATGGGAGAAAGACTATAAAAAAGTAAAATTTACAGAGAAAGGAGAGAGTGGGGGCATACCCAGATGAGCATATACACTCTTTTTGAGCTGGAGCTCAAGATTTGTAGGTAGCAATTCCTGCGCTTGTCGCTTTCCCTCATCCTTTGAAAAAAAAGAAGTGGTGTCCCTTTTCCCCTGGTGGGAAAAATCCAAAGACTTTTTCACAAAAACCTCGCTCTAAGCCCGAAATGTGGCCCGCGAATGAAGTGGAGGCGACACCACACCTCGACCAAAGCAGCAAGAAATATAGGACCTTTGCAGTGAACTCTGCCCTTGAGAAGCTCTATGCTTCAATGGAAGAGAGAAATATGCAAACCTATTCCCATGCTTATGACATCTTTGGAATTTGAAAGGAATGCCCTCATAATCAAGAGGCTTCTTGAAAACTAAACCCTAAAAATTAAACCATCACGAATGAGATCTAACATATCTGAGAGGCCCTTTCTGATATTTAGGGAAACTAAGATCTGAGTCACCAACATGTTTCTAGATGAATAAAATGATATATCTACGTTCATGAAGGTACCAAGGGTATTTCCAATTTTCTCAAAACATTTCCGTCTCCAACATTCTGGCGGCAGACCTGGCAACCGTACCAAAATGGGTCCACCTTTTTAGAAGAGATGGAGTCGAATCCAGACACTAAGGTTTGCCTAGAATCCTGTTCACATTCGAGGATGATTAAAATTTAAATATAAACCATCCTTTTGATATAGTATGAATAGACAATAATTTAATCCCTAAGTCCTTCCATGATAAGGAGACCCAATATGTTAGAAGCTCTAGGCTAATATGCTGACCATTTGCACGAGTCACCCATGCCTTCTCTGCAAGTTCAGGGACCTAGGGAATCATTATGTTGTCTCCGAGGACTAAGTGTAAATTTGTTGAACCTGGACATAATAGATCTACCTAAACGATAATACAAACATTTGCATAGAGAATTTGAGAAAGAAGAAGAAGGAGAGAAAGAATGAAAGAATTATCATTAACCGTAATGAATAATGAATAATTTACACATGATATACTCTGTATAAATCAATGAGTGCACACTAGAGGGGAAACAATGTGCCATAGTGGTGGTCTAGAGTGATCTGGAAACACACCAATAGTTACAAGAGTGAATTGCCACCTAGTTTAGTCTCTCAGGAAATTATGAGAGTGAACTGCCACCTAGTTGAGTTAACTAGTCTTCAGTTAACTGACTGAACAAAGAGTAGTGAGGAGTTAACTTAGGGAATCAAGGGTAATGCACCTGTCTGGTGATGATCCCAACACAAGTGAGCATTAGCTGGTGATGATCCCAATGTTTCATGGTGACAAAACCAATGCAACATTGTTGGCCCTTGACCAAGTTTTGAAGATTCTTGGTCATGTTTGACCTATTTTGGGACTTCAATAGGTTGTTGAAGGTGGAGCGCAAGACAAAGTGGAGACCGCGGGATATCGGCCCCTTTTAGGGCCCTTTTTGGGATTCGATATTATGTAATGGGTATGGGATGTCGGCCCATGGGTTTACCCATGTTTAGGCCTATTCTGTAATGTATAAATAAGTAGCTAGGCAATGTGAGAGAGGGACCGAAAGACCTAGTAGGCCGGTGTGCTAAGTGCTAGAGTTGGATCTATGTGATCAAGAGTTGTAAGTTCTTTGTGCATACTGTGTGAGGCTTGCAAGGCTAGTGCAAATAACTGTAAGAGACTGTGTGAAGGCTTGGTGTTATACCCTAGCTAGAAGAAGGAGGATCTGGTGGAGTGCGCGCAGATCTCCTGTCTTCTGTAAAGTAGAACTTGGATGCTATGTGCCTGTAAGAAGCTTGACCAAAGATAATAGAAAAGAGAAGAGTTGGTGGACGTAGCCCCAGGGTGGGGGTGAACCACGTAAATGTTATGTTTCTATGCTTTGTGCGATGTATTGATGTGTTTATGTGTTTATTTGCTTAGTTCTTTAATATGACCACGTACATGATGTGTTGCTATGATTTGTGCGACGTATTGATGTGTTTATGTGTTTATTTGCTTAGTGCTTTAATATAGATGAATGATCTGTTGATTCTTAGTGCTTAATAGTATGGATGGATGTTAGATATTAATTATGTACACATGCTTAGTGCTTAAATACCTTAGAATATTGTGGTACTCTATAATTCGGGTTTATCTGCATTGTAACCCAGACTGAATATTGATGAATGTTAACTGATGAGTGCTCTGTTAAGTTTTAGAATCACATATCTGTGTCGGAGCTAAGGTTGCATACATTTGAGCCCTGCAACCACCCCTGCCTCTACCTTGGGTGAGACTTCAGCTTCTTCACAGGTGTTGCCGAAAGGGTCGGTAGTTAGGGTTTTCTTGGTGCATTGTTGTAGCGTTGAACCCTGGGTCTGCCCCTGTGCCAACAAATGGTTCCGTTGTTGGGACCTGAAACTGTGATTGCTGGGAACTAAGGAGAAAGAAGTTTTGTACAAAGATCTGACCTGAAATTGTGAAAGCTATGTGTGTAGATCTGTTGCTCTAGTGTGTAGTATTCTACTCGATATGTGAAGCTCTGTGCTAATAAAAGAAACTCGATCTGAAGAAAAGAGGTAATATGTGAACGCTTTGTGCGTTGATAAGAGGTAAGAATAGTGAAAAGTTTTAGATCTAGAAGCTTTGTGCCTTGCTGAAGATAATATTAGTGACAAAAATTGTTTTTAGAGTATGGATCTAGGTATGTTTGATAAGATTTGTCCTAGCCTGAAAACTAGGGCACTGATAGAAGAAACAAGATTTGATATGAGTAGATATGATAAGAATAGTGAAAGATATGTTATACCTATGCATAGAGAGAATGTTTGGACTAACAAATGGATGCAGGATCCTAGAAAGACTTGTTTGCATGTTAACTACCATGATCCTACCGTGCAGTACAAGAGAGGCTGGGGATCATTTAAGAAAAAGAGAGGATTAACCCTTTGTTACAGTTGCAGAAGACCGGGACATCTGGCTAAGGAATGCCCTGGTAGAAGACCTAGTTTCCTTTGTTGCAAAGTTATGGACCATGAAGTTTTGGATTTCCCTAGAATGATTGCTAAGGTTGAAAGGATGAATACAAGACAAGAAGACCACGATAAGGGTCAAGAAACTGAAACCATGGCAGAACCCCATAAAGAATCAGAAAAGGTATTGCTACAGATGAAAGAAACCCTGAACGACCACCGACATATCAACTTGTCAGAGATCTTCAAATAAAAAGAGTGCATTAAAGCAAGAATAGGAAACTTTGACATTGACTGTGTTCTGGGTGAGGAAACATAGGTAAATATCATGACAGAAAGAACTTGGGAACTTTTAGGGGAGCCTGTTATGATTCCTTCATTGGGAGGAATAGGATTATTCAGAGGAAAGATGATAACCCTATGTGGAAGACTTACATAGATATCTATGAGTGCTCATGGAACTTCGACAGAGGAAGAATTTGAAGTTGTTAAATTTATTGAGAACAACGCTCCATTTGATATGTTACTAGGAAAACCTTGGATTGAAGGAGATCAGGCGCAAAGGAAAGAAGAAGAAGTCTTAGAACAAAAGAAGCAAGAGTTGAAAGATTTCATGATTACGAGGATCGCACATTTAATTGAAGAACATGAGAATCGAGCAAAGTTATTTAAGACCAGAGACTTGGATGTCAAAGTGGGAAGAACACTAGAAGACCTACATAAGATTAAAGTACCTCTTCCAGATACATATGAAGTATTACCCCTGATTTCTAGGAAAGAATCTTACTAGCACAAAGTTACTCTGCCGAAAGAAAATAAGAATCATAATGGAAAAAGGAATTCCAAGATGAAGCTCACTGGAAAAAAGGCTAGAAAACTAAGTAAGAAGAGAGCTAAGATCAAAAGGTCACAGAAGGTTCCAGAGGGAACATTGCAGAAGAAAAATTTGCAAAATTGGAACTTCGTCGGGATATCAGAACTACGTCACATGGCACTTCATCATGGCGAATCAATATAGTTGTTGGGGATAGTATAACCATAAGACCGATGGCCTAAACGGGTAGAAAGGAATTTATGGTCAGAAAGTTTGCCACAAGACCGTTGGGACCGCGCCATAACGGATAAAGCTGATTTAATGAAGGCTTTTCACCTGTTGCAAGAGATCCATTGCAAAGTTATCTATTTATCCTCTCATGCCACGCAACGAGAACGCTTTTTCCAACCATGACTAGCTAAGCCTGCAGAATAGTTTATTTCGCACAGTAATCATCGCGCTATTTCCATCTATCCTGTTGCATTGAGAAGTTACTCTTCGAACCCGAGATATCCAACCACAAGCGTGTATGTCTGATGAACTTAGCCCACTCAAAGAATCTGCGAAGGAAGTACTCATGGACCTCATGACTGAGAGAGTCATGTCTGAAAGAGTGATGTCTATGGGTGTACAAGCGTCATTGATGAGAGGAGTGAAAGCCTCTTCGTTGACTGCTTGTGGAGCCGGACCATCCTGACCATCAGTGGAAAAGAGAACTAAACACAAAGATGACCTAGCCAATGCGAAGCTGATCCCGACCATATTGCCCAAATACATCCTACCTCTGGCTAGTGCGATGAGTTGAGATAGTGTGCCAAGAGACTTTGAGTACTCCATGGTTACTACGTACCTCCCAAAGGGGATAAGCACAGTTCGAGCGCAGCAGGACAAGATCGCAGTGTTGAACTTCAATAAATTCAACCTTGGAGATCGCAAGAACTATAGTATGCTTGCCCCGTATAAATACCTGACCAAGATGAAAGGGAAGAACTCAAATCTAATCCCCCAACCGTGGACGATGAACCTCACACAGTCCACCCTGTTAAATGTAATGAAAATCCCACACTTTGGAAGGCACCAGGAAGTTGGTTGTGTCAAGCTATTCCTTTCATGTTACCATGGCAGCTACTTATGTCTAGATCATCGTATCATAGTCGATCCGATGTTGATCCATAGGATCACAGTATTAAGTATGCAAGGACCCAACCCACAGGAGTTCTATATAGGAAAATCCATAGATCGCACACTAGCATAGAAGATCAAGGATACATATGACGATGTTGAAAAGGGGACGCAATGCTACAAGGTAGCCTCCATCTAGAATGCGCAGTGCGCCTAACCTACTAGTGAATAGCCAGAAATTTAGTAAGGAAGAACAGGCCTACGTAGGTCACAGGCCTTGTCGTTGACCTCGTAGGGAAGTGCGTGGAAGGCCTACAGATGAACTGGGTGAAGTACCTAGTTAAGCAACTAGAACTAGACTGTCGCAAAGCACAGGATTAGGGCTACGAATTTCACTTTAGTTGGCTCCTGATCCTCATCGCCTTTGTTTCCTGGGAGATGCTGGAAGGTGCGACCTTCCTGGATATTGAACCATTCGAGCTGCTTGTTGTGAAGTTTACCACACTCTAATACTCGAGTGAAATGAACAAACAATGGCAGTCAATTGATGTTTTTCACACCTATTACCTCCAGCTGAAGAGAGCCATCAAAGATGAACCTCTCATGACTCTGAAAACCCTACAGAGGTTCTGACCCCTGATGAAGTTCTACATAGATAGGCACTTCATCTACCTTACAACGTGAACCAATGAACATAAGGAGAAGCTTCAGTCGTACTACAAAATCACGGAAGAGGACCTTGAGGAGATCACTAAGGACTGGTCGACAGACCTGTTTATTCTAGAAAACCCTGTAGAGATGTCTGACCTTGACAGCCCAGAAACCATGCAAAAAGAACATGATACACCCAGACCCAGTAGAATGAAGAAGACTGAAGAGGTCCAAGATTTAAGAAGTGCCTCAAGAAAGACTGCTTCAGTATCACCTAATGGAGGGGGTGATGACGAAGTAAAATAAATAAATGGAAAAGGAATCGAACAAAATCCAGATGAAGTAACACCGCCTAGAGACAAGGTTGACCCCCTAAAGAAGAGGAAGTTTTCTCCCCCGAAACCTTCTTCTCGAAAGAAATCGAAAGCCACCGTGACCAAGATGAAGACTGTGCTCTCTCACAAATAGAGGTAGTTGTCTATGATGAGACACTTGATCCAGTAAACCCGATACACTTCTATCTGTACTACCATCCATGAGTTGGAAACTATATCAGATGGATGGATTCTTGATGAGTTTGGGTTTCAAAAAGAGTGTTGTTGATCCAAACCTATATTATTACAGTGTTGGTGATGAGAGTCTGATTTTGATGACTTATTCAAAAAGCCTTGTTGTTGGATACAAGTAATCTTTGACTTCTAATTTCGAGATGAAAGATACGAGTATGATGCACCACTTATTGGGACAAGAATTATGACAGAGGATCGATGATATTTTCCTAAGTCAAGGAAAACATACAACGAGAATATTAAAAGAAGTTCAGTTTGACAGAATACAAAAACACCGTGATAGATTTGAAGAAAATGAATGATGATGATTCAGACGAGAATGATCCACAACTGATTGGATCATTGATGTATATTATTAACACCAAACCTTATTCATGCTATGCAGTGAAAATTATTAGCCAATCCATGAGCCAGCCAAGATAATAAATCATGTATTGAGATATACACGACGCACAACTTGACATGGTCTAAGATATGCCTCCAAGTGTGAAATTGAGTTTGCATGGATATTCCTATATAGATTGAGCATAGAGTACAGTGCACCATAAGATAACATTTGTTTTTTGTCTTACCGTGAAGTTTACCATGGTTTCCTGATGCAGTAGGAAACAAAACTATATGCCCTTGAGTACCACAGAAGTAGAGTATATAGCATCCAATGTGCGAAGGAATGTGGCTTCACAAGCTTATGACAAATTTACTTGATCATGAGACAGATCCTATGATGATAACAATAGTCGTGTGTAAATATCTTTGAGAGCCCAATGTTTCTTGATGGATTGAAACACGTTGATATGAAATATCATTATATCATAGATATGATGCAGACGAAAATAGTACACATGTAGTACCTATCTACACATGAGAAGATTGCAGACATCTTCACTAAATTAACTTGGTGAAGAAGACCTCCCTATTTGAGAGGGATTTTTTATGACTACAACCAAGACAAAGTTCAAAGTACATCCATGTGAGAATTGGCATGATGAAGAAGTCCTCCCTAGCTAAGAGGGAGTGTTGATTATTGGAACTATGTGAGACATTCTCCAGCTTACAAACCTGAGAGAAATCCCCTGATAGGGGTGTGTGGTTCCTATATAAGACGGAGATGGAATGTAAAGATGGCCTCCTCCTTACATCGAGTTGAGAATAACTCCAAATGATTCTCTCATGTAACGCAGTGAGAAAGGAGATCTACAGAGTTGGATGTGCCTATGGATGAGCACAAGGTGAATGTATGAAATCCCAAAGTGTTGGCTACATCGTCATGAGAACAAAAATGAAGATGATGTATTAGCCTCCTCTGAGCAGAAGAGTTGATGAGAAAATCTAGATGACTCTCCTGTGTAATGCACTGGGAAAGAAGATCTGTTGAGTGGACATGCCTGTGGACGAGCACATGCAAACATAATCCTAGTGGCTGAGCACTAGTGAAGAAGTGGTTCTTCTTAGTAATGCAGTGAGCCAAAGATATGGAAATCCATATGTTGGACATATTTTCATTGATGTCAACAGTCAATGTTATTATGATGTGATTATTTGTTGTTATGATGAATTATCATTGTGATTTATCATAGATGGAATTGTCATTGATGTCAACAGTATATCAGTTAGCATAAAATGTCAAACAGTATGCAGAAATAAAAAACACAAGCTCGGGAGGAGGAGCAAACTATATGTAGAGATCAAAGCTCAGAAGGAAGCATAAGCTTAGGAGGAGGAGCGAAAAATATGCAGATATCAAAGCTCGGAAGGAAAAGTGAAAGCTCAAGGTGAGAAGCCTCAACAGTCGTTCGACCAAGAAATTGACCGTGTTGATCGTCTGATATTACGGACATCAGTCATATGAGTGACCGTGGGCTTGAGGAACGTTAGAGGATTGTGACCTTTGGATCTAAAATCCAGATCAACGACAGGGATGAATTGTGGAGAGCGAAAGGAGAATTAAATGACTCTCTCTTTCCAATCCTGCAATTATTCAGGATCATCCGATCTTATAGCTTCGAATATCGACGATTGTGGTTGATCTAACAAATGATCAGATTAAGTTAGATTAATTCGTGACCGTCGGATGCACAATCGCCAGATCAACGACAGGGATGAATTAAGGATATCGAAAAGAGAATTAAATATCATGTTATTTCAAATACTGCAATTAGTCAGGACCGCCAGATCTTATAGCCTTGAAGATCGACGATTGTGGTTGACTCACCAACACTACACAACTTCAAATTGTGAAGTTTTGGTAACGAGTTAAATCACTCGCAAGTTGTGGTTCCACAACCATCCTCGATCGTGGATATGCTTCGAGAGTCTTCATAACTGTTGGATCACTTTAAAGTGGAAGGATAGGATAAGCGAGACAAAAAGGGTTGAGAATTTGAATACCGAATACCCGACAACCGTTGGATCATTCTAAGTGGAAGGACAGGATAAGCTAGAAAATAAACATCGTAGATAGATCGATCCATCGATCTAAGAACATGCTCAACAAACAACATTTAGTTTGGGTATAAAGTTGCGAGGAGGTTACTGTTCGGGAAATCTCACTTTGGAATAATTGGCGACTTGAAAATTCAAATTACCCAAAGTCCCAAAATCCAAAATAAATAAGGACCATCGGATCTAGAGAATATATGATGACCATTAGATCAGAGGGAACCACATTGGCAGACCATGTCAACAAGACCACGTTAGAAAATACAGATGGCATAATCAGATGATGACAAGTGTCAAGAGGAAATTGGCCCATGCCATTTCAACACGTGACAACAGTAAGTTATGTCACTCCGGGAAATTTACTTTGGGAGTTTCACCACCAACAAATGTCAAAAGTCCCGAAGTCCTGAAGGAAAAAGTTCCGAAGTCACTCTTAGCCGTTGATCTGAGATACATTTTGGGAGTTAGGAAAACCGGTAGATCCAGGAGAAGAACATGTGCCACATGAGGAGATCCATGTCAGCAAGGACACATGGCACAATCAGACAATGAAAAGTGTCAAGTTGAATCGACATTTCAGGTACGTGCAAATCATGAATCTGAGTGACACGTGGAAGCTACTCAACTTGTGACATGTCATCAAGTGATGTAAGTAAGCTACATCACTCCAAGAGTTTTACTTCGGGAGTTTTACTTCGGGAGTTTTACCACCAACACTTGCCCAAAGTCATGAAGTCTCGAATGTCGAAGTCTCGAAGTGGACACGAAAGGTTCGATTTGAAGATCAATTCGGGAGCATTCTCGACCGTTGATCTACTAAAGTGGAAGGATAGTGTAAGTGGAAGTATTAACTGACAACAAGTGGTCCCCACCACTTATGACTTACTCAGCAGGTGATCCCTCTGGAGTAAAATGGAGAAACGATTAGTCTAAAGTCCTGAAATCTCGAACACCGAAGTCTTGAAGTGGACATAAGTCATCCCATCTGAAGATCACTTCAGGAGTATTCTCAAACATTGATCATACTACAATGAAAGTTGAGACTTGAGTATTCCAAAGTCTGAAGACATGAAAGGATCACAGCCGGTGATCTGAAAGGGACACACATTAGTGGATTGTCATCTCTGGGAAAAAGGTGATAAAGATAAAGTTGATATTTGAAATCTCTGAAGTTCGGAGACCCGAAGGAGATCTCAACCATTGATCAAGAAAGGGGACACCGGACTATTGATCTAGTTGCTTATTGAGAAGGACAGGTGTTTGCATATCATCGAATCTGAAAGATTGACATATGGAGGAAAGAAGGGTTTGAGAGTTGAAACTCTCGAAGCCGGGATAATGAAATAAATCATAGTCGTTGATTTAGGAAGGCTAGATCTGATCCGTAGAGCTTGAAAGAATAAATCTGAACCGTCAGTCCAGGAGGACCATCAAGATCATGAGATCGATGGTCCCATCGCATTGTAGGGATTGAAGGTGCATGAACTTTAATAAGTTGAAGGAGGTTCGCAATAGAAACCATGGTTTTGAAGAAAATACACATGGAGGCACGAGGTAAATTGCGGGGAAAAACATAGTTTGATTTCAAACCACCTTTGGTCGCGCCTGCAATCACGTGGTCACGTGAGGTCACCGTCGTTGGTCATATGGTAAAGATATTTAAAAGGCATAATGCAATGTGTCGCTTAAATTGATAAGCATGTGTTTCTATGCCTATGATCATATGAACATGGTTTGAAGGAAGCATTGATTTCTGTTATCATAGAGACGAAGGAAATCGATCCATACCTGTGATCAATTTATGAAAGTAAAGGGGATGCCAGGTTTAAAGTTGAAGACCCAAAACGATGATCTCTGGAGGTCCCAAAGTTGTTGTAAATGGACAAGTTAGTTATAACTTGTTTCACAAGTTATCCCAATAACTTAAACAGGTTTTGAGCATAAGCTAGTATAAATACAACCATGTTTGGTTCATTGGATGTGTTCTTGTGGAAAAGATAGGCTCACTGAGAAAGAGCGTCCTACAGATAAAAATGAGGTGGATTTGGACCTCAGTTCCGTACGAATATCAGAGAGATGAAGTGAAGAAGGCATGAATATGAGAGGGAAGATAAAGCAAATAAGGCACGAATTTCAGACAAAAGATGAAGTGTGGTGATGAGCGTTTATGGTATACCTCTGATCATGAGATAGAGTTCATTCTATAATGGATCACTGCTACTAGAGTCGATTGAACTACTATATGAACTCTAGTTGGATAGACAGTGTTCTATCAACAAGCTTGGTCTTGTGGCAAGCTATGTCTTGTTTGAGAGTTGGCGATCTCCTAAGAGTTGGTGCTCCTTACTTCAATTGGTGCTGAAACAAAATAGTTGGTGCTAGGAAAAACCTTTTTACTATATTCACATATATACATATAAATTATACAAAATCTTATACAAACATCTAGTATCTCTTGTGCCCATTGTGATCATGATTTGATTGTTCTTAATCTATATAGTTATGTTTTAACTGCTAACTTGCAAGAAGAAAAGTTATAAAATTCCACACACTAATTCACCCCCCCCTTTTAATGTGGGTGATGCGTTCAACAATTGGTATTAGAGAGTGTTCTTTCAACACAGTTTAAACACTGGAAGGTAGATTCTGAAGAAATGGGTGGACAAATAGCTCTCTCCGCAATTGAAGCTCCCTTATTTGATGGAACAGATTATTCCTCATGGAGAGAAAATATGAAACAATATTTGAAGTCAAAAGGATCTGAAGTTTGGAATTCAGTAGTAAGAAATCCCTGGGACTTAACTATCGAAGAATCTATCCAATACAATCCAAAGAAGAG
The DNA here is from genome assembly GCA_010110895.2 of Picea sitchensis. NCBI lineage: Eukaryota > Viridiplantae > Streptophyta > Pinopsida > Pinales > Pinaceae > Picea > Picea sitchensis. The sequence continues at coordinate 210,494 of SNQJ01S0004758.1, forward strand.
TAAGGAAAAACAATGAAGTGGCATTGAAGATTCTTCTCAATGAATTATCAGATACCATCAAGGAAAGCATAGGAATATGCACATCCACCAAGGACTTATGGTTGAAGTTAGAAGAGATGTATCAAAATAAAAGAAAAGAAGAAGGAAGATGATGATCTTAGCAATCAAAAGCATATCCCGGAAATAAAAGAAAAGCTCAAAGACAATGAAGAAATCATATCTGAGCAAAAGATTCAATTAGAGAACAAAGAAGAAGAGATCAAAAGATTGAAAACAGAAGTTACTAATCTAACAAAAGAAAAGGAAGAAGAGATCGAGAGACTAAAAAATGAAATTAGTCAAGCAAAAGAAGAAAAGAAGGAAGATGATGAACCAAGCAAAAACCTTGCATACCTAAAAGAACTAAGGGAAAGCTATGTCAATATTAAAATCCAACTTGAAGAACCCAAAAGAATGGAGGAGGTAGTGAGGAACCAACTAAACAAAAAGGAAGAATCATGTCATAAGATGGAAGCATAAATTGTGAATATGAGAAAGAAGGTTGATAAGTGAAACACCCAAATCAAGTTCTTGAACAACTCCATGACCCTGGATGAGATCTTGGATAGTCAGAGATCACCAAATGACAAATCCAATGTTAGATACAACAAGTAAGAAATTAATACTCCTAAGAAACCTGATGCAGGTCCTTCATTTGTAAAAGGTGAAAACAGGCATGCCACAGGTCCTTTATTTGTAAAGGATGAAGATAGGTCCGACACAGCTCCTTCATTTGTAAAAAGTGAAAGAAGGTATGACTCAGGTCCTTCATGTTCAAGAAATAAAAGAAACACTACAAAATTTAGAAGATCATATCAAGGAAGACATCCATAAGCTACTCATACACCTCAAAGCAAGTTTAGAAGGGAGACACCTTCATGGATGAATCAAAGAAGGTATGAGAGTGTTTTTAACGGTTAATGTTTTTCTTGTAATGAATATGGTCATAAAGCCTTGGATTGTAGGCATCATGGAAGAAAACAAGTTGGTAGGTTCAACAACAATATAAGATGTTGGAATTGCAATCATGTTGAACATATTGCTACACATTGTTACACTGTGAGATGATATAGGTGCGGTGGATATGGCTACAAAGACCATAACTGTTGGAACTCAAGAAAACAGTCAATGAGAAATGCTTCATACAGTACAAAAAAAGGAGTAAATGGAACATGGAAGAAAAATGAAGTTGCAGTAATAGAAGATCAGAGAAAAAAGTTCAAGAAACCAGGACACTCACAGATGTGGATAGTAAAGACTGAACAAGTGAACATGAGTGAAGTTGATTGTTGCAAAAAGAATGTCAGTCATGTGACAAGCATAGTATAAACTTTCTCAGATGACTTTAGAGCATTTTACAGTAAAGAAGCATCTTGGATAAAGACGAATACATCTGGTTAGAGATCGATGAGAATCAATGAGAAGATCCAAGAGTTGTTTGAAAAATATGAGCTACAATTGCATAGTGTTCCAGTAGGACAACAACATCCACAAAAGCATCCTTCTGATGTACAAAATGATGTATATGGCATCCTGTAGAGATAACAAGAGAAGAGACCTTGTTAGAAAGAGATACCCTTTTAGAAACAAAGGGGGAGAACAGCCAAATGTAGGGAGAGAAGAGTGACAGGGGGAGTCATTCAGTCATGACAAGAAAAGGATGACTGTAGGAAGAGTTACCCAAGTTCAGATTCTGGTCAGTAACATACAAATCTTTACCACGGGAGGAGAAACCCTTTGCCATTGATGTCAAAGGGGGAGTGAAACTTCATAAGAGAAAAGCATCATCATAGGGGGATTTTTGTATATGAAATTAGTGGGTTTCCCTCAATGATAAAGGAGGAGATTGTTGGACATATTGTCATTGATGCCAATAGTCAATGTCATTATGATGTGATGAGTTTTTGTTATGATGAATTATCATTTTGATTTATCATAGATTGAATTGTCATTGATGTCAACAGTATATTAGTTAGAAGAAAATGTCAAGAAATATGCAGAGATCAAAAGAGAAAGCTCAGGAGGAGGAGTGAACAGTATGCAGAGATCAAAGCTCGGAAGGAAGCGTAAGCTCAGGAGGAGGAGCGAATGGTATGCAGAGATCATTGATCGGAAGGAAAAGTGTAAGCTCAGGGTGAGAAGCCTCAACAACTGTCCGATCAAGAAATTGACCGTGTTGATCGTCGCATATTACAGACGTCGGTCATATGAGTGATCGTGGGCTTGAGGACCATTGGAGGATTGTGACCGTCGGATCTACAATCCAGATCTACGACATGGATGAATTGCGAAGAGAAAAAGGAGAATTAAACTACTCGCTATTTCCAATCCCGCAATTAGTCAGGACCATCCGATCTTATAGCTTCAAATATTGACGATTGTGGTTGATCTAACAAATGATCAGATTAAGTCGGATTAAGTCGTGACCGTCGGATGCGCAATAACTAGATCAACGACAGGTATGAATTACGGAGATCAAAAGGAGAATTAAATATCGTGATATTTCCAATCCCGCAATTAGTCAGGACCATCAGATCTTATAGCCTCGAAGATCGACAATTGTGGTTGACTCACCAACAATGCACAACTTCAAATTGCGGAGTTTTGGTAACAAGTTAAATCACTCGCAAGTTGTGGTTCTGCAACCATCCTTGATCGTGGATCTGCTTCGAGAGTCTTCATAACCATTGGATCACTTTAAAGTGGAAGGATAGTATAAGATGGACAAAAAGGGTTGAGAATTCGAATACCTGAATACCCTAAAACCGTTGGATCATTCTAAGTGGAAGGACAATATAAGCTAGAAAAGCAACATCGTAGATAGATCGAGCCATCGATCTAAGAACATGATCGATGAACAACATTTAGTTTGGGTCTAAAGTTGCGAGGAGGTCGTTGTTCAGGGAATCTCACTTTGGAAGAATTGACGACTTGAAAATCCAAATTACTCGAAGTTCCGAAATTCGAAATAAATAAGGACCATTGGATCTGGAGAATATATGATGATCGTTAGATCAGAGAGAACCACGTTGGCAGACCATGTCAGCAAGACCATGTTAGAAAATAAACATGGCATAATCAGATGATGACAAGTGTCAAGAGGAAATTGGCCCATGCCATGTCAACACGTGACATCAGTAAGTTACGTCACTCCAAGAGATTTACTTCAGGAGTTTCACCACCAACAAATGTCAAAAGTCCCAAAGTTCTGAAGTCACTCTTAGACGTCGATCTGAGATACATTTCAGGATTTAGGACAACCATTAGATCCAGGAGAAGAACATGTGCCACATGAGTAGATCCACGTCAGCAAGACTATGTCATCAAGGACACATGGCGCAATCAGACAATGACAAGTGTCAAGTTGAATCAACATTTCAGGTACGTGCAAATCATGAATTTGAGTGACACGTGGTAGCTACTCGACTCGTGACACATCAGCAAGTGACCTAATTAAGTTACGTCACTCCAGGAGTTTTACTTCGGGAGTTTTACCACCAGCACTTGCCCAATGTCCCGAAGTCCCTAATGCCGAAGTCTTGAAGTGGACATGAAACGTTTGATCTGAAGATCACTTCAGGAGCATTCTCGACCGTCGATCTACTACAGTGGAAGGATAGTGTAAGTGGAAGTATTAACCGATAGAAATAAGTCTCCACCACTTATGACTTACTCAGAAGGTGATCACTCCGGAGGAAAATGGAGCAGTGATTTGCCTAAAGTCCCAAAGTCACGAAGTGGACATAAGTCATCCGATCTGAAGATCAGTTCGGGAGTATTCTCAACCGTTGATCATACTATAGTGAAAGTTGAGACTTGAGAATTCTGAAGTCCAGATATGTGAAAGGATCATAGTCGTTGATATGAAAGAGACATGCGTCAGTGGATTGTCATCTCCAGGAAAAAGATGATAGAGATAAAGTTGAGATTTGAAATCTTCGAAGTCCAAAGACCCGAAGGAGATCTCGACCGTTGATCAAGAAAGGGGACATAGGACCGTTGATCTAGTTGTTGATTGAGAAGGACATGTGTCTGCAGATCATTGACTCTGAAATATTGATGTACGTAGGAAAGAAGGGCTTGAGAGTTGAAACTCCCGAAGCCCGGATCACGAAATAAATCACAGTCGTTGATTTAGGAAGGCTAGATCTGATCCGCAGAGCTTGAAAGAACAAATATGAACCGTCAGTCCATGAGCGTCGTTAAGATTGTGAGATCGACGGTCCTGTCGCATTGCAGGGATTGAAGGTGCGCGAACTTTAATAAGTTGAGGGCGGGCCACAATCAACACCATGGTTTTGAAGAAAGGACATGTGGAGGCACGAGGTAAATTGCGAGGCAAAACATAGTTTGATTTCAAACCACATTTGGCCATGCCTGCAATTGCGTGGTCACGTGAGGTCACCGTCGTTGGTCATATGGTAAAGAGATTTAGAAGGCAGAATGTAATGTGTCTCTTAAATTGATAAGCCTGTGGTTCTACGCCTATGATCATATGAACATGGTTTGAAGGAAGCATCAATTTTTGTTATCACAGAGAAGAAGGAAATCGATCCATACCTGTGATCGATTTATGAAAGTAAAGGGGATGCCAGGTTTAAAGTTGAATACCCAAAACAATGATCTATGGCGGTCCCAAATTTGTTGTAAATGGACAAGTTAGTTATAACTTGTTGCAAAAGTCGGCCCAATAACTTAAACAAGTTTTGAGCATAAGAAAGTATAAATACAACCATGATTGGTTCACCGGATGTGTGCTTGGGGAAGAAGACAGGCTTGTGGAAAATATAGACTCACTGAGAAAGAGAAGCCTGTGGAGAAAAATGAGGCAGAGCTGGACCTGAGGTCCGTGCGAATATCAGAGAGATGAAGAAGTGAAGAAGGCGTGAATATCAAAGGGAAGATAAAGAAAAGAAGGCACGAATTTCAGACAGAAGATGAAGTGCGATGATGAGCGTTTATGGTATACCTCTGACCATGAGATAGAGTTGATTCTATAATGGATCACTACTACTAGAGTCGGTTGAGATACTTTATGAACTCTAGTTGGATAGATTGTGTTCTATCATCAAGTTGGGTCTTGTGGCAAGATGGGTCTTGCGTGAGAGTTGGTTCTCTCTTGAGAGTTGGTGCTCTCCTAGGAGTTGGTGCTCCTTACTTCAGTTGGTGCTGAAATAAAATAGTTGGTGCTGGGAAAAACCTTATTACTATATTCACATATATAGATATAAATTATACAAAAGCTTATACAAACATCTAGTATCTCTTGTGTCCATTGTGATTATGATTTGATTGTTCTTAATATGTACAATTATGTTTTAACTGCTAACTTGTAAGAAGAAAAGTTATAAAAGTCCACACACTAATTCAACCCCCCCTCTTAGTGTGGGTTATGTGTTCAACACCATATGGATGTGCCCCTAGTGGATGAGCACTAGTGGGTGTATACGATTCCTTGCTATATTGTTCAAGAGTCAGACCTGCCTGTAACCCTAATTGTAATGTAAAGAGTACAGGTTGGCCCCACCTTAATGTGATTAATAATAAATGTAAAATATAATTAATCTGGTTAATATTAATTATATTGTGAGCTAGTGAGGTCGGCCTTGTTGTGCCAATAGACACTTATGTTGAGAGGTTCAGTCTGGTATAAGTAAAGGTAAATTCCCCATTAAGGAATCATATATTTTATGTGAGTTTGGAAATTTCAACATGTACATCTTCTTGGGAAAAGTGCGCACCTCTCTTGGGCACTAGTTTTCTAGGGTTTGAGCACCCTCTTGTGTGCTAGGTTTTATTGGTGGTGAAGGTCTTTCTCTTGAAGAATATAGCAAAGGATTTTGGCTGGGTTTTCTTCCCTTGTTGAGAAGGGTTTCCTA
>SNQJ01S0004758.1:229486-250002 GCA_010110895.2 Picea sitchensis
ATACAACTTTTAAGCTAAATAAATCATTAAAACATCATATCTCATAAAATTGTATGATACCCTCCTTGCTATTAATATTATCATAGTATTACAAGCACTTGACCCTTGTAGGGTCCACTTATCTCATAAAAGTATATGGTATCCTTCTCCATATCAATAATGTGCATGTCATAATTGCCACTAGACCTTTGCAAGTTCCACAATTTATATGTTAGTTCATCAACACTATTAACTGCAGGATGTAATACCTTGGTTTTTACCCTTGTAATGTATTGGATCCGATTATGTATAAATTGTAAATGTGTAGTTATGATGATGGGAGTCAAGCCATGTGAGTTTAAATGAATGATCTCTTTTTTAAGTGTTGTAAATATGCTAAAATTGATTCCTAGTGGAGGGATCAAGGCCAAGGCCTAACTAGTGAATGGTTAGGCATGCAGATGATGTACGTATACTTCTACGGGCCATTTGGTAGGCTTGTCACAATGAACTCAATCTATGTAAAATAAATGTTGGAATATAATATATAATGGTCCAAGATGCTTGTGGAGACCATAAGAGGGGATACAATTCCACTAGAGGTGAAAAGGAAAGGGGGCGTATGGGAAAATAAATCCTTGTTGCCAAGTGTTAGCATTAGATCTCATTTATTTTCCACCATGTTCTATACATCATGAATACATGTGGAGGTTGTTGGGGAAGTCCTCTTACGTAGTTATGAAAGTGTGACTTGAGTACAATCATCATGGGGATGTGTAAGAGTACTTCATTCTTCTATTAGAAGGAATTTCAACCATCATTTCCCTCAATTTTATCATTTCCTTTCACTCCATTATTTCAATTCACTTCCATGTTCATGCTTTAGTTATCATGTTATGTTCTTGGGTTTTAACCCTAACCAACAACAAATTTGGATATTGATCAATCAACACTAGGAACACATATCGCCAACTTTGGATGAAAGCTAGATTTTTGTAGGCGGTTACAAAAGTTGGGCATGTTACGTATCCTTCACCCATTATGTTTTTATTGCTCATTCAATGCTTGAGAACCAATTAAAAATTATGCCTACTATTTAATATTAGAAAACATTAAATAGATTGGGCTCTTTCTCCCTACATTGAAGAGAATTGGAAGGGAAGAGTATCCCTAATGGACTACTCAGAAGAGAAAACAAATATTTTTTTTGTGTTGTGTAGGGTAGTAGAAAAGAGAGTGTCGAGGCTATTTGATGGCTAGATTAGATGCCCATAGTTCTTTGTAATGAGTAGAACGACTAAGCATGAGAGAAAATGGGTTGGGTTGAGTGAGGTAAAAGATTGTATCCTAAGTTCTTTTCCCTTGTGGCTTCATAGAACATCTCGGGGGTGGTATCTACACTAGATGCCTATGGTTTGATGGAAAATTTCTTGTACACAACTAGTTTCTTGGACTATTCTTTGCCAAATAATATGTGTGTTACCTTTGCCTATGAATTATCCAAGTTAATGCCATTTTTTGTTATGGAAATATATTCATTTTGATTGTTGTGTGGGATTATTCTTAAATTTGTTCATGGGAATTTGGTTTCCTAAATTCTTTTTATTCTATGCTTGCATATTCTACAACATTTTAATTATTTCACACTATGCATGCATTTTAATTGATTTGGGCCTCAATGGGAAACCTTCTACATTGAAATTATGATTAATGGGTCTTATAAGGGACACAACTTGAAAGGCTTGTTTCATGGCTACCGATCTATGGTTATGAGTGTTAAGTGGGGATGCCACAATGTGGTATTAGACCTCAAATTATATACTGGGACAAAGTTGGGTGGTTTTTGAGAAGGTCATGACAAGTTATGTGTGATTGGATTGAGAATCCTATTGATGATATTGTAACTTCAGGAGGTATWYCCACAAGAGGCCAACGTGTCATGCATGTGGGAATCTTYGTTGGMACCATATCAWCCTTTYRTTTAAGTGAAACTRGCCTAGAAAYGAGGTTAGGGCCTCATGGGAAAGTTGATGGTCTTTGTGGGCTTGTGTGGGGGTGCCACACCCACAAAGAGGAACAAAATATTCTAATTAATTGTTGAGTTTAGAAGGGGTGCCTAAACTCACTCATTAGACTTGTATATAAAGGAGAGAGTTCATTGTGACATTTGATCATTATGAAAGGATGGAGTTAGTATAAGTGAGTGAGCACTTGTGCTAGGAGGCTTGGTGATTTCACCAAAGGAAAATTTTACAATGGTGGAAAATCTGGCCTAGGAGAGAGGAAGCCACAGAGAGAGAATCATACGGAGGTGTCCGTACAAGTTTTCTATACATGTATGGAGGTTGCAGTGGGAGTAATCACATATGTAGATGGGTTGCAATGGGAACAATCACATATGTATGCAGGTTGTAGTGAGGCATAGTCATGTATACACGGGTTGCAGTGAGGCACAATGATGTATGTATGCGTTTTGAAGTAAGATGAATTGCATTATCTGTACAAGGTTTTCTAGGAAGAGGTGGGTCCATACAGGATAACATCAACAACAATACAGGTGATGTCAGTAGGTTGTACAGGTGGTCTGCAACAGATTTGTGGGAAAAGGAAATTTCCAGGGATTTGTTGAGGTTTAGTTTTCTAATAATTTGTGTTATTGGAGGAGAAGTTTATCCTCATATTTTGGTGGATTTGTGTTTGCTAGGAGGGTTGGTTTTTCCCTCAGAATTTGTGAAATTAACAAGGTACAAAATATAAATTTATGTCTCATATACGTGTTGATGATTCATCTTTGATCTTGTTGTTTCCGCTGCATATATTTTCAGTCAATAATTTTTAGTGTAAAATTGTTCAGTGATAACAACTAGGGTTTATTGTTAGCTCACTAGGAAGCAATTTTAAGATCTGAAAATTAGTCACATAGTGTTGCATTGGAAAATTGACATGGAATCAGATTTTGGGATTTGAAGAGAAGGGGATCATATTGAGACACATTGTTGGATACAACACTGGAAGAGTGTTGTTCTTGTTCTTATTCTTGTTCTGGGTAGGTCAAAATGGAGAACACATTAAAGCTTAAGGATAGGTTGTAAGGAGAAACCAACTTTTGGGCTTGGAAGGAAAGGGTTCTTCTTTTGTTGGAAGAAAATGACCCGAAGGAGTATGTTGAGAGTGTGGTTGCAACTCATACCAATCCGTAGGAATTGACAACACAAAACAAGAAAGAAGTGAAGGCCAAGAAGGTGTTGCTAGACTTCGTGAAGGATCACTTGATTCCTCACATTGTTGAGAAGACATATTCTAAGGAGATGTATGATTCTTTGGTGGGTCTATACGAAAACAATAATATAGGCATGATGTTGCATTTGAAGCACCAACTTCAAATTGTCTAGATGACCAATGAGGAAACAATTGTCAACTACCTTATGAACATCACTCAGATCCAAGATCAACTTGCAATTATTAGCGAGACAGTGCATGATGTTGAGTTGGTGAATGTAGCATTGGGTGGTATTCCTAGGTATTGGGAACCATTTGTGCAGGTGATCTATGCATGAGAAAATTTACCATACTTTGATATACTATGGACTAATTGTATTTAGGAGGAGACCCGATTGGTGTCCAGGGATGATATGGATGATATTGTGAAGAGTAGTAGTAATGAGAACCATGATCTTGTAGCCTACACTAGGAAGGGAAAAAGAGGTTCTCCATGAGGAAGAGGTTCTCCAAGTAGAAGGGCTTCTCCCGAGAGAGAAGCATCTCCAGAGCCGATACAAAAGAAGGATCTTAGTAAGATCAGAAGTTTTGAGTGTCATGACTTTGGGAACTATGCTTCATATTGTCCACACTAGAGGGGAAGAAGAAGAAGGTAGAAAGCATAAAAAACAAAGGTTGATGAGGTTGCAGATAGGTTCCCGAGGGAGATATTGTTGGTCTCCTCCCTTTCAAGTACAGTCTCCAACAAGGAGACCTAATTGGTGCATAGTGGAGCATCTTTCTATATGACAGGTGTTAGAGAGTTATTTGAAAACTTCATAGAGATTAGCTCAGACTTGTGTGTAGAGCTTGGTATGGGAACCAAGCATGTAGTATGAGGATCTGGTATGGTATTGTTCATACTGAAGTCAGGTGAGATGTTGAGGGTGTCAAATGTCTTATGGGTACCAGAACTCAAGAGGAGTGTTCTCTCAGTTTAGAAGATTGAGAGGAAGGGCCACCACATATTATTTTGAGATGGATAGGTGTTGTTTGTGCCGAGATGAGATAGCTTCATATCAACAATGGTTCTTGGAGTTATGGAGGGAAACCTATATAGACTAAGGGGATATCTTATGAGAGTTGTGTCCAATAGTAGTAGAGAGACAAATGAGGAGTAGCATGTAGCTCCACTAGTGGTGAGGTAGGTGGACCCACCAGTAGGAAAGGTTCAGAGGGAGCAGGTAGCTCCACCAGTGTTGAGGTAGGTGGCCCCACTAGTACCATAGGTTCATATGGAGCAGGTAGCCCCATAAGTAGTGTCAGCTCAGAGGGAGCTAGAGTTCATAGGGAGTCAACCCTAAAGATATAGTATGGAGGAGAAGCCTCCCAGGATTGTTCAAATGAGATTAGACTTCATAGGAGGTCAGCAGGTTCAGAGGGAGCATATGTCTCTAGATATTGTACAGAATTAGAGGTAATCAAGTTTCATAGGGAACATGCAGAATCAGAGGGATCCAAATCTTAGAGAGAGTTAGTTGGATCGCATGGAGAGTCATCCATTAAAAGGGAGTTCCCCCTCAAGTTTAGGTGGGAGAGAGGAATCTTCCAGGACTGATAGGAAAGTGTCATGGGTTGAGGAGGCCATACAGGAGGTTCAAAGGAAGGAGGCTTCTAAGAGGTGTGTGACATCCATGGAGGATCCATTTGTTTCAAAAGGTTTTTCTATAGTGACAAAGAAAGAAAACAATCAGGAAAACTGGGGAGTAGGATTTACTTCAGTCATAGAGGGAGCATCAAGTGAGGCAGATTGGATAGTAGGATGTTTTTTAGTGACCGAGGATGCATCCAGTCAGGAGGACTGGAGAGAGGGATTTGATTCATTGACATAGGGAGCAACCATTCATGTGGATTGGAATGAAATTGTGGTAGAGGAGACATAGTAACTTCCAATGTGGGAGACAAAGGTACATCCAGATAATGGTGAATGAGATACATCCCTTGATAAGAGGGGTGTTGATGATATTGTAGCTTTTGGAGGTATTCCCACAAGAGGCCAAGAGGTTAGGAATGTGGCAATCTTCGTTGGCACTAGATTAGCCTTTAATTTTAGTGAAATTGGCCTAGAAATGAGGCTACGGCCTCATGGGAAAGTTGATGGGATTTTTGGGCTTGTGTGGGGGAGCCACACGCACAAAGAGGAATAAAATATTCTAATTAATTATTGAGTTTATAAGGGGTTCCTAAACTCACTCATTATACTTGTGTGTATAGGAGAGAGGTCATTATGACATTTTCTCATTGTGAAAGGATGGAATTAGGATAAGTCAGTGATAACTTGTGCTAGGAGGCTTGGCAATTTCATCAAAGAGAAATTATGTAATGGTGGAAAATCTAGCCTAGGAGAGAGGAAGCCACAGAGAGTAAATCGTAAAGAGGTCTCTTCACAAGTTTTTTGTACATGTATGTGGGTTGTAGTGGGAGGCATTGTGTATGTACATGGTTTGTAGTGGGCATAATCACGTATGTACTTAGGTTGCAGTGAGGAACAATAACGTATGTACGTAGGTTGCAGTAAGGTGAATCACGTATAACCATACAAGTTTTTTTGGGTAGGGGTAGGTCCGTACAGGATGACGTCAACAACAATACAAGTGACATCAACAAGCTGTATAGGTGGTTTGCAACATATTTGTTGGCATAGGAAATTTCTAGGGATTTGTTAAGGTTTTGTTTTATGCTATTTTTTGTTATTGGAGGAAAAGGTTGTCCTCATACTTTGGTGGATTTGTATTGGATGGGAGGGTTAGTTTTTCCTTTGGAATTTATGAAATTAACAAGGTTACATAACATAAATTTATGTCTGAAATATGTGTTGATGATTCAAGTCTAATCTTTTTGTTTCTGCTGCATATATTTTTAGTCAATAATTTTCAGTTTAAATTGTTTAGTGATAACAACTAGGTTTTATTGTTAACTCACTAGAAAGCAATTTTCAGATCTGAAAATTAGTCACATAGATTTGCATGTGAAAACTGAGAAAACCTTGAATTGTTGGAAGACCAAAAAATAAATTGGGGCTAGTTGGGCATGTCTAGTTCCATACCTATGTGATTGAATCCACCCATTGTTCTTAATTTTGAAGAATGCATTAGTGATAAATAACACTAAACAATTAGTAATTGTTTGGTTTGGAGAAAAAATGATGGATTCCATAGAGGGAGATCAATGGAGAAGAGAAATGTGCAACATTTCATGTGTAGTTTCATTATTAGGGGTGCTTTGTGACAAATGACCATGATTTCATCTACCAATGTAGATCATTTTTCCATATTCATTCATGCGGTTTGAAAGAGTCTTTGGAATATAACTCCAACATTGTCACGCATGCCTAAGATCACATTCTTGGATTCATATCAACGATCCATAATCACTTGCACATTTGGAAGAGACTTGGGTTGAGAGGTACATGTTTTTCCATAAATGGTTGGGATGCTGACATCCGCAAGTCCAAACTAATATCCCACTACCACTCACAAAGGTTAGAAGAGGCTTGAGAGGAAATTATTTTTCCATGGATGATTGAGATCACACCCATGAATCTAGACAAACAATTGACAATCAGTCATGTATTTAGTAAGAGTATTGAGCGGAGGAGTTCTATTTTTTTGCTAATAGCTAGGATCTCACCCCATGATCTAGGTCAATGGCTCAAATCCCATTGACATGTTCTCCCCTTATAGTGTAAAATATTGTGGTTGGCGACTAAGGAAAGGAGGGTCCTGATATCCCATCAACATAGGAAACTCTTCCACATCGAAGGCCTAGGATCACATTAATGCCTAAGGCATATGTAGAGGTGAATAGAATACCATGCAAAGGTTGTTGTGTGTGAGAAGAATTACACACAAGGATGATTATGAGTTCTCTTTAACCCACATAATAATTGATGATACATGAATATAAGGATTAATGTACTACCTACATACTTCCTCATCCACAAAGTAAAATATGTCACATCCATGGGGCTCTGAGTCAACAGATAAACATGAAAAATCAAATAAATTCATTACAACATTTCTATCCCATTAACCCTAACAACCTTTCCTAAGAATTTGAAAACACCTTCAAAAAGTTTCCTTGAGTTGATACTAGAAAATGGGGAAATAATTTATGTTGTATTGATAGCCAAGTTTTTAGGAAATAGCTAGGGGAGCCTATTTAATGTTGTGAATGTGGACAAGAACGCCTATACATGAAATTTCCCTCATCATAAGGACAATATTGGGATTGTTCACAAAATGTAGGAGGCCACAACTATCAATGATGTGGCATGGACTATTACTCAGATTTATGCCACATTAGAAGACTGCCAAGAAAATCACTTATCGATCATTGGTTGAAGTTCAATGTAATATTGTTAAGTAATCTATTTCCATTGTAATTGATTTAGGATCTAGTCACAATTATATTACTCCTAAAGTTGTTGAAACTTGTGCTCTTAAGAAGTGCAAGTATAATAATTTATTGCTAGTTGAGCTAGATACTTGAAGCAAGATAAATTTTAGTGAAAAATTGGAGCGCTATCCATCAAAGTTAAATGGACTATTTTCATAGGAAAATTTTAATATGTTTCCACTTGGTTCCTATGATGCCCTCATTGGTATGCATTGGTTGGAATCATATTGAGTTAAATTTGATTGCTCCAACAAGAATTTTGGTTGCATTGATGAATATGAAAACTTGAGAATATTACGAGGCATTTCAAAGGCAATATCTACTAGGAAAAATTCAACCTCGTAGTTCAAGAAATGTATTGAGGATTATAATTTTATGCATACCACATGTTGAAACCAAGAGAAGATAAATGTTCAAAGATATCAGTGATATATTTTTGGATGAAGTGTCTATCAATTTTCACATGCAACTCTATGTGACTAGTTTCAAATCTGAAAATTGCTTCCTATTGATCTAACAGTGAAATACTAGTGGTTATCACTAAACAAATTTAAACTGAAATTATTGACTGAAAACATATGCAGTGGAAACAACAAGATCAAAGATGAATCATCAATACACATGAGACACAATTTCAGTTATGTAATCGTGTTATCATCATAAATGTTGAGGGAAAAACTAGCCCTCCGAGCCAATGTAATATCACCAAAACGTGAGGACAACCTTGTCCTCCAAAGTCACCAAAACTGAGAACAACCTTGTTCTCAAATAACCATACAAATAAGAAAGTCAAACCTCAGAAATATATGGAAATATCCTTTGCACACAAATCTATTGTAGACCACCTGTACGGCTTACTGACGTCATCTGTCAGCCTATATGGATTTGTACATGCCCAAAAAATTTAGATATGCGATTCACCAACTTGGAACCAGTGGATATATGTTTTTTTCTCCACTGCAAATCATTTATACCGTATACGTGATTCGTCTATTTGTAACTTGCATATATATGCACTTCGTCCTCTTGCAAAATGAATATGGTAGAAAAAATTCTCTCCAAACATGCGACCTTCTTCGCTTCTCTCTCTTGTGCTAGATTTTCCACCTAGAAGAATTCCCCTTTGTTGACATCACCAATCCTCCTAGCACAAGTGCAGACTCATTTATAGCTCCATAAAGTATCCACACTTTCCCTACATGATATGAAATGTCACAATGACTTTTCTCCTTTATATACAATCCTTATGCGTCACCATAGAATCCCCTACACAAGTTAAAATATAATTAGGCTTTCCTTGTGGGTGTGAAGCCCCAACACAATCCCACAAAGCCCATCACCAAACCCATGAATCACCCACTCAAATCCAAGGGGTTTTTCACCAAACTGAAAGTGTGATGTGGTTCCCACGATGATTTCCACATGCCCAACACCTAGGGTCATGTGTGAATACTTTCCTGAAGCTACAAAAATAAACACTCCCTCTTAGAAATGGAGGTATTATCACCACATTCCACAAGTGGGAATATCTCATGATGTTACAAAAGAATCAACACTCCCTCTTAGCGAGGGAGGCATTCCATACTCCATCATCAACTAGAATTATCTTTGTCTCATGTACTGGATCTTATTCCACATATGATCTCCAATCCGTATGATTGGTTGCTCCCTTTGTTACCTAAGAAAACAATTCTCTCCATTCCTCCTGATTGACTGCATCCTCAGTCACTGAAGAAAATCATGTTGTCTGACATGATCCCATCCTAGAATACATCATGCTTCTAGAAGCCTCTTGCCTCTAAAACTCATGTCTGGCCATATAAACCCATGAAACCCTCTTGATAGTCTTGGAAGATTCCTCTCTCCCATATGGATTGAAAGGTTTTCTCCCACTGAGTGATTGACTCTCCCTCTAAAGTTGGACTCCCACTAAGCCTCCCAACTCCCTCTAAAGTCAGACTCCCTTTGAGCCTCTTGACTCCCTATGAATTCAAACTCCTTCTGATTCCACACAACCTTGGAGCTACCTTCTCTCTGTCCAATTTTCTCTGAACAGTCCTAGGAGGTTTCTCCTACCTACTGGATCCTAAGGGTTGACTCCTTCTGAACTATAGATCCTTTTGAGATGGTACTACTGGTGGGGCCACCTACCTCACAACTCATGGAGCTACCTTCTCCCTCTGTACCTATGCTACTGGTGGGGTCACCTACCTCACCACTGGTGGAGCTACATGATCCTCATCATCTGTCTCTGTACTCCTGCTAATCACAACACACACATGATAGACTTGCTACATCCTTTAGGCATAAAAAACACCTGTATAACTAAAAATAATATGTGGTACCCATTTATCATAATCTATGAGATTAAGAGAACAATCCTCTTGAGTTGTGGAACCCATAACACATTTGAAACCCTCAACACCTCTCTTGAATCCAATTGAAATGATACTGTACAAGATCCTTGTACTACATGCTTGGCTCCACACACAAGTTTGAGACAATCTCTGTGAAAGTGTCGAAAAAGTCTCTAGCCCATGTCATATGGAAAGATGCTCTACTATCCACCGACTAAGTCCCATTGCTGGAGATTGTACCTAAAATGGCGAAGACTAACAATATCTCCCTCTGGAATCTGACTGCAACCTCATTAACCTCTATTGTTGATGCCTTTCCGCTTGCCCTCCGGTGTAGACACTATGAAGAAAAATGACCATATTCATGACACTCAAACCATTTGTATATTCTATGGACACCAATCGAGTCTCCTCCTAAATACAATCAATCTATATCCTCTCAAACCCTGACAACATCTCATGTGTCCAGATCCCTTGCAAAAAAGGTTCCCAAAACCTAGGATGACCAACTCAACATCCAATAACACCTGTCCATCTCAGAACAACACTACATAGTCCTACTCCTCAATACCTGAGGCTAAGAAAAAACTCCTAGCACCCATATCACATTTTACACTTGCAACACACCCCTTGACTCCATATGGAATGTCATTGCTCCAGATCCCTGTACTACATTCTTGGTCCTCCTACCAAGCTCCTCATACATACCTGATTCGAACACTATGAATATCATAAAAAAATCATGTTCCTTAGTCATGTGATGATGCCTCCCACTTATAATAACCATGCAATCCTCCAAGGCAAGCATCATGCTTCCCCAAGTCATGACCATCCAATGAAATTCTACCCAAGTCCATCATCCAAGTCACCAAAAAACTCTTTGTGTCTGCACATGATACCCCTAATCCCGTGTTCTCATAAGAACAATCCCAAGATGTGGTTGGACACTTACTTTATTCCACTGTAGACCACCGAAACTCATCTCAACAAGTGTCCTCATCCTCCCGGGCCAAATACCTCATACATCGTCATACCTAGACAATGTGGAACTCTTCTTCCCAATGAAGACTCTATCTCTTCAACCTGTGATATACACAAAACTATCTTGTTCGTGCCAAAGAATATAAGCTGCACCCATCACAACTCACTATGAAAAGTCACCGAAATACCATCCATAGGGTTGGAAATCTTCCACACAACATACTGTTGTGATCCGGGCTCTCTGCCAATCCACCAAAAATCCCAACCTACCACACCAACGAAATGCAATAGTCCACAAGTACTCCTCATATGTACAATATTCTCCATGTATCAAACCAAATACCATCTAACCTGCCGCCACCTGCAATCGTCAATGTAGATCCTTCTTAGAGCTAACTCCTCATCTCCCTCAAATTTGTCACCCAAGACCTACCTAGAACAAGAACATGAACAAGAAAAACATTCCTCCATTGTTGTATCCAATAATTTGTCTCAATATGATCCCATTCTCTTCAAATACCTAGCTCTAATACTATGTAAATTTTCACATGCAACTCTATGTGACTAATTTCAGATCTGAAAATTGTTTCCTAGTGATTTAACAGTAAAACCCTAGTTGTTATCACTGAACAACTTTACACATAAATTATTGACTGAAAACATATGCAGTGGAAACAACAAGATCATAGATGAATCATCAATACACATGAGACACACGTTTGGTTTTGTAATATTGTTATCATAAAAAAATCCCGAGCGAAAAACCAACCCTCCCAGCCAATACGATATCACCAAAATATGAGGACAACCTTTTCCTCCAAATTCACCAAAACTGAGAAAAACCTTGTTCTCCAATAACCATACAAATCAGAAATTGAAACCTCAACAATATCTGGAAATCTCCTCTGCACATGAATCCACTATAGACAACCTATATGGATGGATGACATCACTTGCCAACCTACATGGATCTGTACCTTCCTAGAAACTTCAGATACATGATTAACCAACTGGAAACCTGTGGACATACGTTGTTTTATCCACTACAAATCACGTATACCATATACATGATTTTTCTATCTGCAACTCGCATATATACATGCTTCTTCCTCTTACAAATTGTGTATGGTACGGAAAATTCACTCCACATATGCAACCTTCTTTGCTTCTCTCTCTTGAGCCAAATTCACCACCTTGTAGACTTCCCCTTTGTTGAGATCACCAATCCTCCTAGAACAAGTGCATACTCATTTATGCTAGCTCCATCATGTCTCCACACTCTCTCTACATGATATGAAATGTCACAATGAATTATCTCCTTTATATACAATCCATAAGGGTCACCATATAATGCCCTCCACAAGTCAACATCAAATTAGGCTTTCCTTATGGGTGTGAAGCCCCAACAAAATCCCACAAATACCATCACCAAACCCATGAATCCCCCACTCAAATCCAAGGGTTTTTTCACCAAAACAAAAGTGTGATGTGGTGCCCATGACGATTCCCACATGCCCAACACCTAGGGTCATGTGAGAATACCTTCCTAAAGCTACATAAATCAACAGTGTGAATAATTCCTATAACAATGGATATTGATTTCTTAATTGATCTTATGCTTATAGCTACTCCAATGTCTAAGACCCCTCATAAAATGAGTACCCTGGATTATTGGAGCTGGAAATGTAATAGTAATATTTGCTAGAAAATTGATTCATTTGGCCAAGTGTATCCCCATTGGGAGCACCTACATTATTTGTTAAAAATAAATATAAAAATTCTAGGATGTGTATTGACTACAACCAATTTGATAAAGGTATAGTGAATAACAAATATCCATTTTCTTGAATTAATGACTTGTTAGATGAAATGCGAGGGGTGAAAGTATTTTCAAAGACTGATTTGAGATTTGGATATCATCAAGTCATAATTAAAGAAGAAGATATCCATAAGATATTCGTCAAAATGAGGTATATCCATTTTTAATTTTTTGCAGTGACATTTGGTTTCATATATGTACCAACAACATTCATGTGTCTCATGAATAGTGTTTTTGGCAAGTATTTGGATAAGTTTTTTATTATTTTTTGGATGATATGCTAATTTAGTCTGAGGATGAGAAAATTATCCAGGTGGATATCGATGGACACCCACCTATTCCAACTGGTTCAATTTTTTTTTTGGCAATTTACTATTTTTAGTAGTTTTTCGTGTCCTAAAATTCTGGGGCCATTTTGAGGTGTTTACGCCCCCAGGAAGTTGATACACCAAACTACCCAAAACAGGCTCCACAAACTTGTTGGATTTTCATCTTCCAAGGTTAGGGTTTTGGATTTTATTTATGTTAAAATCCTTGAGGCTCCAAAGGCCTTTTAAACATAAAGAAAATAAAAAACACTAACCCCGAAAGATGAAAAGCCAACAGGTTTGTGGACCCCGTTTTGGGTAGTTTGGTGTATCAACTTCCCGAGGGCGTAACTTTGGCATACAATATCCATTTGGGGTGCACGATAGCTCGTTGGAAAGGTATCTATGAGGATCTTCATTTCACATGGTTAATCATCTGTTTGGCGATCATTGAAATGCCCGATCGCGAAAAAGTGTCGTTTAGACCCTCAAAATGGCCTCGAAAGTTTAGGACCCGAAAAAATGCTAAAAACATTGAATTGCCAAAAAAATGTTTTGAGCCAATTGGAATAGGTTGGTGACCACCGATATCCACCTAGATCATAAAAATAATGAGAATCACTTGAGGATGTTTTTCAAGTGCTAAGAGAGCATACTATTTATGGAAAACTAAGAAAATGTGATTTTTATTGGAAGTAAATTCATTATTGGGGTCATATTATTTTAGAAGATGGAATATCCATGGGGGAAATTTTTAGGGATAAATTTTGCACATGGGAAAATTTTCTATGTTTGTTTCCAAAAAATGATTTGCCCAAATTTTATAGCATCTAAGTATTTTACTCTAAAAAACGTCAAAATTTTCTAGAAACTATATAGAATACTTAGAAATTTTAACAATTTTACAAAAATATCACCAAACATTTTATGGTTGAAATTTTAAGAATTAGTAAGATTTGCCAAAGTTTCTGTACTTTAGGATAAGTATGGATCCTTAAAATTTTCCATGATATGTGGATCCATAAATCCATAAAATATTGAGGCCATAATGAATTGGCCCACACCAAGGAATGTAATGGATGTTAGATCCTTGATGGATCATGATGGCTATTATCAAAGGTTTATTGGGGGATTTTCAAGAATTTCATACCCATAGTACTTTGAAAAAGAAAGGGATCAATTTTGAATGATCCCATGAATGTGAGGAAATATTTTAGCTATTAATAAAGATTCTCACAAGTTCCCTCATTAAGAAAAATTATAGATCTAGACAAAGATTTTGTTATGTGCATTGATATATGCATTGAATGATTTGGTGGAGTTCTCATGCAAAATAATTACATAGAATACAATGGGTCATGTAAATTGAAATAAAATGAGAAAAATATGTTACTCATTACTTAGAAATTGTTGTGCTATTGTATGCTTTGAAAATATGAAGGAAATACATGATTTACAAGAGATTTGAGCTTAGAATTAATCATCTCATATTGGAGTATTTACTTGACTAGAAAAACATAAATGTTAGTAAAGGTATATGGATGGAGTTTCTATGTGAGTTTGGTTTTGAGATCAAGTGCATAAAATGAAAAAATAAAAAGTCCTTAATGCACTCTGTAGAAAGATACATGTAATAGTTGTTAATATTTGCAAATCACATTTGAAAACGAGAGTTGTCAATTCCCTTATTGAAGATGAACATTATATCCAAGTGAAAGATGAATTGTACTAAGAGAAATAAAATTAGTATGAAAGTTATCGGCTAAATGATGATGGACTTATTGTTTATACAAATAGAATATATATTCCCAACTCTTTGGAGTCTCTTTGGAGTTGGGAAGAATTATCTTGGATGAAATACATATGATGCCATATTATGGATATTGAGGCTACCAAAAAATGATTGCTACAACAATAAAAAAATATGTTTGGTCTAGGGTGAAGAAATAAGTTGTTGAATACATTTCTAGATGTATGGAATGTAGCAAGTTAAGACTAAGAATCAACACCCTAGGTTTGTTGTAACCTTTGCCACTTATAGAATGAAAAAGTGAGGTAATAACCAATGTTTTGTTTTTCAAATAATATAAGTTATAACCTATGAAACTATTTGGTGATCAAATGATATTTTAAAAAAATGATCATTTATCTTAGGACATAAGCCATTTATATTTTGTTATTACCTTGAAAATTAGGCAACAACACCAATATATTAGTGTCACTTGTACATTATTGACAAAAAATAATAATAAATCCTATATTACAAAATTTACAACAAAATCAACCTTTCATATAAATTAGAGAGAAACTACAAAAAAAAACATTGGAATTGGAAAATACATTTAGAAACAAAAAAAAAATTCTTCAAATTTCTAAAAAACTCCAATATGAAAACACTATTCACAACTTGGTGTACCATTTGCATGTTGAAATACATGAACAAAAAATGTCAAATCTTAAAAATTGTTTTTTAATACAAGTTCTTAACATGATTTCAAGTAAAAGTTCATGGTATTTTCAAGAGTATAATTGGTTTCATAAATCATATTTTGTAATGAATATTCCATAAATATCAAGATGCATAATCATGGATTTGGCAAAAATGTTAAGAAATCCTATTATATAGTTATGGAAAGGTTTTATTTTTAGGAGAAAAATACAAATATATATAGAATTACTATCATAAATTAGGCTACTTTTTTTTTAATGAAAATACGAACAAATTTAGCCTAAATTTCTTTAAAACTTTTAAAATTTATCCAAATTGGAAAAATTTTACTTAAAAAAAACATTCGTAATAACTATGAATTTTATTATTGATCTGCCATGAAAAATAAGGAAACATGATTATATCATGGTTGTGGTGAATAAACTAACCAAGGTAGCACATTCAATTCATGTTATATCAACTTAGAAGACTACTAATAGTGCAAAAATATTCATGACATAAGTTTTTATATTGCATGTTCTATTGAATGAAATTGTTTATGACAAGGATACTAAGTTTACTTTTAATTTTTGGAATATTTTTTAAGACTTGGGAACCAAGATAAGGTTTAGTATTGGATACCATCCACAAAAAAACATGCATAATGAAAGAGTGAATTAAGTGTTTGAATTATGCTTTACATGTATGCGATGGATAAAACATTCAAGTGAAAATATCATTTACACTTTGTGGAGTTTACACATAAAAATGGGCATCATGCATCATTATAGATGTGTGCATTATAAGATTTATATGGTAGAGTATGCAATACTCTAGTAAGTTGGGATAATCTAGTAAAAGAAATCGTTCTTGGGCCACAAATGCAAACAAAAATGGAGCAAGAAATTGATAGGATAAGGAAAAAATTGAAAGCACCCCAAAATAGATAGGAAAGCTATGTAGATAAGAACAAAATCCATAGATAATTTAGTGTTGGCGATAATTTATTCATTAGATTGAACCCAAGGAAGAGTTCCTTGAAGCTTGGAAGCTATGTCAAGATGGAATCTAGATATTGCAAGACATCTAAAATCCTTGATAAGATAGGGCTAGTTGCATATAGACTTGCATCACATGCTAACAATAGAGACCATAATGTTTTCCATGTTTCTTTACTTAAGAAATATGCACATGATCATAAAATATGATTGATTTGGATATGTTTAAGTAGAAAAAGGGGGAGAGTTTAAATGAAGGAACTATGCATCCTTGAAAAGAAAGTAACATTTCTTTGGAAGTGAGCCATTAGAAAGATAAAGGTGTTAGGATATTTAGACACTTAGGATTTAGTTAAGATCAACTTGGTCTAAAGTTTCTTTAGGTAAAAGTGTGTTTCTTAGTGTGTTTATTTGGTATGCATTAATATGCATTGGTATTTATGTAATCCAACGGTCACAAAATGTTCTAGACATAGAGTGATTTGAAGACTCATATTCTCCTCGATCTTAACAACTAGATTGATGAGTGGCTTATTGATTCTAGAGAATATTATCATATGGATAAGGATAAATCCATATTTTATACTCTTAATGAATTTAACACCAAAAAAATATTTGTTGGTGATGATATATCTCTTAATGTTGTAGGGATTGGATCAGTTCAAGTAGATAACATTCATTTCAACGATGTATTATGTGTTCCAAGTATTTCTTGAAACCTTCTATTAGTGTATCAGATCACTCATTTAGGTGAAGGTGAAATTGTAGAATTTCCACCTCACCAAGTTGTAATCAAGGATTTAAAATATCCCAAGCATTTCCTAGCAACTATAGATGTTGATGATATTACTAGGTTGTACAAATTTGACAACTTTGGGTCATCATCTTTTCCATCATTTTTTGTTTCTCATAGAGATGACTTGAACAAACTTTGGCATGAGCGGTTTGGTCATATAAATTATCGCTCATTGCAACAACTATGTAATAAACATATGGTGATTGTCCTTCCTCTTATTTCTTCTAGAGATTGTGTTTGTGCTAGTTGTGCTCTCTGTAAACATCATCAAGACATTTTTTAAAAGCATGCCTTTTGACATGCATTGACCCCTTTGTAGCTTGTTCACACTCATTTGTGTGGTATTATTTATTCTCCTTCTTTCTCTAGGTGTAAGTACTTCTTAACCCTCATTGATGACTTCTCCAAACACACTTGGGTTTACTTCTTAAAACTTAAGAGTGGAGTTTTTGACAAGTTTTTGGCCTACAAGGCCCTTGTACAAAAACAATATGGACATCAACTTCAAAGGTTAAGAAAAAATAATGGAGGTGAATATGTGAACAACAAGTTCATAAGTTACTACACTACACAGGGAATTCAAATGCAACATATTATTCCATATACACCACAACAAAATGGTGTTGTTGAGTGAAAGAATCACACATTAAAAGAAATGGATAATTTTCTAATCCAGTCTAAGGAATTAATTCTTCATTATTGGGTGGAAGCCATCAACTGTGAAAATTACACAGTAAATCACACTCCCAAAAAGGATTTTAAAAATATAACATTGGAAGAAGCATGAACTAAACCAGATGTAATCCACTTTCGTGTACTTGGTAGTGTAGCATGGACTCACATTCTTGATGAGAAAAGGAAAGAATTGCAACATAAATTTGAGAAGTTCATTTTTGTTGGATATTCTAAAGATGTCAAAGGTTATAAAATTCTTCAACCTAATTCCATTGAAATTATTATCAGAACATGTGTTAAATTTGATGAAAATATCTTGGCTTGTGATCCTAATTTGATGTTTGTGTCATCTTCAGCCTGTGATCCATATTTGGTGTTTGTGCCATCTTATGTTCCTATTATGGTTACTTCTTTAGATAGTGACAGTGATGATGAAAATACACCTCCACCTGATCACATTCCTCCAGTTGAGTCCATTGAACATGAACCTGCACCAATACCATTGCTGCCTACATGGGTCCATTCAACACGAGAAGCAACTAGTGATCTTGTCGATGATCCTAGAGATCAGTATCAGAAATTTTCACAGTTCCAACGAGCCTCCTCTCTTTTAGCTCAAGTTTCAGAGACTCATGATCCAAAAAATTTGCAAAATCTTTTGTCCATCCATATTTGGAAATAGAAATGAATGAAGAGTGTCGTTCTTTAATGACGGACAATACTTGGGATCTTGTACCTCTTTAGAAAGGAAGAAAACTTGTCAGATGTAAATGGGTGTATAGAACTAAGTATGCATAAGATGGAAGTGTCGAAATACATAAGGCCCAACTAGTTTCCGAAGGATTCTCTCAAGTTGAAGGCATTGATTATAATGAAACATAGCCAAAATGAATTTCATCGGCCTTGTTCTAGCCATTGCTTCGTCACATAAATGGGAGGTCCATTAAATGGATGCTAAATATTACTTCTTGCATGGGGATTTGTATGAATAAATATACATGGAACAACCTCTTGGCCATGTCCAAACTGACTCCATCATTGTTTTTCACCTTAAGAAATCCCTTTATGGTCTTAAGAAAGCTCCTCGACACCGTATTTTTTAGATGTCATTTTGACCCTAATATCTATACCAAGAAAGTAGGAATCCATCCCATAATTCTTGTTCTTTATGTTTATGACCTTATCCTCACTGTTATTTACCCTAAGCTTTTAACCCATGTGAAAAATAGCCTTGATTTGTTTTTGAAATGACAGGTTAAGATTTTTTCATTATTTCCTTAGCCTCCAAGTTTTGAAATCCAAGGAAGAAATATGTATTTCTTAGTCTAATTATGCTTGTAACCTTCTTCGTCACTTTCACCTAGATGATTCTAAACCAACCCCTTCTCCCTTGCAGTTTGGATCCAAACTTGGTGTCACTTGTACTGCTCCTAAAGTTGATGCCACTTTGTGAAAAACTCTCTTACAAATATTTTTCTTTTTCATTAATATATTTCTTCAAGTGGCCACGTTGGTTGGGGCCATGAACCGTTTCCCTCTTTGAGGGTTTTAAACATGTAAACACATCAATGTGTTGATCTTTGATCTAGTTGTTTGTATGGTCACTAAAGGTGTTCGTCCTGTATTGGAATACCTTGTTTTGTTGAACAAAAGGTACACTGGAATCTCTTTGGTCA
Source organism: Picea sitchensis (assembly GCA_010110895.2). NCBI lineage: Eukaryota > Viridiplantae > Streptophyta > Pinopsida > Pinales > Pinaceae > Picea > Picea sitchensis. Next base: position 249,160 of record SNQJ01S0004758.1, read on the forward strand.
TGATGAATCTAGGTGGGGGATAGAGGATTCCATGAGGAGGTATACTCATTTTGTGTTTGATCTCAAGTTCCACTAACGTTGGTGCTACTCCAATGGGGAGGGAATGTAATACCCTAGTTTTGACCTCTTTATTGTATTGGATTAGATAAAAAATAATTTTTAAATGGTTATGATGATAAGAGTCAAGTGATGTGAGATTAAATAAATAAACCTATTTGTAAAAGTTGTAAATATACTGACATGGATTCTTGGTGTGGAGATCAAGGCCAAGGTCCTAACTATTTAATGACCATTTATGTAGATTATGTGAATATACTTGTATGGACAACGTGGTAGGCTTGTCATGATGAACTCAAATAATCTATATAAATATTGATGTTGGACTATAATACATAATTATGTAATATATTTGTAGAGAGAATGAGAGGAGATATCCTTCCATGTGCGGGGGAGAGAAAATGGGTTAAATGGGAAAACAAAGCCCCTACTACCAAGTATTAGTCTTAGATATAATTTTTTTCAATCACGTGCCTTAGATAAATCCATCCACTTCCATCAACTTTGAAACACTATCATTAAATGCCTATAGAGGTTGGTGGGGGATTCTTTTTACATTGTTATGAAAGTGTTGGCTATGTAAAATATTCAAAAGGACGTGTATCTTGTTGTGCTCTTCATTACTAACCAACAACAAACACTACTACATTTGGGGCTAAAAATCAATGTTTATTATGACATTAATTTTGACTTAAACCCTGTGTATCAATTTTCACATCATAATTGGTTATAAATACAAAAAAGAAACTCATAGTAATTCATATATTGATGTCTATAAACATTGTA
>SNQJ01S0004758.1:250012-266677 GCA_010110895.2 Picea sitchensis
CACACACACACACACACACACACACACACACACACACACACACATAACTTATATGTTTTTAATTACAAAGGTCAACATGTCAAATGGGGTTATTGATAAGGATATTGGTTAGAGTGATGGAAATGAAGTTCATGATAAAATGATCATTGATGAAAACCTTGGGGAAGACCAAAATATAATGAAAGAAAACGATAATGCTATACTAGTGAATAATGGGATTAACAATTTGATTTGTGACACCTTTGAACCAGCAGATGAGGATGCACCCATGGATGATGGTTCTAGAATTTATACCCTCTTATTGATCTATTAAATAAATTGTTATATGAAGGGTTGAAGACAAGTCTTCTCTCTACCATTTTGTTGTTCTTGAACGTGAATTTTTTGAATAGTGTTTCAAAAAACAAATCGCATAGATCCTAAGGTATGAAACAATTTATAAAAATTTAAGTAGATGACCATTTTCATTCATTGTAATAAAGTTGAAACCATTAGTATTCAAAAAAACAATATTTTGTTTATTTATTGTAGATTGTTAGCTAATATTGCCTTTCTAAAGTCAATTACTTTGTCTAGCACATTCCATGAATTTTGTGCCCTTATGAAAGGCTTAGAAATGGAATATTATAAAATCAATGTATGTCCCAATGATTGCATGATATATTATGGAGAAGGGAAAGCATATTTAAATAACTATCTTAAATGTTAAATTAGTATATATCACACTAATAAGGTGATACAGAACATTCCCTGGAAGGTTCTTTTCCATATCCCCATCATTCCATGTTCTTAGTGATTGTTTAGGTGTAGGAAACATAACACAGTTTATAGATTATCATGATTGATTGAGGATTCATGGTGGTGTTATGTGGATGGTTGTACAAAGTTTTGTATTTAGGGGCATCGAGGAAAAATGTTCCATCTAATATTAATATTAATATTTCCTTAGAAGTTGATGGTGTTAATCCATTTGTAGAGATGAGATCCATTTACTTAGTGTGATTAGTTTTCATTTTAAACAATAATCTTCCTCAGATGTTGATCAAGAAGGACCATGCAATGTTGTCATTGCTAGTTCAATGTATTTATATTCCAACTAGTTACAACATACCATCTAATTTTTATTATTCATTACATATTATGATGTACTATTTTTTAAATAAGTAGGAAAATATCAATTTAGAGATATGGATGTGTATATTGAGCCTCTTAATGACAAAATTCAAAATTTATGGGTCAGATTCAATATGTATGACATATCCAAACTAATATGGAAAACACAATTCCATTTCCATGGAATACTTACATGGATGATTCATGATGCACTTGGGCTATCACATTTCTATGGTATTGTTAATGGGTTGAAATGAAATTGGTCAACATAAGAGGTTACCTCTGTTAAGAATTCCCAATTAGACCTCACACCATTTGGAATAGGGAACCCATTCAGATTCTTGTTCAACAACCATTAATAATTTTTGGGTCTACCAATTACAACCCGATCCATCATTTATGGTTTTATAAACTAAAGAATGAAATGAAACTAATCTATGTGAAAATGCATGTGTTCAGCCATGACTAGTAGTAAGTAGAAAGAAATAAAATAGCCACACATTCTCTTGTCAATGAACCATGAGTTAGTTCACTGAGAATAAATGAAAGAATATGAGTAAATGATTGCAAACCTAGAATAGTCCAACATTAAAACAACCATCTACAATCTTAAGCTCATAGATTCATAATTTTTTTTACAGAGAACATAAATAATAATGCAACATATACACATAAGAATAGTCTATAGTGTGATATACCTTATTACACAAATCCAATGCCCAACAAAAGAAAAAAAATAGTCCACAATAGATACACATAGGAATTTGAGTTCTCTAGAAAATGGCTTAGCCAAAAGTGGCGTCTCCTCATTAAAATTTCCAATAATAGTACATGGAATATCCAAGATCCAAAATCCATTTCTTATTCCATATCATCATATTAATACCTATCCAAAATAACTACCAACTCTTGTCCTAATGGCCAAGTGGTAGTTTCAGTTTCATTCAAGAGTGTTGGAAATGAGAAGTGGCCAAGTCGCAGTTTAAATTTATTAAAGTAATTGTCCTGCTTGTTATCACACAATTTGTACTTTCCCAAAATCCCAAGGCAAGTGGATACTAAATTGGCGTAACCGGGAATAACCTGTCATTGTCACTTTAATAGGATATCCCTCTGTATTTAGGATTATGTCAAGACTACCCCAGGGGAGACGTCCCCGGTGACCTGGGGGGTTTGAAATGAAAAATGGTCCATCTTTAGAGATGAACCTCATAATATTAATATTTCCTTAGAAGTTGATGGTGTTAATCCATTTGTAGAGATGAGATCCATTAACTTAGTGTGCTTAGTGTTCATTTTAAACAATAATCTTCCTCAGATGTTGATCAAGAAGGACCATGCATTGTTGTCATTGCTAGTTCAATGTATTTATATTCCAACTAGTTACAACATACCATCTAATTTTTATTATTCATTACATATTATGGTGTACTATTTTTTAAATAAGTAGGAAAATATCAATTTAGAGATATGGATGTGTATATTGAGCCTCTTAATGACAAAATTCAAAATTTATGGGTGAGATTCAATATGTATGACATATCCAAACTAATATGGAAAACACAATTCCATTTCCATGGAATACTTACATGGATGATTCATGATGCACTTGGGCTATCACATTTCTATGGTATTGTTAATGGGTTGAAATGAAATTGGTCAACATAAGAGGTTACCTCTGTTAAGAATTCCCAATTAGACCTCACACCATTTGGAATAGGGAACCCATTCGGATTCTTGTTCAACAACCATTAATGATTTTTGGGTCTACTAATTACAACCCGATCCATCATTTATGGTTTTATAAACTAAAGAATGAAATGAAACTAATCTACGTGAAAATGCATGTGTTCAGCCATGACTAGTAGTAAGTAGAAAGAAATAAAATAGCCACACATTCTCTTGTCAATGAACCATGAGTTAGTTCACTGAGAATAAATGAAAGAATATGAGTAAATGATTGCAAACCTAGAATAGTCCAACATTAAAACAACCATCTACAATCTTAAGCTCATAGATTCATAATTTTTTTTACAGAGAACATAAATAATAATGCAACATATACACATAAGAATAGTCTATAGTGTGATATACATTCTTACACAAATCCAATGCCCAACAAAAGAAAAAAAATAGTCCACAATAGATACACACAGGAATTTGAGTTCTATAGAAAATGGCTTAGCCAAAAGTGGCTTCTCCTCATTAAAATTTCCAATAATAGTACATGGAATATCCAAGATCCAAGATCCATTTCTTATTCCATATCATCATATTAATACCTATCCAAAATAACTACCAACTCTTGTCCTAATGGCCAAGTGGTAGTTTCAGTTTCATTCAAGAGTGTTGGAAATGAGAGGTGGCCAAGTCGCAGTTTAAACTTATTAAAGTAATTGTCTTGCTTGTTATCACACAATTTGTACTTTCCCAAAAGCCCAAGGCAAGTGGATACTGAATTGGCGTAACTGGGAATAACCTATCATTGTCACCTTAATAGGATATCCCTCTCTATTTAGGATTATGTCAAGACTACCCTAGGGGAGATGTCCCCGGTGACCTGGGGGGTTTGAGAAGGCTAAGGAAAGTAATCACAAGGAAATCCTTCCCCTCTCACAGATCACTCAAATCAAAGTTTTCTTTACATCTTATAGAGATTAAGCAAATAGATAATATTGTGTACCCACCCAAAACAAGACAACAAGGAAAACAAGGGCACTTTCCAAGTACCAAATGATTGTTAGTGCTTCATAAGAAAATAAACCTTCATAAAGTAAGCTAGCGGATATGAATTTGCAGAAATGCAACAGTTTATAACAGAAATTAATATTTTATAACAGCCACAAGATTTATGCCTTAGAATTGCTTGAAAAAGACAAGAAAAAGTAACTTTGATTAGGCAAATTGATAGTAAATTGTCACAAGAAAAGTTGGAAATTTTTAGCTAGATTTTAATATCAATTTTGTAGAGAATTTGCTGCAGTTTAGATGGCTGTAGCAATATTTTGCAACAACAGAAAATTCTAATGGTCAAAAGTGCAATAAAACACCATACAAAGTTATTACTTAACTAGAAGACTGACTAGCAATTATCACAATTGAGTTTTGAATGGTTTTAGTGCAAGTTATGTAGGAAAATGTGTCAAATCAATGTATGTTTGTATGGCTGTAGCAATGTTTTGATACAACAACAAGTTAGCTTGGGATTTAGTCTAGTTTAGGGTTATCAAATGTTATTCAAAGCTTCAAGGATAAAAGTATGAGTGTTTGTTTGGTCAATCAACACTTGTAGATGGTAGTCTAGTGCCTTTCTAGGTAAATGGAGTCATTAATGGCAGAAGGAAATCTTAGAGGAAATATAGCAATGATAATGATATGTCAAAGGGATGGAGAGGATAAGAAAGGTGTTGGTATCCCAAGGCCTAAAAAATTCAACCTCCAAGAGATAATTGCTAGGATGTAACAATTGTTAGGCCCTAGCGATTTCTCCTTTCCTTGAACAAATTATAATAAAATATGCAATTGGGCATGGAAGTATGGTTACTTGAGTGCTACAATGGTATGGATATAGTATCTACTTCAATTTAGGTGCCTTTCAACAAATTTTAGTACATGGAAGATTATAGGGAAAAAGTTAATAACATATGTCTTTCCCCTAGGGTTTCAAGCAAGAAATTTCATAATCTTAGACACAAAACAAGTAAAATTAACCATAATATTTCATTCACAAAAACTAAATTCATATTTCCCACTTACTTCACCAAGAATAATCAAGCAAATAACCCTAGTTGAAGATCCTCCACATGAAAATTGCCAAAATACACCAATCAATGCCTCCTCCAAGAAGTGTGCACACCAATTTTAGCCAATAAACCTTAAATAAGGCCGAATTTCAGATCACCACTTGTGTGATGACTCAATTATGAAAAAATAAAAGAGTTTTATCTCCTATTTATACAATATCAATTACCTTTAATTGTCTTTTAGGTAATACAAGGTCGACATGGTCAGTTTACATCAAAAATCCAGTTTTTACATAAATTCAACAATTAAAACCCTAATTTCACTTTAGGGATGATGTCATGCCCCTCTAGGGTGATGTTAGACCCCCAACTTGGAACATTAGGCCTCAAATGCAAATTGTTGGGCCTCCAGAGGCCTCAAATGCTGCCACACATTCTAGCTAGCACCAAACCGTCCTCATAAATGCCTGAACCCTAACTAGATGATGTCAATGGTCAGCATGGTGATGTCAGGGGCCTTCAAGGGCCAATGTCACAGTGGAAGGAAAAGACCCCCCCGGGTCTAGGTCTGCCAGAGCCTCTTGGGGGGAATGTCCTTTTTTCTTCCGGTTGCCATCCTCTGGTGTCTCTCTGCCCCTGGTTGGGGTCACAACATCCATCTAGTGGGATTTTATCCCCATGGAGGTTTGAGCTAAACATCTCCCCATATGTACCTGTCCACCAGGAAAGGTCCTACAACAACAAAAATTATGCCCTCCATGGGATCATAAATCATAGAGATCATAGCAATGTGAATCACATCCAATAATCAAATTACCCAAACATGTGCATCAAACCCCCCTTTACCCAGACAAATGCTCAAAGATGTTATGCAGTTTAACAAGTTAGGTTTGGATAGGGTCTCGGGATGTCCTATTGGGTTAATCCTCCTCAATTTTTGGGTGTTTCCTAGGTGAAGACCAATCTAGGTCATGTAAGTGTATGAAATGGTGCAGAGGGAATGTTTGGGCAAAGGGTGCAGTGATAATGGGGAAATGTAGGTCTTGCATGTGGGTACCTTTGTAGAGGGAGATTTGCACCTTGTAATGTATATAATTGTTTCCTATCCCATTCAATTCCTTTTATTCTTTGTCTTATTTCTTTTTCTTTTCAAGAGAATAGCTGGGGGACACTGTCCTGGCGTGGTGACCAGTGGTGACAACGTTACCCACAAGCACTTCACGGAAATGAGAAGGTTGGTTTGTGATGAGAACCCCTTTCTCTTGGCTATTCCACCAAGAGGCAATACCCTGGTTTGGTGACCAGATAGATGGTAGTGTCATACTGCTACATTCCCATGGACCTAATAGGCTGACTCATGATGAGACCTCCCATCCACCAACTAGACCTTGAGTTTTATTTTATCTTACAAGTGCCCTTTTCTTACCGAGAAGCCTTTTATTTATTTCTTGGGAATCCCTAGGTGAAGCATATTAAAGGTTTTATTTTGGCTTTAAAAATTTTCCAACTACTTTTACCCTTTGGGCCTGTATCCCCTTATTCCCAAAAGGAAAGGCTCAACCCTTACTAGTATGGCAAACCCAATGCTCAAATAAAGGGAGGGGAAGATGAGAGGGACAATGATGAAAAATGGTAAGTATGGAAGGAATGGATGATGACCTTTCATAGACCCACCCAGTGGAAACTCATCCTAAAGGGAACCAACTTACTAGGGAATTATGTCACCCCCCCAAGGTATGAACAATTTAAAGAGCATAATTTCCAAGCAAACATTATGAAATAAAGGGGAGTTTAGTGCAACAAATTTACATGCTTCAAAAATTAGAGCGACAGATACCATGATACCCAGACTCATTACCTCATGGAACAAGACCCACTGCTACTTCATGACTAGGCAGGTGGGATGGATGTTGTGATTGTTCATAGGTGGGATAAACTGAAGAAAATATGGGCCCTCCGGGTCCAAGCTCAAGTCTTCTGGCTCTCGATACTCCATGTATAGGACTTGTGGGTATCGAGACATAATCTCCTTAGTTATCCCTAGGATCGTGGATAACATCACTCATATCTTAGCTTTCCAAATTACACATTCTTCCTTTTTTTCCAAGAGGACTTCATTATATTTAATTTTACTTTAATTGTATGCCACTCCATTCCCTCTCTGATTGTTAGATACATGATTGAGTAGTCCCACTATATAACAAGAAAGTAATCAGTTTTCTTGGAGAAATGATGAGTGTAACCCCTCTAAGGAAACAATATTTTCCATAAGTAGTCCAAATGTGATTTTGGAATAAGTCCATGGTAAAAGGTTATGAGGTTCAAGAATTTCATGATGGTTCACCTCCTCCTTCTCATCATTAGTTCATTCTAATAAGATTCTATTCTGAAGTGTATTTATACAATCCATGCTTGTAACAAATTTGTAGGGTACATAATTGAGCTACGTCCTCTCCTTGTACATTTATGCATAAAAATTCCCAAGAATTGGAATGAAACTTGCACCAAACTTTATTTTATGATTGAGAGCTTAGCCACTCGATTTTTTCCTTGTTGCACCCCTTTTAAATTTCGATGTGGCATGCCCTATGTCACATCCCTTTTAATATTTGCTGCGATATGTTTTTTCAACCTTGTAAGTCTTGTGTATTGGACTTAAAAAATATTTGGTGTGACATGATTTGGAGTGCATCGCATGAAACAAAAATTTGGTGCTATGTGCTTTTGGAATGATGGTTAATGCACATATATTGTGTCTTTTAAACCTTTTCTTTTGTTCTCCTTTCAATAAAAATTAGAATGATGTGAACCATAAAATACCTTGAATCATGTGCATCGCACTCAACAAAACTTTGGTGTGATGCAATAAAACGTTTGATGTGGCGAAAGAAAGTTTAAGAAAGTGTGATTCGTTGCACAAAAGGAAACTTTGACATGATCAACCGATGTAATGAGTATTAAGTGGACTATTCAAAATCACGATAAATTAGTTAATTGTAACTAATACTCATGGACATTTGTCATACATTAATTATTTAATCTATGCAAATAATCCCAACAATAATATCTCATATGATGAAATATATCACTTTGAAAGAGGTTTGTTGAGATATATTTCATGCAAATGGAAACTTTTGGTCCATGATATATTTCACGCTTGAAAAAATGTTTCCTTGCGATATGTTAGGAGAAAGAAATGCTTTGGTTCATACAATATGTTGCAAGAAAGGAAACATTGTAAGGATGCAATGACAAGGAGGGTGCAAAAGGATTTTCTTAGAATTTTTTTTTGTCACGATGAAAGAAACTTTAAAGTGATGTGATATGTTGTAACAAAGGAAATTTTGGAGCAATGTGACATGTCATGCAAGCAAAAAATTTTGTCCCATGTAATACATCGCAAGGAATTAAATATTTGGAGCAATGTGATATGTCACAAGAGAAAATAGTTGGGGTGTGATACACATTGTGTCATGAGGAAAGAAAAATTGGGTGTGAAAGACAAATTTGGTTTGATACAACACAAGGAAATCTAGTTCATGCATGAAAAGGGAGTTTTGGACAAACTTTGGAAAAATTATAAGGGGAAAAACTGGCTTTCAGGTAGGGGGGAATATTAATGCACATATTTAGGAGCTTGGTGATTTCTAAGGGAAATAACCAAAGAAAGTTTCATGAGAGGCTTCAAATTAGATAAAATCAATACACAAGAAAGTTCATAAAGGATAGAAATCCAAAATAAAGGAGGGGCCCTACGCTATCTTGACTTCATTAGATGTTGAAAATTAAAATAGTATAGGGGGGTTGTTGCTAGCTCAATAGCTGGTGATACATTGAGAAAATCCATGAATCTATACAAACAAACCTTAAGACAATTACTAGTTTTGTTCTTTTTCTTGATTAAACACTCAAGCTTTAGTTCGGAGGATCCCACTGTACCTTGTGCTTCAAATCAGATGGATGCGTGTTCATTTCAATTTTGGGAAGATCACTAGTTATGAATATGAGGTAGGATTGTGAATGTCATTCACTAACTTAATATTCCCTCAAAGGAGAGTGTAGTATCACAAGGTAATTACATACAAGGAATGATGGGAAGTTCAAGTTAATTATGCCATTGTCTAATGTTGCTCCACTTCTAGTGAGAGTCCATAGCCTGAATGGAACCACCCCAGTGTCACAAGCCTTGCTTCGTTACTAGTGAGCATCCTTAGCTATAGTGGGGATACATTCATGTCCCACGTGATTTGAAATGCCTTTCCTAATCCTTTACATTTATCTCATTCTCTTTTATCTCTTTTTTTGTTGTATATTTTATTACATCTAGAGAGAGGTGGATGGGGGGTCTCAGTCATCCTTTAAAGGCATGTGGGATGATACTTGTTAGTGAGAACTATTTTAGATATGCCTCTTTTATGATAATCATATTCCTTATGTGCAATAACTTGGACACTCCATTATCTTATGGGTAAGATGTTAGTCACTATTATATGTGTGAGTGGAGCCTCAAACATAACCAACAATATGTCTACAACTAGGCCTAAGTTTCTCATAGCTATTTGTTTTCCAAGAAGTGTTCTAGCATTAAGTCTGAGTTTCAAGTACTAGATTGTGGTAAAAAAAAAGAATAAGAGCCAGTAGGGAACAATAGGGAATTATTGGAAGAGGAGTTATCTAAGAAAAACAAATAATTCTAAGAAAATAAAACTCAAATCAACAAAACAAAGATAAGAAAATGAATAAAAGTGTAGGTTTCCTTCAAGGGAATATATATTACCAAAAAAAAAACCTTAAAGCCATATTTAGAAGAAGGTAAAACATATATCTAAAAATAAAAAAATAAATCTCATATTGAAACCAAAATACAACTGAAAGATCAAACCTTTAATAAACAATGAGTAAAAGATAAACAATAAGAAAGGAAAATATTATGGAATAGAAAGCGCAAATATTAGCATTGCATGCGGATTGAAAATAATTCATGCATCATAACACAAAAGTATTCATGCAACCTCTTGGAAAAGATTGATCCCTATGAAATGCTAGGCACATAGAAACTCGTCTAAATGGGCTTCAGTGCTAGGCTATTTGAGAATTAAATTTCACTTATGATTGCTTAAATATCGAAAGATAATATTTATGGCCTTCTTTTCTCATAAACATAGGGACCGAATTATGCCTCATTTTCCTCTTCTTCTACATATTTTATCTATTTTTTCATTATCCTTAGCCTTGTGGAGTATGTGCTCATTCTCTAACATTCCAATCATGTGAAATGGGCATGGTATTGGAAACTATTTTGAAGCATAAACATGCTTTTACATCACCAATTCAAGTCAAGTATGTGATATCAACTAGACATTTGTACCTATGTAGGAAAAATCATTTAGGGCATAAGGAAAATTTTCCCCATCTTAGGACAAATGGAAAAACTAAAAATAAAAATATGCAAAAAATTAAAACTAGAATTCAAAACAGATTTGTAAATGAGGTTTCTAGGTATTGTCCCATGGATATATCAATTTTTCAAGGTATTTCCTCTTTCTCAAGGTCTATCCTCCTTTCCTCTAGTAAGAAAAAAAAATTCAATGAATGTTGTCTGCATATAAGGAATTCATAAGATAAGACTATGACAATTTAAGCATGATATGTTGAAGACTATCAATCCGATCAACAACCAATCATATGGACTGCTCATTTAATCAATTTACAAACATATATTTAGTAGAACAAGCTTAAACCAACATAGTATAATTTGATTAAAAAATAGGGTTGAATAAGAAATCCTTTACAAAAGGACACACTAACATACAAATCTTATGGCATAAATAATCAGTTCAACTTATAGTCATGTTTTCATGTAACACTCAGTAGAAAGGTAATTCTTGAATTGATAGGAATCGATACCTGTTTCCAAATGTTGGTAAAGAACTTGGAAGCCATGAAGATACCTGATTATGATGATCAGTTGGTCACTTTGGAGTGTTTCTTACTAAAAAACACTTTCTTCCTTTCATAATATTTCTTTCAATGCACAACAATTGGTTGTAAGTCTAGTTTCAACTCCTCTTGAGGTTCTAACAACTTACTAGAGATGTCATAATCTTAATATGATGATCCTTACCATGTATCTCTTACAAGAGGCCAATGTTCTTGAGGTTCAATACTTTCAAGATGAACACATTCATAAAAATATAAATCTCATGCTAGCACCTCTTCAGAGATGGAATGAGGAAACTTATGAGAAAATATGTCTTATTTTATATATCTAGTCTTCTCATTGTCTTCACTGAAGAGTGCAGGTATCATGTCTTTCGACTGTGGCCAAATTATTATATTTTCAACAATATTAGGCTTCGCTTCTTTGTTAAATAAAGGTAAAGGTCCACTACTTGTTGTCTCTTTCAAGATGGACTATAGATTTGGTGTAGTTGAATCTTGACTAGGTTTGATCTCTGAAACATAAACAAATTTATTTGTCATGCACAAAGGTAAATGGAAGGGAAAGGATACTTGTAACCTTTCCTTTAGACTATCCTTGAGCACGTAATTGTAGATTGATAGGTAGTATTGTATAGGTGAGTTGGTTTCATACTACACAATATTTAATTCATGAACCTAGTTAAGATTGAAAGTATATTCATGATCAACTTTCTCAACACCCCTATCAATTTTAACTGTTTTTAGATCGATGCCTTATATATTGGATGCTATGTTTAAAATTTAGGTTATCAAAGAAAAAATAAAAGGAAAAAATTTGTGCCTCCACATCCAGAATATACATGATGCATTATAACACTTTTGGCTAGTTTAGTGGAGGTGTATCATTTGAACATATGTGATTGAAATCTACTTCCGCCCATTATGAAAAGAAGACTTAGATAGTAAGCAACATAAGTTTTCTTCTCTGATTATATTCCAAACAATACAAAAGGTAATCCATTTAGTGTTGTGGGACATAGTTCTTTGTTCGGGAGATCATGAGTATTTTGTCCTAACTCTCTCGCTAATTCATATTCTTCTACAATGGATACATGTTCAGAAGTTCGTAATTGTGATCTCCATCTTACTAATTTCTTACTATCAGTACTAAGGTGAATGATTGAAGGGAGGAAATTATTCTTTTGATTCTTTTTAAAAGGCTTCTTCACATGGATTACTTATGAAGTCAAAGGTAAACCAAAATCAAAACAAGCTTAAAGTTCAAAAATAAAGAAAAAGATCCTATTCAAAAAGAGAAAACTCCTATGTAAAATAAACTAGAAGTAAATTAGGCTATCATGAAACCTAATAGAACATTTGGTGGCTTTATTTATAAAACATAAAATGACATAAGCCAAAATCTTAATCTTAAGAAAAGAATAAAAATAAAATATATGCTACTTCTACCCTAATCTACAATCACTCAACAAATACTATGTGAAGTCATAAAGCCAATGTAACCATTTAATTACCTCAATATCTACTGGGATGTCATGGCATTGTGTAGGTGAAAGCAGTCAAGGTATTATATAATGTAAGAATTATAACATGGTGAAGTTAGTCCAAAACAAAAAGAATTAGAAACTTAGTGGTTTAAGGAAACCATTGAGCAAAATATAACTCCAATAAATCTCCAATAATATCATTTTTGCAATGCTAAACTATTGAATATGAACTCAAATATAAGTGATATAGCTTCTCATAAAGATTAACTTGTGACTTTGAAACAATTTTAGTTGAAAATTCTTCCTATATCAACTCACTATTTCCTTTATCCTCCATGATGATGGGTTATCGCTATATTGTTGTTCCTCCACATAGATATGAAAAGTTTTTGTATGCTTCATGTTTTGTCTCTTCTATCATCGATATTTGTTAAGAGAGATTAGTAGTTCCATATTGTATAATATCATGAATGATATGTTGACGATCAAATCATTTCCAAAAAAGAAATATAGTAATCAAAAATATGTTTTCTGTGATCAACCTTTGTTTCCTTATATTGTATAAATTATGGTTACAAAGAGTTTTCATAATTGTGCACATTGGATGCACTGTTACCATCTATGTATATTTTATTAATAAAGGTTTGAAAATGTTCCACTGCATAACTTTGTGTTTTATTCCAATATGAAGTAAATTGAGGTTCCACTGCATGATAATCCATCAGATCTTCCTATAAGTAGACATTATCAAATATGTTTGTGTAGAGGGCATAGAATTTTTCATAATCTAGAAATGAATCGATCTCTTTGGTAAGGTATTTTTCATATATTTCAATGTATTCATTACGCTCCTGATATTCAAGGTGAAAAATAGATACAATTTTGAAAGAAACATCAATGGTCTATTCCCACTCCAATCTTAAAGAGTTTTTAAATCCGATGGAAATTCCTATGTTCCAATGATAGAGTACTGATTAAAAGTCACGTATTCTCTTTGTTCTTTCCTCAATTCATGAATTTCATTGGCGGTTATAGGCTCTACGTTTTACAATTCTAAAATATCAATCAAATCTACAACAATCCCATAAATTTATTCTTCATTAAATAGGGGTTTGAAACCATCCTTAAAAATATTTTCGTCGAATTGTGCTTTGAAATAAGATTGCAAAGTATATGAGGCATGAAAATTAGCATGTGTGGTATTTATGAATGAAATGGTTTCCTTGTTATCGGAGGTGGATGAATTACCATTGTATAACCCTAAATTATATCACCAAGAAACAATTTCCTATAGGTTAGAAAAATTTTCACTCTCTAGATTGTTTTCTTCTATGATATTTTTTAGACTAGTACCTCCCAAATTATTAGTTTCAATGAGAGGAAAACAATTTTATTCTAGTGATTTTGCCTCCCATAATAGTATATGTAATGGTTCTATCTAAAAAAATAGTGAGGTGATATATCAAGTAGGAAACAATCAAGATGCTGCAATTTTTTATCATCTTCATAGGATAACTCATCTTCTTCAGGGATAGAGAGAAGGTATGCAAACTAGTCAAGGATTTCTTGATCTAAAGGTCTATTATTTTTAGGGAACATACAATAGATTTTCATAACCCTTTGAAATAACTGATTCATAGGTTCATTTATATTCCTACGGATTCCTTAAAGTTAACTAAGGGTTCTTCATAATCATAGTTTTCATGAGCAATGCTAAATATTTCCATGAATTGTCTCTAACTATGAATTAATTTCACTAGTAATATCATATACCAAGCCTTGATTCATTCATCCAATGTGAGGGTAAATAATTGGCATATTTAAGTTTCTGAAACAATTTTATGACTTAAAATTCTTTAATGCAGATACTTTCCATCCACCATCGAATTTCAAATTTGATGAGAGATTAACTGTCTTTATTGGGATGCCACTTAGTGGTATCAGAAGAATTAAAGTGTGGTCCCTTAAATAAATATGGGACAAACCATGGTTTGGTTAAAACATTTTAGAAAAAATGGCTCCACACAGGTTGGCTTGTCGTAAGGCCCTCCTTCTAGCACCAATTCTGGTCGAAATGACCGTGGTTAACACTAGGGGTTACCCCTGGTAGGAATTCTCAATTAGACCTCATAATATTTGGAATAGGGGACCCATATGAATTCTATCATGTGAACCATTAATAATTCTAGGGTTTACTGGTTATGGCCTAGTCCACCATTTATGGTTTTCTAAACTAAATAATGAAATGCAACTAATGTAATATACAAATGCATGTGTTCAAACATGACTAATAGTAACCTTAAAGAAAGAAAAGAACCACAAATTCTCATGTCAATGACCCATGAATTAGTTAGTTGAGAATAAAGAAAAGAATATGAGTAAATTTTTGAAAACCTAGAATAGTCATGCATTAAAATAGCCATCTACATTCCTATGCTCATAGAATTAGACAAACATTTCCAGAGAACATAAATAAGAATGAAAACAATACACTTAAGAGTAGTCTATAGTGTGAGATTCATTCTTACACAAATCCAATTCCCAACAAAACTAGTAGAATAGTCCACAACAGATACACACATGAATAATGGTTATCTAGAAAATGGCTTGGCCAAAAGTGGATGCTCCTCATTAAAATTTCTAGTAATATTACATGAAAGATCCAATAGCCAAAATCCATTTCTAATTCCATCTAATCCTCTTAATACCTCTCCAAAATAACTGCCCACTATTGTCCTGGTGGCCAAGTGTTGGTTTTAGTTTTATTCAAGAGTGTTAATGATGGGAGGTCGCCAAGTGGCAGTTTCAATTTCATTAAAGTAACTTTCCCTCCCATTTCTTGGCCTTCCAAATTACACATTTGTCCTTTTTTTCCAAGAGGACTTCATTATATTTAATTTTACATTAATTTGATTTCAACTCATTCCATCTTTGATTTTTATATACATGCTTGAGGAGTTCCACTGAATAACAAGAAACAAATCGGTTTTCTTGGAGTAATGATGAGTGTAACTCCTATAAGGAAACTAGTTTTTCCATAAGTGTTCCAAATGTGATTTTGGAGCAGGCCCATAGTAAATATTCTAACATTCAAGAATTTCACGATGGTTCACTCCATACTCTTCCTTAGCAATTCATTCTAATAAGTTTCCAGTATGAAGTGTATTTATACAATCCATGTTTGTAACAAATTGGTACGATATAGCATCAAGATATGTCCTATTCTTGTACATTTATGCATAAAATAGCCCAAGCATTGGAAGAAAGCATGCACCAAATTTTCTTTTATGACTGAGAGCTTAGCTGCTCAATATTTTCCTTGTCATGCCCCTTTCAAATTTTGGTGCAATATTCCTTATGTCGCATCCATTTTAAATTTCAGCGCGACATGTGTTGTCAACCTTTAAAGCCTTGGTATTGCACTTAAAAAATATTTGGTGCTACATGATTTAGAGTGTATCACATGAAACAAAACTTGGTGTGATGCACTTTTGGAACATTGGTTAATGGACCTATCGTATGCCTTTTAAACCTTGTCTTTTGTACTCCCTTTAATAAATCTTAGAATTATTCAAACCATAAAATACCTTTCCTCATGTGCATTGCACTCAAAAAAACTTTGATGTGATGCGATACAAATTTTTTCATGGTAAGGAAAATTTGAGAAAGTGTGGTGTGTTGCATGAAAGGAAAATTTGACACAATGTGATATGTTGCATCTAAAGAGGTTTGCTAATCAATATGTCATGCAAGTGGAAACTTTTTGGTCCCTATGATGTGTCTCAAGAAAAATGATTTCCCTGTGATATTTCGAGTGAAGGAAAAGCTTCAGTTCGTGCGATACATCGCAAGGAAGAAACATTCCAAGGATGCGATGACAAGTAGGGTGAAAAGGATTTCACTTAGAAATTTTCCATTGTCATGATGAAAAAAACTTTGAAGTGATGTGATATGTACTGAAAAAGGAAATTTTGGATCCATGTGACATTTCATGCAAGTGTACATTTGTGTCCCATGAGATAGATCATAAGGAACAAAACATTTGGAGAGATGTAATATGTTGAAAAAAAAAAAAGTTTGGGTGTGGTATGCACTATGTTGGGAAGAAAGAAAAGTTGGGCATGATACAATGTAGGGAAATAAAAAAATTTCACAGTGCAAAATGAGAGGTTTGGACAAATTTTGGAAAATTTTCTAAGGGGTAAAACTAGCTATAATATCGATGTTTCCCTCAGTTTGTAAAAATAACTATGATTGGAAAAGAGACTACGGTGGACTAGATATGTGTGAATGTTTGATTTGATGAACCTTTGTATAAAAGGGTCAATGTATGCATTTTATGTTATTAATAGAAAATGGATAAGTGTTGCATAACTGTTGAA
>SNQJ01S0004758.1:266719-278645 GCA_010110895.2 Picea sitchensis
GGGGTTCAAAGATAGACCACAGATTATATGAGAGAGATGGTGAGGAAAACCAAGAATGGTTGAGATGACCCTCACCGAACCAATACCTTACTGGATGTAATTCTCAACAGTCCTCTAACCCAAAAATGAATTACCAGTCGGGATTGTAGTTGGAAGGCCCTCCTCAAGAGTTAATGAAGAGATGGGGAAGGGTACCCATCTGTAAAGCTTCCACAACTAACCACGAGTTGGGGATTTAGACCCACACAACCTTGTTGAGGAAGGAAATAAATTAAGTAATTTTGGGGACAGAGGCATATCGTCAAGCAAGAAGAGTGGAGAAAACAATCTCCAGAAGCAAAGATAGCGCTTTCAAATTTGGAGTGGAAAGGAAAACTGAGAAGCAAACTCGTTATGGGCGCAAGAAACCATGGGCAGGATTTTCGCTACAAGATGATAAACGAGGCTAACGAGTGACTGTGGAATTACTCATGCATACCTCCTTGCTTGGTATAGAGAAAACTGGTTTCCAAGATCCGGTGGGAGGAGGAGAGTAACCTTCGTCCCTGACTGTCGTTGAGAAAAGAGAAAGAGTGTCTCTCAGAGAATCATGCTCTAGCTCAGGGGTGGCCAATGGTAAATTTGTCAGGAGTGGTTGTGCCTATGGTTGGGTGGAAACATGCACCCCTTTCAAAAGTCACTTCATGGTTTCTAGTTTATGATAAGTATCTTCATACTATGTGGAATGAAATGGATGTGATGGTTGAATGTTTGTGTTTATGGTTAAGTTTTACAATGTTTGAACAGTTACTAGAAATGATCATTTGCTTTTGTAAACTGTTATATTTACATGGTATTATGTTTTCCTCGGTTTAATAGCTAGATAGCTATGGGACGTCAGTCTGTAAGTGAGTCTAAGTATAGGATATGGTTTTTTCACTGGATGGAGATTTTCTAAGGGGAATTTTCCCCAAGCTGGACTTTGTAGTGCAAGAGTCGGGATGGGTTTAGCCAGATTATTTCAGTGCTTTCAACCTCTCGAATTCCCTTCACGGGAAGACTAAGTTTGAATTCAGTGGAAGTAGGAAGCCTCCATCAGACCCTTCCTCGATATGACCAAGGTATCATGCCCAGGTCCTTAACCAATTCATGGCTAAGAGATCAGTGTGTAGCCCATGAGAATTTTTGGAAGACCAGTGTGACCAAGGTCTACGAACACTGTGCTAGGCCCGAAAGGAGCTAAGTATTTCTTTCTTTGGAACTCCAAGAGTTCAGAGCTTCGGAGTGTTACGGCCTTACCATTTGCAAACTAATTGAAGGAAAATTTTTGACATGGTCAACCACGAGGCTCAACAATGTCTAGAGGTTTCCCTAAACCTGACAGAATAGACATGTCCCATAGTTAAACCCTGAATCACTCACCAATCACAAAGTGATGTAGACCAGCATCCCTCAGGCTGAGATCCGCTCACAGGATCGTTTCAAATCTTCCCTAAGCCAAAGTGGCTCTTTCGGATCCCTATTCGAACCTCAACATTCGATCCATAGGTCCTTCCTTGAAAACCCCACCTGCAAAAACATGCATCGGGCATGATATTTCACCTCTACATGGTCACCAACAATGACCTTCCACATGGCCTGCTAGATATGACTGCGACCCTTTGCCGAAAAAGGATTTTTCGGGTTTCGCAAACCCAAATGTCGAGAGTTCTAGCCCTTCGATCTCTCGAATACTGAAATGCCAAAATACCGAAATATCAGTCTTTCTAATTGTGTCCTTCATGATCACAGTCCTTCTTTCAGAACTTCAGGGTTTTCAAATCCGAAATGCTCCAATACCTTGTCTTCAGGATTCCTTAAATGCCGAACCTTGGTATGCCGAAATCTGATACTATCTCGTGACCCGACAATACTCCTCCTATGCTTTCGGGAATTCGCGTTTCATAACTTTGCAAATCCCGGTGCAACAATTCCTTGTCCTCTCGTACTGACGGTATCTGAAATACCGAAGTACAAAAATCCCGAAACTCTGGTCCTCCTTCTCCTGAGAAAGATCAATGACTGTGAGCCTCCCTGATCCAATGACTCAGATCCTTTCGGGATCTCATGGGTCAAGAGTTCCAAACAATCACCCCTGCATCTTTCGATAGCTGAAATACCGAAATGGCCTTTCGAGGATTTCCCCGAAACCTTGTCCATGTGCACTTTTCGGGACTTCGGGATTCACACTTTCGCGAATCCTCCATGACCAAACCTTGATCCTTCAAATTCCCAGTATCCAAAACCCTAATGGGTTCGGATATCTGCCATGTGCCCTCTCAAATGGACAATCCTGATCTTCACTGTTTCGTGTACCGGGAGTTTGAAACTCTCAGTACCAAAATCTCTACCTCCTCTACCTTCCAAACTTCGAATAGCCGAAATGTAGAATTTTTTCTCTAAATGCAAGTCGCGTTTCGTGACTTTGGGGTTTTCACTGTGAAGTGCCCCAGTCTCTTGTCATCGGGATTCCTGAAATGTCGAACCCTGAAATGACGAAATGATCTAGCGGCTCCTCTTCCTTGAATGTGCGAGGGTTAAACCTCATGTAGCTTCCCCCAGATCTGATGGCTATCGGTCTGTGCACCCAGATATGATGACAGTTGTAGCTCCTTCCTGATCTTATCCCGTCGTCATTTACCTTGGAATATTTTCCAATTATCAAAGGTACCAGACTTTGTTTTCTCTACGAAATCTATATCTTTGGCTCCCGTCTTCATTCTTAAAGACGCTGTCCCTCCTGAGCTTTGTTGATTTTGAAACCTCAATGGTTTATCGACCTCTGCACTTCTTACAGAGTTTCTGCACACAAAGGTGATATATGTCCTGAGCTTCATGACTTTAGGATAAGTCCTCTCTCGCTCCCATTCCTGTTGCCTGACAAGCCTTTAGACAGTTGTCTGTCTATCAATACTTTACTCAGGTTTTGGCCTGGTGCATTCCTTGCACAGGTCTTTATCCTTTCCTTCTGTGCACTCTTGCACTTTCTCAATGCCCTCCTAGCAGAGATTTTGGAGAATCCTCAGTGACTCTATCTGCTCAACGAACTCGAAACAGAGTTCTCTCCCTAATGCATCCAGTGCATTGGCTCGATGTCCACCTAGCAGAGCTTTCACAGAATTCTCAAAAATTATGCCTGTCCTGTGCCCTCCTCTGCACAGTCTCACCTCCAAGGTATTCAACAACCTTGAGGCTTCTCCCCGAGTCATTGACTTCCTCTGGTGCACCTTCAAGGCACGTCCTTGCCTGAATATGCAGAATTCAGAAATGCACTCATTGCATTGGCTTATAGAACCCGCAGTGTTCTGTCATGCACTCCTTGCATGAAGCCACAAAGAATCGAGACTTCGAATCAAAGAACTCCAAATAGATAGGGAAATATATCTTTCTTCTATAGATGTAACTTAACATACATATACAACATATATAAGTACACACACATAATATTCATGAAATGCATAAACACACAAAGACTCAAATGCAGGAAAAACTGCTTTTTGTATTAATATGAATGCTTGTTTACAATGTGAGCTAGGACTGCAATAGAGTCTTGGCTCCTTCTCTCCTCCACTCTAACTCTCGCAGAGCTCTCCTATCTCTTGAATCTACTCGACTTACCCAACTACTTCTCACTCATCCTACATACAAAGGATCTTTTACATGAAGGGGCTCTTAGAGCTCTTCCCTCCATCCTCACAACCCTATTCAATTACATTAACTTTACATTGAATGGGTTGTCTAGTCTAGATCGGAGATAGATCCAGCCTTACAATCATTAAAGGACTTCTTTAACTACAACCTACTCAAAGGCACGACTTTGGCTCTACCAACCTTACAAACATTTAATACAATTTTCAAATTCAAAATTTGAAATGAGAGGGCTGCGCCTCTCCTTCTTCATTGAATGCGCGTTGTGTTGGCTAGATGGCGCATGGCTGGCTTGGAGAAATGCTACTGCATCATACTTCTCTGCTGTGAAAAATTCATGAGCTCCTGCTCATGAGCTTCCTAGCATCGTTGTTGAAATCCACCTGGATCCCAAACAACTCTTTGGAGCTATTCATTTGCTCCACTTCTATATTGTTGTTCTGCTACTATGGAAGACCCTCTTCTACTTAGCCTTTCTCTGCTGGCATTCTCTTGTGTTGAATTCAACATTAGCCTCCTGACCTACTCTATCTCCTCATCCAACTTCTCCCATGGCTAGCTCTGTGTATGCAGTCTCCTCGGCTACATTTCTTCTCTGCAAATGGGCAGATCATCATGATCTCCCATGTATCCTCTTCATCCTCTGTGGCATGAAGTTTCCACTCTGCTGCAAAGTTCATCTTCGTAATCCTATCACTGATTTGCTTCTCATCTTTTTCCTATGACAGCTCTGCTGCTACCATATCTCTTTTTTTTGGCTCAAGTCCAACCTCTCCCAGCTGCTCCTTGGGCTGGTATGCTCTTCTGCATCTGCTTCCAACTTGAATTGTTGGATGTGCATTCTCTTCACTATCACCCTTCTCTCCAGGGTTTCAATCTTCTCACATAAATCAACAAATCTCATGCTGTCTGCCTTTTCTTCTTTTTCGGCTGCAAGCTCCAATGCTGCAGTCTTCTTAGCTTCCTGGCTAAAAATGTTGACCCACTCCTCAGAATTCTCATCTTCCGCTGCTTGGGTAGCCTCTGATGTCTTCTCCATTTCTACGATAGTAACAACTGGCTGTCTTTCCCCTGTTGTTGCATCTGCAACACAGACTCTTGCCTCAACTGGGCTCAAT
Source organism: Picea sitchensis (assembly GCA_010110895.2). Classification (NCBI taxonomy): domain Eukaryota; kingdom Viridiplantae; phylum Streptophyta; class Pinopsida; order Pinales; family Pinaceae; genus Picea; species Picea sitchensis. The sequence goes on from SNQJ01S0004758.1 coordinate 271,504, forward strand.
GGCAGGAATATCTGAATTCCTCCAATGATCAGAATGTCCTTCTGATCTTTTTCCTCTGTCAGCTCCTCCGACTGATCCGAACTCAACTCCGAGTTCATGAGACTTTTACATAGCCTCACCTCTGTTCCCCTGCCCACCTAGAAATATAGAAACTCTCTACTGCCCTCTTGGCATTCTATGAGATCCTCGGATCCCATCTCATTGCCCTCCTGGAAACATGAAATTTTCCTATTGTCCTCCTGACAGTCTATGAGATCCCACAGTGATCTCATCTCATTGCCCACCTGACAATTGGAAATTTTTGTTCTGCCATCTTGGCAGACTCTGAGATCTTCTAGTGATGTCAGTTCATCCTCATCAATGATATTTCTCCTAGCCTCTGGCTCAAAGAAATGAACCACTTTCTCCTTTGGTTCATTGAGGTCTTCAACATGCCTCAACCACCCTCTCAACAGTCTCCATTGTCTTCTGGCCAATAATTTCTGAATCGGCCATCTCACCTTCGCTTTCATGGGCCATTCATATACCCAATGTGGCTTTGCATCCTTCTGCATCTGCATTTCAAGTTCCTCCATCCTTGCTTTGATCTCGGTGATTTCTTTATCCATCTTAGCCTTGCTCTGTTGCTGATGGATTTTATTTCCACTGCGTGCATGGCCTTCAATAGCCATATTCCTGCCTTCAATTTTCCCTCCTAGCAAATCTTTTGTTGTCACTCTTCAACCCTGAGTGCTTCCAACGTCCCCTACAGTCCTCCTGACTGTCTTCTTGACTGATGCGTACCTGTGAGAAATCACCACAGAGTCTCAATACTTTGCCTTCCTCTAATACCAAACTGATGTGTATCAAAGTACTCTTTCTTCTCTCGCTTCCTCTGCCTGCAATATACAAACAAAGTCAGGATCTGATACCACTTGACATGTATCAGTGTTTTTTTCTTCTCCTTCTCTGACTCCTTCTATCCATAGTATACAGATAGAAAGTAGTTGTGATACCACTTGATGCAGACTAGCAGCCCTCAGGCCGATATCCGCTCACAGGATCATTTCAAATCTTCCTTGAGCCGAAGGAGCTCCTTCGGATCCCTATTGGAACCTCAACATTCGATCCACAAGTCCTTCCTTGAAAACCCCACCTGCACAAACATGCATCGGGCATGAGCTTTCACCTCCACATGGCCACCAACGATAACCTTCCACACGGACTCCCAGATATGACCACGACCCTTTGCCGAAAAAGGATTTTTCGGGTTTCACGATTTTGCAAACCTAGATGTCAAGAGTTCTAGCCCTTCGATCTCCCGAATACTGAAATGCCGAAATACCAAAATCTCGGTCTTTCTAACTGTGTCCTCCATGATCACAATCCTTCTTTCGAAACTTCAAGGTTTCCAATGCTGAAATGCTCCGATAACTTGTCTTCAGGATTCCCGAAATGCCAAACCTCGGTATGCCAAAATCTGATCCTGTCTCGTAACCCGACAATACTCCTCCTGTGCTTTCGGGAATTTGCATTTCGAAACTTTGCGAATCCCTGTGCAACAATTCCTTGTCCTCTTGTACTGTCGGTATTCGAAATACCAAAGTCCTCCTTCTCCTGAGAAAGATCAATGATTGTGAGCCTCCCTGATCCAATGACTCAGATCCTTTCGGGATCTCGTGGGTCAAGAGTTCCGAACTCTCACCCTTGCATCTTCTGGTAGCCGAAATAATGAAATGGCCTTTTGCGGATTTCCCCGAAACCTTGTCCGTGTGCACTTTTCGGGACTTCAGGATTCACAATTTCGTGAATCCTCTGCGACCAAACCTTGATCCTTCAACTTCCCGGTGTCTAAAACCCCGATCAAGGGCTTGTAAGGGGTTACGTGGACACACCTTGACTGTGAGATTGAAGGGATTGTAAGGCTATCAGTCTGGAATGACATGGCACAATGACGTCATCTAGGGTGACGTGGACCCATGATCAAAATTCCATGTGTCACTTGGGTTCATGCATTTTGCAAACTCTATAGGACCACTAACACATGACACATGTAACCCACTAAAGGGGCCACGTGTCATTTATGTCTCCCCATGTATCACACTTGACACTCATCGCTTGGTCCATTTTGCGGGAGGAGTATGCAAGACTCACCTGTATATTCCTTCATAAGTAGTATGTCACCACATGTGAGGGTGGACCCTTCGAGAGTCTGAGACTTTAGGGATCCATAGGTTTGGAGTGTAGTGTCAAGGATAAGCCGAGAGGCTCGAAGGCAAAAGCCATGTGGGGATATTCTGGGTTCCTTCGAAATGTCGGGGGGTTCAAAACTCCAAGAGACTTGGAATGATAGAATGTATGCTCGCAAAAAGGGCCGAAGGCTGGAGCTACATGGCAACACCTTGAGAGTTCGAGAAATTCAGGACTCCGGAGGACATGTGTGCAGAAAATAAAGGAGACATTCAGAGCCAAATGTTGAATTCCTCTCTAGCCTATGTGTTAAATAAGGAACACGCCCCCACCATTGGATTGGATGGTGGGTGGAATTCCACCTTAGATGTAGAAATATGGAGATGGTATGAATGAGATGGACCCATGTGACCCTTGACTAATAATGCCCGAAGAGCTTCGAGAGACAATAACTTGCAATCTAGAACTCATATTTCAGTATGGTGGCAACCGTTAGAAATCTTGTGGTGAGAAGAATTTGATGGAGATCCCAGAATTAGGATTTGATATTGTTACAGGTGAATCCTCTGGCGGACAAGAGGATTCCCACTTGGTCTATAGACTCCTAAGGCCAAGACAGAAAAGTGCTTAACATGGACACTGACATCCTTTTAGATCAAATCAAGCTAATATACGAAGGAGAATAATAAAAATATGTATCTTATTAACAAAGTTTTCCCCTACAAATTCTGGGCTGAGCTTCGATCCTGAGCTCCCTGATAGGTCCTGTAGAATAAACAAAGATACAATGGAATTCCTACTCTACTGATATTAGCTCAAATATAGATCCATATACTGCAGACAAACTCATGTGAGACAAGCATAAGTTGAAATAAACAGGCCAAGACTTGATATATTGATAAGAACAAGTAAAAGTAATTACAATCCTTTGATGAAGGTGCAACAACTTCTTCCAATTTTCCTTGTCCAACCCCTTTTCTCAAATAATCTCCATTGTTTTCTGTATGTTTCCTATGAGATCATAGGTTTCATACTTCCAATCTTTTTTTATGTACCTTTCACCATGAGAAGGCCTCCTTATATAACCTTGGAGAGGCCCAACCACTTGAGAGATCTTTGGGATAAGTTGAGGATTCCTCTTCTTTAGTTGATGATCCTCCCTGAGATCATTCCTTGATCCAAGATTCGAACCCAACTACCTTCAGATATTGAGGGGATTGTCCCCTGATTTCCTCCAACAAACCAAAAATTCGCTCAGAAAGGATAGCGCTCCCCCAAAAGGGTGCACACAGTGCTCAAACACTTCCCCAAAGAGGCCCAGGGAGTGCTAGCACTCCCTAACAATGGGTAGGGGAGCTCTCCTCTCCAAAATCCATTTTTGAGTGGTTCTTTCAGTGGAAAAAGGTTTATATTCCCTGTCAAGTGATTTCTCTTCTTCAAAACTAGTATTGAGGTGTCTTAAGTGTCTTTGTGATATCATTAGAGGCACGACATAGGAAATATGGAAATGCGATGTTTGTGACACTTGTGGTCAATATGTGACACTTGTGGACAAGATGCGACACTTACAACACTTGTAGTGATGACACTTGCAACACTATTGAAATGGGTAATTTTGATGTGTAACAGATTGCCCCCCAAAGTACAAAGTTAGAAGACGATGATGACCGAAGTACTTTGTAGACTTTTTTGAGCAAGGGTATGGACACAGAGAGGTTGGAAAAATATGCACACAACCATCAAACAAATATTATGACATGTTTCAAAACCCAAGGCAGGCATACCTATGCTTGAGTGATAAAGACTTTTTAGGTATGGCCACCATAAAATACATTGCGGATCCATAATTATATTGACAAAATGGTATAGCCACTGAAGATACAATGTGGATATATACTCCCATGGCTTGAACTAATTGTAGCCATGAAGAATACACAGTGGATCTACTAGACGACAAGGCATAGCCACGCCAACACAAAGTGGATCTATGTAACAATATATGTGTCATAGTTCAAAATAAAACTCCTTCGCAACCTGGGCAAAGTACATATAAGAGTGATGACTCAACCCAATGTCTTCTTACCAATCCCAATGTAGTAGGAATCTAACCATGTGAATAGATGTTCTGATGTCAAACATGGAAGAAACCACTTGATTATTGATCAATGATGTAAACCGTTAACAAGCACGAGGGAGATCACCATTGATGCCAATGATTCCCAAGGTACTCTTGTACATTCCAATGAATGTGAATGGATGAGTTGAAGTCAAACATCCGTGGAATCATCCGATCAGAGGTAAATGATTTAAAACCACTATCGAACGTGAGGAGGCCTACCATTGAGGCATGCAGGTCCCAAAGTACTTCTGGTTTCTAAGTCTAGTTCCTGGATAATGTGCTGAAGTCGACAGGAACATAATCGTCGAAGGAGGGACTTAGTGTATCCCCCATCAACGACATGAAACATACATAGAGACGTGATTAATATATCAAATTAACATGGATTGACATAGGTATTGAAATAAGATATTTGTGATGGCTAACTCTCGAGGTAGATACTTCCCTTGAACACTGAGGCACCACAATAGAAACATGACATGGACCAAAAATTGATGATGCAGTGGATGCTGTGACTTTCTTCAAGTGACCCAAAGGAATAAAATAAACTCAGAGGATTGGCTAAGTGAAAAGGTTCAATTAATTAAAATGCGTGCAAAGACAAAGTTCCATGTTCAAGGGCGACCGTAAGAGCTACCGGTAGTGTTCTCAAAAACTGCTTGGCTTGCTTCTTTCAATTTTTCTCCCATCCAGATAGACGAGTACCTATTTTTAATTTAATGAGCTCGAGGAGGGTAACACATGCTCGATATGACTCACCTTTGGTAATTCCCTCTTCCTTTGTTTAATGAACTGGATGAAGTAAGGGTTTGGTCTCATATGAGCGCTTCAATGTATGATTGTTTAACGAGTCCATAGAAGGTAAACTCAGTGGTTTTTCATATTTAGAGAGTCTGGAAAGAACTTAAAGACGACTCCAATGTTGTCCTTTTTTGAAATGTTAGTCTTGCAAGTCCGAAAAAGAGATAAATTATCACTCAAAATACTCCCTTTCAAACCTTTTAATGAGTGGGAAAGGAAGCAAGATCACTCGACAATATTTTCATGTTTAGAGAGTCTGAAAAGAGCTTAAGGAAGACTCCAAGGGGTTCCTTTTTTGTATATCCATGCGAGTCCGAAAAAGTGATAAATTCTACTTGGTTACATTCTCATGTTTTTTTGAGCACGCGAAAGAACAAAGACTAAGCTCGGTATGCCCCCAGCTTGAAAGCTAGTGGCTTAACTCTAGAATGATCATCAAAGTCTAGAGACATGCCGTCCAAGCTTCAATTCATTCACTGACTTTGAGGTTGTCAGAAATTTCTCTACTAGCCAGAGAAAAAGGGTAAGCGTGGATGAAAAGAAGGTTAAAGAGAGGTGACTGTTTCATTTTTAGTGAGATTGACATAGGAAAATAACTATGCTCAGGGCTCCGGGTTCAATCCCCATATTGTTGTTTCATTTTTTAAGGAGCTTGTGACAGAGAGGAAAACTATGCTCAAAGTTTCTGTTTCATTTTTTAATGAGCTTGCCATAGAGAGGAAAATCTATGCTCGTGACCTCTGTTTTATTTTTTAATGATCTTGCTACAAAGAAGATAAACTATGCTCATGGACTCTTCTTGATCATGGTTTCCAAGAGAATAATTCTCTGGAAGGACACCATGTCAAGGGAAAAAACTTGGTCATGGCTTCCAAGAGATCTTCACTAGATGGAAGAAAATCACTCTGGAAGGAACACATGTTGAGGGCCATGACAGGGGTAAGGAGAACAGGCTCCAATAGCCCTACTGAATATATCACCATGTCAACTACCGGATCCAGATCATCGGAAGTTGAAGTCATGGGAGACGATATAAAATAAACATCAGGAGGGGAGATAGAGTGTATATCTTCCCAAATTTGTTCACGAGGAGGATTGACTGATGGAGGACTAACGAAGGATGGTGATGGATCCGATAAAGTATTGGTACCGTTAGTGAATTTTCCTTTGTCAGGTTTAACCAGTGTGTCATACGTCTTAGAGTGAGTGGTCAAATTAATCCCATTAAACATATAAATATGTGCACTTGTCAAGGCGTCATCATGAGGATGGCTAGAACTTCCTCCAGGAGAGGGGGTTTGAGAAACCATGGATAGCTACTATGGAAAAGGTTGAGTAAGCACAATAGGTTGTGAATTTCCTTGGAAAATTTTGGCCACTTCATTACTATGTGGAAAGCATCAAGTGTGTTAGCGTCAGAAGTCACTCCTGGATTGCAGCAGGAGCAGAGCTCGACGCCCATCATTTTATGTCACGATTTGTTTAATGGGGTGATCGAATGGAAGTTAACTCAAAACGATGTGGTTCTAACTTCAAAACTAGGCCAGGCATGCATGGGCAAGTGAGGTCTTAGATAAACTTCAGACAGTAAGTTGTAGTAAGGATGAGTAGGGGGAAGACTTGTATAAGAGAAAAGAAAAGGTCCGTTGTAAACATCAGGTTTCTAACATACTGTAGGGGAAAACATTTAAACGCAAGATCTTCTTACATTCGAATGAAGAAAACTGGAGAATACAACAATGCAACGATAAATCCTTTATCATAACATAATTGCAATAATTCGCATGAATCAGTGGATCATGAACTCTCTCAGTATGAGATGAAAACTAAATGGAGTGAGGATACTGTCTGTCATTAAACAAGAAATCTTACATACAGATGCATAAACAGAGAACTAGAGTGTCTGTTAAAACTTTACAATCGAGAGCTTCGCTCTACCATCGATAGATTACAAAATAAAAAGACTGAGTCTATATACTAAAAAAAAATCACCTCACAGAGGTGCGCCCAGTCATCCAAGGCTTGGCGTCCCTTCAGCCAAATTCAAATGGGT
>SNQJ01S0004758.1:278743-301363 GCA_010110895.2 Picea sitchensis
AGTAGCTGAGCCATTAAGAGCTGAGTTAGCGTGTGCAGACCTCCTCTGGCTAGTAGAGGACTCGACATGGATTCTTTGGAAAAAATGGTACACAGGACCCTCTCGATCAGACCACTTCCCAGACCCTCCATACCTTACACTTAATGAACGAGGAGAGGTTTCAACCACCCCCTCTTGCCTTCATTTAATCTAAGCAAGAAACAGGATCAAGATCGGATCTGATGGCACCTGGAGATCGTGATGGGCCTCTCTGTGACTGAAACCCAATGCCTTTGGCCCCTCTTGCACAACTCTTTTATTTTTCGGTGATCATGGGTTGTGACCCTGCACTTATTGTCAAAGGCGCTTTTGGCGTTCATGAATAGGAAGGAGTTAATCCTTGCTTATCACAATCGCGATGAGTGAAACGTCGAGATGGCTTAATTGGGCGCCACGTGTCCTCTTAGATCTGACGGTCCTGAACCCACTCGGTGATGCTGTGGGCCCGAGTCCTAGACACTCCCGGCACCTCGCATATCTTGAATATGACAAAGTTGCTCCTTGCGCCTCGAAATTGCGATGGGCAAAACAACGAGAAGCCTAATCGCGCGCCAGGTGTCTCCTGTGGATGGACGGATGAGATTGCTTCGTGATACTTCAGGCCCGTCTCTGGGTTCTTTTGGCACTTCGGGGTTTGGGGTTTCGAGATGTAGAACAACATAGAATCCTCACCCCTTGAACTCCCAAATGCCGAATCACCGACACGACTAGATCTCGTGCCACACGTCCTTTGGATGGACGACTGCTATCCTTCCCTGCATACAATATGGGCATGATCTATTTGCGCTAATCTCAGCGCAACTCCGCTATCCGCGATTTCCCGTCGGCTGCTGATCTGCTCCTATGGATGAATCTAGACCGTCAACAATATAATATCGCCCGCTTACTTGCTTGGAAGCCTGAAATGAGATTTTTCCGCGTTGCGCTCGGGCGCTTCTCATGCAACTTGCAGACCTGAATACTCTTTTTCCCTGGACAAGAAATGTTACTAACAGAGTGTAGTGATCATCATGACAAATGATACACGAGAATTTTAGTTTCTGTTGTGGTTTCTTTTCAGTAGCAGGTGTTGAGTTTGATTTTTTGGTTGTTCATTGTTATTAGTATTTTTTGATTTATTTTTTGTCTTCTTCTTACCTCCGAATTGTTGTGAAGGGGAAGATTGAACTGCATTCACCTCAGAGATCTGAGTTTGGGGGGAGGTAGAGGAGAGTGTGGTCGACTAGGAAGTAGATTGAGTTTTGATGGAACCAATAACACCATCCACTTGAGATGAGGATGACAACTTATATGGATCAACATTAGCTCGAGCAACATTCAAAAGAAACTCATACAAAGTACCAGATTGTGAATAAACCAAATCTAAGTACTGAGCCTGAGCAATGGTTTCTTCCTCAGTGACTGCACAACCCATAGCAACATCGTGAGCGATCGGGGGTAAAAGTGATTTAGTAAACCACTCCGCCAATAATATGTGAGGAATGATTACTTTGATCATCCTTCATCGTCGTCTCCACTCATGAATATGGTTAGATATATGCACAGAGTCAGTTTGACAAAGGGAGGTCAAGATTTCAGTACCCATCTCATAGCAAATAGGTAGTTGAAAGTGCGCAAGGAAAGACATGGCAAGGGAGTTGAAATCATGAAAAGAAGCATGTGGTAGTTCAATATACCACTTTGATGATGAGCCTATAAGTGTTCACTGGAAAAGACACAAACATATAGAATCATCCATGAGGGAGTTTGATGAACACCATGAATGGAAAGTCATCACATGGTTATTTGGATCTTCTCCAGATTTTCTGTCAAATTTCGAAATATCAGAAGGAAGTTTATCTGGAATAACTAGCCAAACCGGTGAATGAAAAATAGGATCATTGGTTAACCGAGATAAGTCTGGGAGATCCAAAGTCACAAGGAAAGGTAGTTGTCGGTTAATTTGTAGATGATACTGGTATGGAATAGGAACACCAGTAGGACCATAAACTGGGTTAGGTGGATAATTGTAACTAGTAGGTCCTCCTACATATGGTTGTTGCTGACCAGGATAAACATGATTCAATGATGGCTGAGAAACATTTGAATAACATAGTGGGTTTTGAGCATTATAAGCCAGGTGATTTTCTTGCCCATAAAGAGAATGAACATTTTTCCCTTGAGGAGGGTAAGGAGTAGATCTTGGAGGTGGATACACATTAGGCCCATGGGGAGGATAATGTTTTTGTCCTTGAGGACTCCAGGTGTTGTTTGGGACGCCCAGATAAGGTTGTCCATAAGACGGTCCGGAAGGAACAAGATTTGATACTCCTCCTTGTGGGTTATGATATGAGTTCCCCCCAACATGGGGTTGGGTAAATGTGCCTCTGGAAGATACTCCCTAGGATTGTGAAGGGTTTCTAGCAGACGAAGGTTTCCCCCCTGCCAGTGGTGGATTAATGACCGAGGTATGACTAGCAAAGGGAGGTTTCCCTCTGGGAAGAACATGAAAAGGGGGCTGTCCCTTAGGAGGGGTAGGCCTGCCATAGGATGGTGGTATTATAGGAGGGATAGGTCCACTAGATGGTGGTTTCCCTCCAATCAGTTTTATTTGTCTGGCAAGGGTCTGCATTCTCGGGTGAAAATATGTCCCAGCAGGATCGTGCGAAACATGTGGAGCTGTAGAGTGAAAGTTTGTAAAATTCCAGGTAGGGATCGAAGTGCCTTGGGAATGAGTAGAGGTAATGAGTCCAACATTAGGATAGACTTGTGTTGATGCAACAATAGGTTTAATGACCTGATCGATGGGGTGATTCATAGTTTGACTAGATGGCCCAGTTTCAAGAAGAGGGTCATGAGGATTAAAGGGTTGTCGAAAGGATTCAAAATGCTCATAGAGATCGCATCCTGATGAATTCCTCCATACAGAATGAGCAGGTGTGGGATTTTTATCTACTATAGTGGTAGTACAAACAAGATTCCTATACTTATCACCAAAGATTGGTTCTGTGGATCCCATATATGTTTCGGTAAAAGCACTCGCAGGTAACTGTGGGACCTCTTCGTATATGACGTTCCCAAGGGAGTCTAAACGAAGAAAAAGTGGTTCGAGAGGGGTTACCGACACAGATGTAGTGTGAGGAGTGGTATTCTCAACTATAACCAAAGCACCTTATGAATTTCTAACGAAGGAGCAACAAAAATCCCAGCGTCAGATTGCTTTTCTACCTCTCCATGGTAGTTGTCTTCTAGAGGGTTAGGAAGTAAGGGTTGGTAGCCTCAGAGGAATCCCTTGCATCCTACATGATCGACGAAGACCTTTATCTTCTACAGGCTCAATTTTGGAGAACAAAAGTACACACTAAAATCCTAGGGCCGACTAACAAAAAGAAACGACATACTCTAATAAAATCTAGGAATCAAAACCAAGCAAACAAAACTTCTCTCGATGATAGTACTAGTTGGTGATGAAATCCAACATCATGTCACCAAGTCAAGAAGGGGCTAGGATATGGTGGAACAGTTACAATGGCGACCTACTTAACAAACTTTCACCTTGGTGCAAGATTCCACGTAGTAATTGTGGATTTACCCTCCAAGGAGCCTGAGTGAGTTTGACCAATGTCTGTCCCAGGTACAGTGAGACTTCCCTTCACCATCACCTCATGTAATTACCTAAGGATTATGGCAACTAAGGACACCAACTCGCAGTTAGCCCCTGGGCAGGTACAGTTGATGGTCCGATCCGAACATATGGGCAAGATAACAAGTCTAAAATCAACTCGAGAGGCTCCCACACATAATCGTGGGTATACCATCAAGTGACCCCCAATATACGATCCGACCACTACAAACAGTTGAACCACGAAGGGATAATCTCCGTAACGCTCCTGAATGCAACCTTGTGCATGACCCCCATGTGAGAGGGGGATCCTAGAAAGCCTATACGACAATTGGATTTGACTCTCCCTATCTCAGGATACTAATGTTTCTTTTGAAAACTTTGGAGATTTGTACTCACAGCCTAATCCAAAGTGCTAATCCTAGTCTAATGTCGGTGGAAGATCCTAAAAACAAAATGTTCTAGATAATTTTTTATTAGCGTTGATTTTACAAATGTTCTTTACTCAAAGGGTGTATGACAATGAAACTGATGGTACGATGAATCAATTCCCAAAAATGCACAAGAAAATGGTAAGCAACCCTTTCTTTCAATGAATTCCTATTTAAGGGAAAGAGAAATAATTGTTTTCACTATCAAACACTAAGATGCAACATCCTCATACACTTGTTTCTTAATCAAATCCAATGTAATGCTAAAAAAATTCAGAAATGCCTTCTAATATCCAAACCAATCACTAAAATATGTCCTTTTGCTTATATGCGAATGATAATCAAATGCAAAACTTCTAATGTCAATTAGACTTCAGGATTAAACAATAAGAAGCAAACCTCACACAAACAAAAATACACTCTCATTGTGAATAAACAAGAGAGACAAAGATAGCCAAATTTGCAAACAAGAACCAAAAAACCTCAAACAAAAGAGAAATGTTGGAACACTGACATCAAGTATCAAATAAAAAGGTTCACAGACCTTTGGATCTCCTCACAAAATCTTTCACTCAGTCAGATAAAGGAGAAGAAAACAACAAGTTAACTCTAGGTTAGCAAAGACAAAGAGTGACTTCAAGGAAAGGAAAGAAAATGTCAAGCTCCCAAACAAAAGAGGATCAATCCTTAGAAAACAAGGTGTTGAAAGCCAATACCTAGATGAACTGAGAGTATGAGACTCTGAGCAAATGCACAAAACAAAAACTGAACCCAGAAATTGAAAAGCTAGAGGATTTTTCACAGAAAAGGGGGTAGCGCTCTGGTGTAAGGGGCACTAGAGCATTCCAACGCTCTGTGTAAGACCACCAGGGAGTGTTGGCGCTTTGATAACAAGGGAAGGGGAGCGCTCTGCTTCAAAATTCAGAAAAATACCCAGAAACTCAAAAAATCAAGCAAACTCAGTCAATTAGGGTGATCATGATGAAATAAAGAGGCAATCAAACAAATCTAAGAATAAAAAAGACAGTATGGAGAAGGTCAAGTGAGTGGGAAAAGGACCAAAACAAGATCTGGCAAAGGAAACAAAAATCAGAGCTCCTCCACAGTGGAGTCGCCAATTTATGTTACAGGTGAATCCTCCTGTGGACAAGCAGATTCCCTCTTGGTATCTAGACTCCTAAGGCCAATAAAAAAAAGTTCTTAACATGGACACTGACATCCTTTTAGATCTAATCAACCTAATATACGAAGGAGAAGAATAAAGATATGTACCTTATTAACGATGTTTTCCCTGGCAAAGTCTGGGCTGAGCTTCGATTCTGAGCTCCCTGATAGGTCCTGTAGAACAAACAAAGATACATTGGACTTCCTACTCTATTGATATTAGCTCAAATATAGATCCATCTACTATAGACAAACTCATGAGAAACAAGCATAAGTTTGAAAGAAACAAGCCAAGCATTGATATATTGATAAGAACAAGTAAAAGTACTTACAATCCTTTGATGAAGGTGCAACAACTTCTTCCAGTTCTCCTTGTCCAACCCCTTTGCTCAAATAATCTCCATTGTTTTTTGTATGTTGCCTATAAGATCATAGGTTTCATACCTCCAATCTTTTTTTATGTACCTTTCACCATGAGAAGGCCTCCTTATATAACCTTGGAGAGACCCAACCACTTGAGAGATCTTTGGGATAAGTTGAGGATTCCTCTCCTTCAGTTGAGGATCCTCCCTAAGATCATGCCTTGATCCAAGATTCGAACCCAACTACCTTCAGATATTGAGGGGATTGTCCCCTGATTTCCTCCAACAAACCAAAAATTCACTCAAAAAGGGTAGCGCTACCCCAAAAGGGTGCACAGAGCGCTCAAACACTCCCCCAAAGAGGCCCAGGGAGTGCTAGCACTCCTTGATAGTGGGTAGGGGAGTGATCCTCTCCAAAATCCATTTTTGAGTGGTTCTTTCAGTGGAAAAAGGTTTGTACTCCTTGTCAAGTGATTTCTCTTCTTCAAAACTAGTCTTTGATGTGTCTTAAGTGTCTTTGTGATGTCATGAGAGGAACAACATAGGAAATATGGAGGTGTGATGTTTGTGACACTTGCGAAACTTGTGGTCAAGATGTGACACTTGCGGACAAGATGCAACACTTACAACACTTGTAGTGACGACACTTGCGACACTATTGAAATGAGTAATTTTGATGTGTGACATAGATAGTTAAGGAAAAATAAATTATGATGCCCCATCCCTTAAAAGAGTATTTAGGGGTCGGGTGTGTTACAAATTGGTATCAGAGTGAGGTTACAACACTTGTCCTACTTGGACTCATGCACGAGTCGCATAAAAAAATATTATTAGAGAACTTTAAGGGGTAACACCCTACCTTACCCCCTTCTATAAGAAACTTGTCTAAACCTCTACTGAAGAGAGGAATGAAACCTTCTACTGTTGATATATGTTTTGGAAATATACTTTGTATGTTGCTAATGTTTCCAAATAAAGAATTTGACTTCACTTTGCAATGATACAAGTTGTTCATGAATTAGTAGATCATTAACTAACATAAAATGTTTTATCAACAGTCAAGTAGTCAATGGACAACAAAAAAAATACAACGTAAGGGATGGTGACACACCATGAGTTGGGGGAAATCTCCCAAAATAGAGAGGAAGAATATGATGAGAGGAGAGCGGTGGAAACCCCTCCAGATTTGGCTAAAACTGTAAGAAGCCTCATGGCAGAATTACAAAGTTGTAAGACTACCAATGAAAGGCTGATTAAAGAGAAGGAAAAAAAACTGAAATTAATGCAGTCTTACTGCAAATCTTGTCATACATACAAAGGTAGATGCAACATGGACCAACAACGAGTCATGTGGACATAAATCATAAAAATAAAAATCCAAGTCCACCTACGATACAAAAGCATGGTCCTAAAAGTGGGCACACTAGGAGGAGCACCTCAAGGAAGGCCCAACATGGAGCCAAGAGACACTCACCGGAATATTCCTTTGGTGAGGACACTGAAAATTCCAAGGAATCTTCCAGTGGAAAAACTAGTTCATATTCCCATATGAGAAGGAAGAAAAGGAAACATTCCAAGAGCCATGACCCTGAAGAATTTAATAAATCCAAACCACCCACCTTCGATGGAGAGATTAAAAAGGGGGAAGAAGAAAATTTTTGGCTACTCATCTTAAAGAAGTACTTTAGAGTCCATGACTACTCTGATAACTTAAAGGCTCAGATAGCCATTTTCAACCTGAATGGGAAAGCTTCCATTTGGTGGGAGGACCTTAGGAATATGAAAGGAATCGATGAGAAGGACTTGTCATGGAAACAATTTGAGAAATACTTCAAGAAGAAGTATCTGTCATAAAAGTACTTTAGAAGATACTATTCAAAAGGAAAGGTATTGATATGAGCAATTCAATAATAAGACAAAACCCGATGAATACTAGAAGAAGAAAAACAATTCGGGATTCAAGAAGAAGGGGTTTAAATCCTCAATATTTAAGAACCATGGGAAAATATCTAGGATGAGCCTTCCTAGTAGAAGTGTGTATCATAAAAAATTTACATCCCAGAGTGGAAATAAACCATTTGGAGAAGTCCCAAGTAAGACTGATAACACAAAGAGAGAACCCTTGAAATGTTGGGGTTGTGGAGAATAACATCTGCTGAGGGAATATCCACATAGGAAACATAACAATAGGAGGGTCTACAATGTCCAAGAGGATACAACAGTCAATGATGTGGCTAGGAGCATGCCACAAATTTATGCAGCCTTGGATAATAGACCAACTGAGCACCAAGCTTCAGTGGTGGAGATGGAAGCTATGATTGCCAACCATCTTATTTCCATTTTAATTGACCCTGGTTCTAATTTGAGTGATGTCACCCCTCTAACTATTGAGAAATGTAAATTGCAAAAATTTAAACATGATAAATATTGGCTAGTGAAACTGGCCAATGGAACCAAAAGGAAGGTAACAAAGGCCATACCAACATGCCAATTCATTATGAATGGATTACCCACTCAGGCAACCCTAAATATGATCCATTTAGGATCTTATGACGTAATGATTGGCATGGACTGGTTGGTTTCCCATAAAACCAATTTGGACTATTACAATAAAACTTTGGAGTGTGGATATGGAGAAGGGAGAAGGACATCCCTACAATGGATTCGAAATCCTATCTCAGTGAGACAAATATTAGCCCTCCAAGTGAAAGAGTATTGCAGAAAGGGATGTCCCTTGTACAAAATACAAGTGTTTCACTCTGTTGAGAACAACAAACCCAACCTAGAGGACCATCCCATATTAATATATTGTAAATACGTATTCCCAAAATAGGTACCAGGTCTACCTCTAAGAAGAGACATTGACTTTTCAATAGAACTTGCACCAGGATGTAACACACCCAACCCCTAAATAGTCTTTCTAGGGGTGGGAAATCAATTTTTCACTTTCCCTGGCTCATATTCAGTCTGTTTCTTAAGAAAAATCTCAGAGATTACATCTCTCACTAAGTGATTAAATCAGCTAGATGGATCCTCCTCGTGACCTTGGACTGAAAACTGAGAGCTAAGAGCATGTGTTAGCAAGGTTTTGGTGCTTTGGAATTTCCTGGAATTTGGGAGTTCCCAAAACTATTGTCAAAATATTAGATCATTGAACCACAGAGAAGTTTCATGGTCCACATCCTCCGCCGAGATCCTATGGTAAGGAGGGGGATTCAGTGATCTACGCGTAACACACCTTTTTCCAAATCCATGAAGTGACGAAATATCACCATGTGCCCCTAGACCTTCGAAATTCATACTTCGACGATCAAAGATTCTCATCGATCATTCCCTCTTTCCACACTATGCCAAGATCCTATAATCTCGTTGTCTCGCCACATGGCCTTTGCTCGTCGATGATCAACATTTAACAATTTTCATTGGACGTTCCTCAATTGTACCACGCCCCTCCTCTTCCAAACTCTCGAAGCTATCCAAACTCTCGAAGTCTTGGAAATGTCACCTGCCATGTAGGCTAGGTGGACATGAACCAAAAATTGACACGTAGTGAGGGTCTAGGGATGACACATGTCCACAATTGGGGGTGACACATGTCATTCTCTAATAGGCACAACAAGTGTGTTAATCGTCCAAAACTGGGTGACACGTGGCATGTGTAATGTGGGTCCATGCCACCTCAGATGATGTCATTGAGCCACATCATCTTAGACCGTTAATTTTCCATCCATTTGATCTAAGGGTCGATAGGATTCCATGTATACCCTTAGATATATGGCTCTCGTTACTTTGCGACTCCGGGCTTTGACACCTACCAAATTCTCTTGACGCAAATCCTCCAAAGATCCAAGTCCTCATAATATCGGATCTTCCACCATGTGTCCTCTTAGACCAACGGTCGAGATTATATTCGGTGTTCATGACTTCGGTAGTTTTCACACCTTGAAAACCCTCGGCCAAAATCCTTCGGAGTATGAAGTCTCAGGATCGTGGGATCACTTGCCATGTACCCCATCATCCAACCTTCCTAGTTAAACGGTCGATACTTGACGAGGAATGAATAGGGGCCACATGTCGCTCCACAAAGCGTTCTCGATTAGTCGAGTAGTCAAAGTTGGGTCCTTTAGATTGATGGTTCGAAATGATCCCGAAGGATCCGAGGGATGACCCATGTTACTTTGGAAATTTGGTATTCGGGAGTTCGGTGAGTGTGTCTCCCAGATTTCTCTGTGGACCACACTGGAGATATGGACACATGTCCCTCTAGTTTCAACGTGTAAATGTGTTGAACCTACACATAATACATCTAACTATAAATTACTACACACATTTGTAGAGATAATTGAGAAAGAAGAATCAAGAGAGAAAGAATGGAAGAATTCCTATTAACTGTAATGAATAATGAATAATTTATACATGATATACTATGTATAACTCAATGAATGCACACTGGAGGAGAACCAATGCCCCATAGTGGTGGTATAGATTGATCTTCACACACATCAATAGTTACGGGAGTGAAATTCCACCTAGTCTAGTCTCTCAGGAAGTTACGGGAGTGAACTGCCACCTAGTCTAGTCTCTCACGTAGTTACGGAAGTGAACTGCCACCTAGTTGAGTTAACTAGTCAACTAGTCTTCAGTTAACTGATTGAACATAGTGTAGTGAGGAGTAGATCAAGGAATCAAGGGTAATGCACCATTCTGGTGATGATCCCAAAGCAAGTGTGCATTTTCATGGTGATGATCCCAATGTTGCATGGTGACAAAACCAATGCAACACCTAAACTCAACTCAACTAGTCAAACTGAAGTGTCAACTGAAAGAGAATATTCTCCAGGTAGAATATTCTCCCCTAAAATATAGGAGACTGTATAATGACTAATTATGACTAATAAACAAGGAAAAACCTTAGGAAAAATAAATCCTAGGTGTGTGTGAAGAAACTCCAACACCCCCCTAAACATCACTACAATGAAAATGAAGAATGGGTCCCGACAACGAGGTCATGTTAGGTACCCAAANACCCCCCCCCTCAAGGTACAATGTATGTAAAAGTATGAACTACAGTTGCTAGGAATCTGTGTCCTTCACTCCAAGACGACTTCGCAGAGAATGGAACTTTTGCTTAGTGAAGGTCTTCATGAAGATGTCTTCTGTATGTTCTATTGAAGGATAGAACTGTAGGTCGATGATCCCCTCACATGCTAAGTCTCAGATGTAGTGCATGTGAATATCGATGTGCTTCAATCCCTGCCTCTGAACTGGATCTCTGCATAACTTCAGAGTGCGTTGGTTGTTACACCAGATGACGATCAAGCGATGAATCTGAATTCCCAACTTAGTGAGAAAATGTTGTAGACACATAGCCTGAATGGTTATGTTAACTACCCCTCTATACTATGACTCGATTGAAGATAAAGAAATGAAATCTTTCTTCTTGCTCGACCAAAAAATAAGCCTGGAACCAAGACTAAGTGAGTAACCATATTTGGACTTGCAATCAGTGTTATCTCCAGCCCAGTCAAAACCAGTAAACCCAATGAGATGTAATGTAGAGTCTGTTGCATAATGAATCCCAAAGGTGATGGTTCCATGTACGTATCGAAGGATACATATTGAATCCTTCTAATGTAGCTCATGTGGCTCCTGCATGAACCTGGAAACTATGCCAACTGCATAGGAGAGGTCTGTTCTGGAGAGTGTGAGATACAACAAGATCCCCACAAGTTGTCTGTACAATGTGATATCAACCAATGGAGTCACCCCGACATCCTCAAGTTTGACTCTTGATAGAAAAGGAGTCGAAGCAGACTTCTAGTCTGTCATGTGAAATCTCTCGAGGAGATCTTGTGCATATTTGGCTTGAGACAATTTGATGCTTGATGCATCCTAACTGATCTTGAGTCCAAGGAAGAAGTGTAGTGGACCCATGTCCATCATAAAAAACCTGTCATGTAGAATCCTCTTGACTGCAACAATCATTGAAGTCGAGCAACCGATGATCAAAAAATCATCAACATACAGAACCAAGAGTAGAAGTGAATCATTCATCCTGAGCATGTAGACATTCAAGTATGATTTACAATGTACAAAGTTATGTGACAATAGGTAGGAGTCCATATTGGCATACCGTGCCCTCAGAGCCTACTTGAGGCCATAAAGGGACTTCTTCAGTCAACATACCAAAGACGAGTCCTGCATAAATCCCAGGGGCTACTCCATATAGATCTCCTCAGAGATATCACTGTGAAGGAATGTGTTCTTCACATCCATTTGATGGACTTCCCATCCCTTGGTTTCCACAATTGGAAGTTCCAATCGTATGGAATCCGTATGTGCTACTGGAGTGAAGGTCTCATCATAGTCAATTCCATGCACCTATTGAAATCCTTTGGCAACAAACCTGGATTTGTATCTACGAATATTTCCATCCGCTACGCTCTTGGTCTTGTAGACCCATCTGCATCTGAAAAGTTTCCTCCTAGAAGAAAGGGGAACCAGATACCAATTCTGGTTCTCAAGGAGGGAGTTTTACTCCTCTTGTATGGCGGATTCACAAAAGGAATTTCCAACAGCCTCGCCATAAGACTGTGGATATGAAGACTGATCGAAGAAAATATGCCTGGAAGGAAATGGTTTAGTGGCAGTGAGTGCAACAGGAGGTTCCTCTAAATCAGATAGAGTCCTCCTAGTATCGGTTGGATCATCAATGAGATCCCCTGCATCTTGAAGAGTAGTATGTGCCCACTTGGGCCTCCTCTCTAGCTTTGCAACTACATCTGGATGCTCTGACTCTGCATCTGACTGTACTGACTCTGTATCTAAATCATCTGATTCCTTTGAATCAGAACTTTCATACGAAGATGATTCAACATGTGCATTCTCATCATCTCAGACATGTAAAAGAATGAAGGTGTCTACATGTGGTTGTTGAGGTACATGCGAGACACTTTCCTCGAATTGGACAGTACGCTCAATGATGAGCCAGTTCGAGGAAATATTAATAAGCCTATATCCCTTCACACCATCGGGGTATCCAACAAAAATACACTCAGTGCTCTATGAATCAAGTGCCTTCCTCTTTTCAGAGGGAATCTGGGCCCATGCACGTGAACCAAAAATGCGAAATTGGGTCACTTTCGGTTTGAGGCTGCTCCAAGCCTCGTAGGGGGTATTATCCTTAACAAATATACGGGGAGATATGTTTTGGATGTATGTTTCACAATTAATTTCTTTGGCCCATAATATATGTGGTAGTGACTTTACATGCAACATGGAACATTCCATCTCCTTTAGAGATCTGTTTTTCCGCTTAGCAAGTCCGTTTTGCTGCAGAGTATAGGGAAATGTATGTTGCAACCAAATCCTTGTATCACGGAAAAGATCATGGATATCATGATTGACATACTCTCCCCCAGTATTAGTTCAGAGGACTTTGATCTTCTTTCCGGACTATGTCTCAACCAGGGATTTGAAATCTTTGAGGTTTTGAAAGACCTTAGATTTTTTCCTGAGAAAGTAGATCCATGTAAAACGTGAGAAATCATAAAAAAAATGAGAAAAAACCTCTCTTTGTTGATGGATGGTTGTTAAAAAGGACCCATAAGGTCATTGCGGATCAGATCTAAAGGTGCATAATCTCTCTGAGACATTCCTTTGTCAAGTTTCTCTTGAGGGTGTTTTCTGAGAACACATCCCTCACATACTCCCTTGGAGAAATGGATGTCTGGTAGACCATCAACCAATATTTTCTTGCTAAGTTGTTGCATGTATCCGAAATTCAAATTTTCAAACCTTTCATGTCATATCCTACTAATTTCATCAGGATGAGTAAGCAGTAAAGCATAATCAGGTTCAATGAATTCAGAAAAAGTATACAATCTAGATTGGTGATTTACCTCACTAGTAGCAACCCTGGAGTTGGTTTGCATGTCGTATATTTCCATGACATTTAGTTTGAATATGAATTTATTTTCAGTTCCGGAATTCATCATTTGATACACGGAGAGAAGGTTGAGGGAAAGTTTGGGAATGTGCAACACATTCTCGAAGCTTCTGTTGGTGAGTTCAATCCTTCCTTTGCTAGTGACTTCGACAGAAGAGTTGTCCCCCATAAGAATAGGAGGACCTTTGCATGCATCCAATGAATAATATACTTCTTTTGAGGAAGCCATGTGATGTTATCCTACCGACTCTACGATCTAAGCATCGGGAGAGCAGGTGATGAAAATCAAGGCATGGCTAGAATTTCCTTTCTTGGGATTCAAATCTCCTGGCTTCTTCTTCTTGGAACCCTCGGGGATGCGATATCCAAGGTTGTTTTATGAAGTATTTGAGACATTAGATCTATTTTTTTTTAATGCATGCGGATTCTGTATGGAATCCTTTGTGACAGTACGTGTATTTCTCCCCTTTTCTTCCTTTTTCCCCTTTGGATCCAGAGGCATCAATGAAGGGTTTTATGTACCCTTCCTTCTTTGGATGTGCATGATATTTCCTTTGGTCTTTGTCTTTATATTTATTATATTTATGGCTTCCATCTTGCACAATAATTGCATGCGCCTTTGGGCCTTTGATTTTTCCCATGTTGATGAGCTTGGTTTGCTCTTGTGTCACAGATTCGATAAAGTCCTCAAGAAAAGGCATCTTCCAGGTGGCTTCAGAGGCAAATCTGACAGAATGGAATGTGTATATGAATAAATATAATTCAGGACCAAGTTTGTAGAGAATGGTGAGAACCATTTGTTTCACCTCCTTAGATTTATCAACCCTGCAAGCTTTGAGTTGCGACAATAAATCCTTGAATTTTGTAAAGAAATATTGGATATTGTCGAATATTTTTGGATCCAATGTGAGCAGTTCCACCTCCAGCATGTGTCCCCTCATATCATAATTTTTTCCAAAGATCCTTTCCAAGGTGTTCCAGGATTCATTGGGAGTCTTACAGGAAGATATGTGAAAAAGGAGATTAGGAGAAATAAGACTGCAAATCGTTCTGAGTGGTTCATCCATCTGATTTAAGTACTTGGATTTTTATATGGACGATGTCATTTCTGTACATGTATTCAAGGTTAACCTATAAAATCCTCTGGTTTGGAGATGAATCATTATTCTCTCCTTCCATGCAAAGTATTTGTAAGGTGTAAGAATGAATTCTTTTTGGAAATCCATCTTTTTGTTGTCTTCAATGTTTTGTACCTGCAAAAAAAATTGGTGTAGATTTTTCTTAGCAATCCATCGGCTATGATACCATGTAAATGTGTTGAACCTAAACATAATAGATCTATATATAAAATACTACACACATTTTCAGAGATAAATTGAGAAACAAGAAGCAAGAGAGAAAAAATGGAAGAATTCTCACTAACCGTAATGAATAATGAATAATTTACACATGATATACTCTGTATAACTAAATGAATGTTCACTGGAGGAGAATTAATGTTCCATAGTGGTGGTCTAGAGTGATATGGACACAAAAAAATAGTTACGGGAGTGAACTTCCACCTAGTCTAGTCTCTCAGGTAGTTATGGGAGTGAACTTCCACCTAGCTGAGTTAACTAGTCAACTAGTCTTCAGTTAACTGACTGAAAAGAGTGTAGTGAGGAGTAGATCAAGGAATAAAGGGTAATGTGCTAGTCTAGTGATGATACCAAGGAAATTTCACATTAACATGGTAATGATCCAAATTTTTCATGGTGACAAAACCAATGCAACATCTAAACTCAACTCAACTAGTCAAACTAAAGTGTCAACTGAAAGAGAATATTCTCCAAGTGGACTGTTCTCCCCTAAAATACAGGAGATTGGATAATGACTAATTATGACTAATAAACAAGGAAAAACCCTAGGAAAAAGAAATCCTAGGTGTTTGTGAAGTAACTCCAACACAAAGGTCCGTATTAACTCTACGACTCTAACATTCGGAGGTTTCGACACTAGACAATTCCAAATATCCTGATGTAAGACTTCATTGAAGCGCATAACGCCTCCCTTCATATGTATGATATGAAGGCTGAGAGAGATATATACTAGATCCCCAGATTGATGGTCCTTGTTGATTCACGACTTTGACCTTCGACTACTTACGAGGATTGTGGAGTCACATATCCCGAAGTCCCAAAGCCAAAATGGATAGCTCCTTTCGATCTAGCACAGGGTTCCTAGGCCCTCGTCACATGGATAAATTGGGAATTCTAGGGGATAAGTAATAACCCTTTAGCAACAATAAGGTTAAGGAAATGGGCCCAAGCCCTTGGTAATATGGGAAAATATTCTAAGGGAAAAACTCCCTTCTCCCACAAAATTCAATCTTAACATTCCCGCTAAGGTAAACTTCACAGGGTTTGTAGGACTTAGACATTTCAATCGATTCTACCCAAATATCTTGCATAATCACATCCCATGACTCTCTAACAGTTAAACTAAGATAAGTATAAGATCATATAGATATAACAGTTTACAAAAATAAAAGAACATTTCTAACAATTGTTCAAATAATGGGAAACTGAATCATAAACACAAACATTTCATCATCACATACAATATAATACACAGAGTATGAAAATACTTATCAGAAATGGAAAATGTGAAGCAAATGCTAAAATGGATTCTTGTTTCCTCCTAATCATAGGCACAACCACTCCTACTGGATTTACCATTGGCCAACCCCGAGCTAAACCATGATGCTCTAAGAGAGATTCTTTCTCTTTTCTCCACAACAGTTAGGGATGAAGGTTACTCTCCTTCTCCCACAGAAACTGGGCAACTGGTTTTATCTATTCCCACGAGAACTTCCTCAGTCACTTATCAGCCTCATTTATCATCTTATAGAGAAACCCTTCCCCAGGCTTCTTACAGCTAGATCGAGCTTACTTCTCAACTTTTCTTTCTCAAGTTCAGAATCAAAGTCTCCTCCTTCTCTTCTAAGGAAAGTGTTTTCTCTACTTTGTTGTCTCACCCATCTGTCTCTGTCCCTTAATTACCTCATTTCTTTCCTTCCTCAACAAGGTTGTGTGGGTCTAAATCCCCATTTTTGGTCAGGCCTGGAAGCCTTACAGATGGGTACCCTGCTCCATCTCCTCATTAACTCTTGAGGGTGGCCTTCCAGCTACCAGCCTGATTGGTAATTCATTTCTGGGTTAGAGGAATGTTGAGAAATTACTCCCAGTAGGTATTGGTCTGGTGAGGGCCATTTCAACCATACTTGGTTTCCCTGCACCATCTCTCTCGTAGCATTCATGGTCTATCTTGGAAAACTTTCCCCCTTTCAGCAATTGTGCAACACATATTCAAATTCAAATTCTATTAATAACAAAAAATTTATACATTGACCCTTTTATACAAAGTTTCATCAAATCAAACATTCACACATATTTAGTCTTCCATAGTCTCTTGGCTGATTATAGTTATATTTACAAACTAGGTAAAACATGAGTATATCAATCCCCTCCCCCTTAAAGGAACATCATCCTTGATTTTCTATCTGCCGATGTGATTTGTATGTACAGAAGCAAACAAAAATGGAAATGCATGTCTCATGGCATCCTCCATTTCCCATGTAGCCTCATATGGGCCAAAGTGTTTCCAATGCACCTTGACTTGTGAAATGGTTCTATTCCTTAGTGGCATTTCCTTCCTGTCTATTATGCATTGAGGTTATGGCAACAAATCTCCCTCGGGTTTCACATGAATCACAGACCAGTCAATAATATGATTAGTATCATGTACATACTTATTTAATAAAGAAACATGGAAAACATTATGTTCTTTCACTGTGGGAGAAAGTGTTAGCTGATAAGATATTGGTCCCACTCTATCCAAAACTTCAAAGAGTCGACAATAGCGAGGTTCCATCTTGGCACAATCTCCCATCTTCAAGGAGCTTCTCCTGGTTCTATCCCGGAGATACACATTATCCCCTGTTTTGAACTCTCTAGGAGTCCTTTTTAGGTCTACATAACTCTTTTGTCTATCCTAGGCTATCTTCAGATTTTGCCTGATCTGAATCACTTGTTGTTCCATTTCCTTTAGCATATCTGACGCGATTGTAACTATGTCTACTAGTTTTTTCTAGTTGATTGGAATGTTTCATTGCCTTACATAGAGGGCTTCAAAAGGAATCATTTTTAATGACTCTTGATAGCCATTGTTGTAATAAAATTATGCCAGTGGTAGGTAGTCCTCCCATTTCTTGGGCCGATGCAGTACATGAATCCTCAACATGTATTCTAATACGTGGTTTACCCTCTCTGTATGTCCATCATTTTGAGGGTGATAGGCTATACTAAAGAGTAATTTTATTTCAAAACCAACAAACAGATATTTACAAAAGTTTGAAGTAAACTTTGTATCTCTGTCAGATATAATCTCCTTAGGCATGCCATGCAGTATGCATATCTCTTTCATGAAGAAGTTGGCAATATATATTGCCTTGCAAGTTGACTTGACAAGTATAAAGTGGGTATCCTTGCTTAGTTTGTCCACAACTACCATCATGTCATCATTTTGTTTGGTTGATCTTGGTAATCCTGTGATGAAATCCATGGAGATGGTTTCCCATTTCCATTCAATAATTAGTAGGGGATGCACCAACCCTGCTGGGTGTCGGTTCTCTACCTTAAATTTCTAACATTCTAGACACTTAGCCAAGTAATCAACTATGTCCTTTTTCAGTCCAGGCCAATAGAATAGCTTTCCGGTGGCCATGATCATTTTCTGATAACCACGATGACTAGTATATGGTCTTTTGTGTAGTTCATCCGTTATGAACCTCTTCAAGTTGTCGCAATTTGGACGGTACAATATTCCATTTTAAGTCATTTGGTCATCGCCAAGCATCTGATAACCTTAATACTTCATCCCCGTGGGCTCTTGCTTTAGGTATGATGTCACGGTCTTTAAAAATGCATATGTCTCTTGTGCAGTTTTGACCCTCTCTTTGATGTCTGATTCACTAGTGCTTATAACTGTCAAGTGAACTACTTTCATACTTCTACTAAGGGCATCAACCACCCTATTATCCTTTCCTTTGATATGTTTGATTTCAAAATCAAACTCACTAAAGAGAGCCACCCACCTAGCTTGTATCACATTGAGTTTTGGTTGGTCAAACAAATACCTCAACCCACTATGGTCTGTCATAAGTACAAATCTTCTACCTAAGAGGTAATGCCTCCACATTTTCAGAGCATGCACTATGGCATCCAATTCCATATCATGAGTCACATAATTTACTTCATGCTCGTTCAATTGTATGGACTCGTAGAAAATCACATGTCCTTGTTGCATAAGGAATCATCCAAGCCCTTCCTTGTAAAAATCTGTACACACAAGGAAGTCTTTGTTTGGATTTGCAATACTCAGTATAGGAACATTGGTTAGAAGGTATTTCATCTCTTGAAATATTTCTTCACATTCTGATGTCCAAATGAATTTAACCCCCTTTTTCTGAAGGGAGGTGATTGGGCAACCAATCTTGGAGAATCATTTTATGAATATCCTATAGTATCCTCCCAGACCCATAAAGTATTTGATATCAAATACACCCTTTGGGATAGGCCAATCCATGATGGATTTAATCTTGTTAGGGTTGGCTTCCACTCCTTCCTCAGAAATAACATGGCCTAGGTAGTGGACTTTTTTTCAGGAAAAAGTCACACTTACTGAGTTTGGTATAGAGTTGATGTTCTCTCAGTACTTGGAGTACTAGCTTGAGATGTTCTTCATGATATTATCTATTATTGGCATAGATTAGGATATCATCAATAAAAACCAATACAAACCTATCCAATAAATTTATGAATGCGTTATTCATTAATCACATAAAAGTGGCTGGTGCATTGGTAAGCCCAAATGGGACCACCAAAAATTCATAGTGACCATACCTTGTCCTAATGGTTGTCTTGTGGATGTCTTCATCTTTGATTTGGACCTGATGGTATCTAAACCTCAAGTCAATATTGGATAATATTGTAGCAACCCTTAATTGGTCAAACAAGTCATCAATCCTTGGAAAGGGATACTTATTCTTGATGGTCATATTCTTGATTTTTTTATAATCTATGCACAGTCTGAGTGTGCCATCTTTATTTTTCACAAAAAAGGTTGGTGCTCCCCATGGAGACACACTAGGCCGTATGTATCCTTTATCCGACATCTCCTTCAGTTGGAGTTTGATCTCAACTATCTCTGGTGTACTCATTCTATAGGGTGTTCTAGACATTTTCACTACTCCTGGTACAAGTTATATTGAAAAGTCAATATCCCTTCTTGGAGGTAGACCTAATACCTCTTCTGGGAATACATATTTATAATCTCTCAATATGGGATGGTTCTCTAGGCTGGGTTTTTCATCTTCAATAGAGTTTAGTACTTGGATTGCATACAAGGGACATCCATTTCTGCAATACTTCTTCACTTGGAGGGCTGATATTTGTCTCACTGAGACAAGATTTTGAATCCCTTGTAGGGTTACCCTCATTCCTTCTTCACTTTCACACTCCAAAGTTTTACTGTAACAGTCCAACTTGGTTTTGTCGGAAGCCAACCAGTCCATGACAATCAACAGGTCATAATATCCTAGAGGGAGTATGTTTAATTTTTCTTGGGTGGGAAACCCACTCATGACCAATTTTCAGGCTAGTATGACCTCTATTACTTTTTTTTTGGTTCTAGTGGCTAGTTGTATCAGCCATGATTTAACATGTTTAACTTGTTGCAATTTACATTTATCAATAGTTTGAGGGGAAACATAACTCAAATTAGAACTAGGGTCAATTAAAATAGAAACATGATGGTTGGAAAACGTGCCTTCCATCTCCACCATTGAAGCTTGGTGGTAAACTTGTCTATTATCCAAGGCTGCATAAATTTGTGTTAGGCTCCTAGCCACATCATTGACTGTGGTAGCCTTTGGGACGTTGTAGACCCTCCCAAAGTGTTGTTTCCTATGTGGACAGTCCCTCAACATATGTTCCTCTCCACAACCCAAACATTTCAAGATTTCTCTCTTCGTGTTATCAGTATTACTTGGAGTTGCTCTGAATGGTTTATTTCCACTCTAGGATGGAAAATTTTGTTGATACACACTTCTGGAATGAAGGCTCATCCTCGAGCTCTTTCGAGGGTTATTTAATTTTGAGGGTTTAAACCCCTTCTTCTTGAATCCCGAATTGTCTTTCTTCTTCCAGTCTTCATGGGGTTTTGTCTTACTCTTGAATTGCACATAGAAATACCTTAATTTTCGAATAGTATCTTCTAAGGTCTTTGGCTCATCAAATTTAATTATGTCCTAGTAGGATTGAGCTAAGACACTAATGAGTCATTGTATATTTACCTTTGCATATTTTATGTAGGTAACATACCTCATCAACTTGAGAAAATTGTTGATATACTCATAAATGTTGAGTTGTCCCAGCTTGATTTCATAGAAATTCTTGGTCTTCCCATCAAAATACTTTTTTGAAAGGTAATTCTTCTTGAAGTATTTGTCAAATTGTTTCCATGACAAGTCATTCTCATGGAATCATGTCACATTCCTAAGGTCCTCCCACCAAATGGAAGCCTTCCCATTCAGGTTGAAAATGGCTATTCGAGCCTTTAAGTTTTCAGAGTAGTCATGGACTCTGAAGTACTTCTTCAAGCCGAGTAGCCAAAATTTTTCTTCTTCCCCCTTATTAATCTCTTTATCGAAGGTGGGTGGTTTGGATTTCTTCAATTTTTCAGGGTCATGACTCTTGGTATGTTTCCTCTTCTTTCCTCTTATCTAAGAATGGGAACTAGTTTTACCACTAGAATATTCCTTGGAGTTATTAGTTTCCTCACTAGAGGAATCTTCCATTAGATGTCTCTTGGCTCCATGTTTGGACTTCTTTGAGGTGTTCCTCCTAGTGTGGCCACTTTCAGGACCATGATTATATATCTCAGGTGGGCTTGGAGTTTTGTTAGTATGATGGTTGTCCACATGACTAGCAACTGGACCATGTTGCAATTTCCTTTGTATATCTGATAGACTTTGTAGTAGGAGTGCATTAATTTTTATTTTTTTTTCCTGCTCCTTTATCAACCTTTCATTGTTAGCCTTATAACTCTGTAATTTGACCATGAGGCTTCTTACGGTTTCGTCCAAATTTGGAGGGGTTTCCACCACCCTCCTTTCATTAGATTCTTCCTCTCTATTGTGGGATCTTTCCCCCAACTCTTGATGTGTCACCATCCTTTACATTGTAGTTGTCATGTTTTTCACTGACTTCTTGAGTGAAGATAAAACATTTTATGTTAGTTACTAACCTACCAATTTATGAACAACACATATCATTGCAAGGTGAACTCAATTCTTTATTTGGAAACATTAGCCACCTATAGTGTAGATTTCCAAAACATATATCAATCAACAAAAGGGGTAAGGTAGGGTGTTACCCCATAAGTTTTCTAATAACATTTTTATGTGAATTGTGCATGAGCCCAAGCAGGCCAAGTGTTTTTTCCATTCTTTGATACCAATTTGTAATAGAACCAACCCCTAAATAGTCTTTCTAGGGGTGGGGCATCAAGTTTTCACTTTCCTTGGTTCTGTTCGACAACACAGGTATTCCAACAAAGGATGAACACCTTTAGTAACCACTCACATAACCAGATCAAAGATCAACACACCGATGTTTTCACGTGGTAAAACCCCTACGGGGAAACATCCACGGCCCCAACTAACGTGGCCACTTGGAGCAGTTTATTAATGCAAAGAAAAAGATTACAGAGAGATTTTACAAGAGAGTTTCTCACAATCGATTATCGCCAAATGACCCTCCATGCTCTTTAAATATAGATCATGGACCAATCGGGTGTTAAGCCACGGATCAATGGCCGTTAAGATCGAGGAAAGTATGAACCGTCAGATCACTCTATGTCGGGAACATATCGTGACCGTCAGATTTCCTAACTACAAATGCATACTAATGAATACTAAAGAAACACACTCTTACCTAATGACATATTAGACCAATTAGATCTTAACTAACTCCT
>SNQJ01S0004758.1:301373-314353 GCA_010110895.2 Picea sitchensis
CGTGACCGTCGGATTTCCTAACTACAAATGCATACTAATGCATACTAAAGAAACACACTTTTACCTAACGACATATTAGACCAAGTAGATCTTAACTAACTCCTAAGTGTCTAAATATCCTAATAGGTTCATATTCAGTTCCTTGCTTAAGAAAAACCCTCTTAAAGGAACTTCCTGAAGCTTACATCTCTCACTAGTGAATAAGCCAACTAACGGGATCCTCCTCGTGAGCTCGAGCTAAAAACATGGAGCTAAGAGTTTGTGTTAGCAAGTTTTCAGCGCTTTGAAAGTTCCCAGACTTCGAGAGTTCCCAAAACTGTTGTCAAAATATCATATCACTGAACCACAAAGGATATCCAAGGTCTGCATCCTCCATCGAGATCCTATGGTAAGGAGGGGACTTCGAAAATCTACGTCTAATACACCTTTTTTGAAATACCTGAAATGTCAAAATATCACCACGTGCCCCTAGCCCTTTGACATTCGATGATCAAAGGTTCTCGTCGAGAATTCCCTTTTTCCACACTATGCCAAGCTCCCGAAATCCCAAAGTCTCACCGCATGGCCTTGTCCTGTCAGCGATCGACATTCAATTATTTTCATTGGATGTTCCTAAATTTTACCATGCCCCTCCTCTTCTGAACTCCTAAATCTATCCAAACTCTTGGAATCCTAGACATGCCACCATCCATGTAGGCTAGGAAGCCATGAACCAAAAATTGACACATGATGAGATTCCAGGGATGACACGTATCAGTGATAGGGGGTGACACATGCCATTCTCTAACAAGCACAACAGGTGTGTGAACCATCCAAAAATGAGTGACATGTGGCACACGTAATACAACTCCATGTCACATCGGATGACATCATCGAGTCACATCATCTTAGACTGTTAATTTTCCATCCCTTCGATCTAACGTTTGGTAGGATTCCACGTAGATCCTTAGATCTACGACTTTCATTACTTCATGGATCTGGGCTTCGACACCTACCAAATCCTCTTTACACAAATCCTCCGAAGAGTCGAGTCCTCAGACTCTCATATCTTGTGCCATGTGTCCTCTTTGACTAACGGTTGAAATTTACTTCAGTGTTCATGACTTTGATGGTTTTCACACCTTGAAAATCCTCAGCCAAAATCCTCTAGAGTACGAAGTATATGGAACGCAAGATTTCTTACCACATACCCCATCATCCAATGGTCCTATTTCAACTATCAATACTTGATAGGGAACAAATAGGGGCCAGGCTCGCTCCACGATGTGTTCCCTATTAGTCGGGTAGTCAAAGGTGGGTCCCTTAGATCGACGGTTCAGAAGGATCCCGAAGGATCCAAGGATCGACTGCCTGCGTTACTTCGACTATTCAGTATTCAAGAGTTCAGTGAGTGTGTCTCCCATATTCCCCTCTAGAACACACCAAATATATGGACACATGTCCCTGCAATTCTAGTGGTCCATATTAACTCCACGACTATGACCTTCGAGGGTTTCGACACTAGACCATTCCAAATCTCCCGAATTAAGACTTTGTCGAAGCGATTAACGCCTCCCTTCCTATGTCCTATCTGAGGGTTGAGAGAGAACCATACTGTATCCCTGGATCGATGGTCCACACAGATTCGTGACTTCAGCCTTCGAATACTTTTGAGGATTCTGGATACACAAGTCACAAAGTCTCGAAGCCGAAATGGCTAGCTCCTTTTGAGCTAGCACAAGGTTCCTAGGCCCTGGTCACATGGATACTTTGGAAATTATAGGGGCTAAGTGCTAAACCTTTAGAAACAATAAGGTTAAAGACATGGGCATGAACCCTCAGTCAGATGGGAAAATATTCTAAGGGAAAAATTCCCTTCTCCCACAGAATTCATACTTAACATTCCTGCTAAGGTAAACTTCACAGGGTTTGCAGAACTTAGAAATTTCAATCAATCCTACCCTAACTCTCTTGCGGACTCATATCCCATGAATCTCTAATAGTTAAACTGATATAAGTCCAATATCATATAGATATAACAGTTTACATAAATCAAAGAAAATTTCTAACAATTGTTCAAATACTGAGAATTGAATCATAAACACAAACATTTCATCATCACATCCAATATAATACATAGAGTATGAAAATACTTATCAAAACTAGAAAATGTGAAGCAACTGCTGAAAGGGGTGCATGTTTCCTCCCAACCATAGGTACAACCACTCCTAATGGATTTACCACTGGCCACCCCCGAGTTAGATCATGATTCTTTGAGAGAGATTATTTCTCTTTTCTCCACAACAGTTAGAGACAAAGGTTACTTTCCTTCTCCCACAAAAACTGGGAAACTAGTTTTCTCTGCTCCAAGAAAGGAAGCCTGCATGTGTACTTCCTCAGTCACTCATTATCCTCGTTTATCATCTTGTAGAGAAACCCTTCCCCAGGCTTCTTACAACCATATTGAGCTTACTTCTCAACGTTTCTTTCTCAACTTCAGAATCAAAGTCTCCTCCTGTTGT
Source organism: Picea sitchensis (assembly GCA_010110895.2). Classification (NCBI taxonomy): domain Eukaryota; kingdom Viridiplantae; phylum Streptophyta; class Pinopsida; order Pinales; family Pinaceae; genus Picea; species Picea sitchensis. Next base: position 303,875 of record SNQJ01S0004758.1, read on the forward strand.
TCTCAGGAGAGTGTTTTCTCTACTCTATTGTCTCTCCCATCTGTCTCTATCCCCGAATTAACTCATTTATTTCCTTCCTCAGCAAGGTTGCATGGGTCTGAATCCCCATTCGTGGTCAGGCATTGAAGCCTTACAGATGGGTACCCTACCCTATCTCCTCATTAACTGTTGAGGATGGCCTTCCATCTACCAACGTGACTGGTAATTTTTTTCCGGGTTAGAGGACTGTTGAAAAATTACTCCCAGTAGGTACTGGTCTCATGTGGGTCATTTCAACCATAGTTAGATTCCCTGCACCATCTCTCTCATATCATTCATGGTCTATCTTGGAAAACTTTCCCCCTTTCAGCAATTGTGCAACACATATTCAAATTCAAATTCTATTAATAACGGAAAATTCATACATTGACCCTTTTATACAAAGGTTCATCAAATCAAACATTCACACATATTTATTCTTCCATAGTCTCTTGGCCAATTATAGTTATATTTACAAACTGGGGGAAACATGACTATTACACAGGAGCGGTGCCAATGTCTAAAACACCCTATAGAATGAGTACACCAAAGATACTTGAACTCAAACTACAACTAAAGGAAATGATGGAAAAAGGATACATCCAACCGAGTGTATCTCCATGGGGAGCAACAACCTTGTTTGTGAAAAAGAAGGATGGAACACTTAGGTTGTGCATAGACTATAGGGATTTCAATAAGATGACCATAAAGAATAAGTATCCCTTGCCAAGGATCGACGACTTGTTTGACCAATTAATGGGTGCTACAGTTTTCTCCAAGATTGACTTGAGGTCGGGATACCACCAGGTCTGAATTGAGGATGAAGAAATCCACAAAATATCCTTTAGGATGAGATATGGTCACTATGAATTTCTGGTGGTTCCATTTGGGCTAACCAATGCACCAACCACTTTTATGTGCTTAATGAATAATGTACTCAGTAAATTCTTAGACATACTTGTATTGGTTTTCATTTATGATATTATAATCTATTTTAAGAATAGGGAAGAGCATGCATAACACCTTAAGTTAGTACTTCAACTACTAAGAGAACATCAACTCTATGCTAATTTTATTAAGTGTGAATTTTTTCAGAAACAAGTCCATTACTTAGGCCATGTTATTTATGAAGAAGGGGTGGTAGTTGATCCTAACAATATTAAAGCCATCATGGATTGGCCTACCCCAAAGGATGTATATGATATCAGATCTTTTATGGGCTTAGTACGATACTATAGGATGTTCAGAAAAGGATTTTCCAAGATTGGTTTCCCAATCACTTCCCTTCAGAAAAAGGGAATTAAATGCATTTGGACATCAGAATGTCAAGAGAGATTTCAAGAGCTGAAATACCTTCTAACCAATGTGCCTGTGTTGAAGATCGCCAACCCAAACAATGACTTCCTTGTGTGTACTTATGCCTACAATGAAGGGCTTAAAGGATTCCTTATGCAGGAAGGACATGTGATTTTCTACGAATCCAGAAAATTGAATGAGAGTCAAGAATGCACAAGAAACGGATTTCGTGGACAGAGTCAAGAATGCACAAGAAATTGATGCATTCTTTGAGATTGTAAAATCATACTTAGAACAAGAGCCCACAGGGCTCAAGTATGATGGTTATCAAATGTTGAATGATGACCTTCTAACTTACAAAGGTAGGATGTATATCCTGAATTAGTGATGACTTGAAGAGGTTCATGATGGATGAACTACACAAAATACCATATACTGGTCATCCTGGTTATTATAAAATGATTATGGCCACTAAGAAACTATTTTATTGGCTAGGACTAAAGAAGGACGTAGAGAATTACTTGGCTAAATGTCTATAATGTCAGAAGGTTAAGGAAGAACACCGGCATCCAACATAGTTGTTGCAGCCCCTATCAATTCCAAAATGGAAGTGGGAAACCATCTCCATGGATTTCATCACCAGATTACCAAAATCGTCCAAGAAGAATGATGCCATCATGGTAGTGGTGGAAAAATTGAGCAAGGCTACTCACTGTATTCCTGTCAAGTCAACTTGCAAGGAAATAGATATTTCGAGTATTTTCAGGAAAGATATATTTAGGCTGCACGGCATGCCTAAGGAGATCATATCTGACAAAGATACAAAATTTACTTCGAGCTTCTGTAAATCTTTAATTGATGGTTTTGAAACTAAATTATTGTTTAGGACAACCTATCACCCTCAAAATGATGGAAAGACAGAGAGGGTAAACCAAGTATTAGAGCACGTGTGAAGGATGCATGTAATGCATTAGCCTAAGAAGTGGGAAGAGTACCTACCACTGGTAGAATTTTCCTACAACAATGGCTATCAAGAATCATTGAAGATGAGCCCTTTTGAAGCCCTCTATGGTAGATAGTGTAAGATTCCAATCAAATGGAATAATCTAGTAGATAGAATTACAATTGGACTAGACATGCTAAAAGAAATGGAACAACAAGTAATTCAGATAAAGACAATTCTGAAAATAGCTCAGGATAGACAAAAAAGCTATGCAAATAGAAAGAGGACTCCTAGAGAGTTTAAAATAGGGGATCACATGTATCTCCAAGTTATACCCATGAAGAGATCCTTGATAATGGGAGTTTGTGCCAAGATGACACCTCAGTATTGTGGACCCTTTGAAATTTTGGATAGAGTGGGACCTGTATCCTATAGGCTAGCACTTTCTCCCACCGCGAAGACACATAATGTTTTCCTTACTTAATTATTGAAGAAATATGTACATGATTCTAATCATATTATTGACTGGTCTATGATTCAAGTGGAACCAAAGGGAGAATTCCTTGAATAACCTCAATTCATAATAGACAAGAAGAAAACCCCACTCAGGAACAAAATCATTGCACAGGTCAAGGTGCAGTGGAAACACTTTGGCCCAGATGAGGCTACATGGGAAATGGAGTATGCCATGAAACACGCATATCCATTTTTGTTTACTTCTATACATATATATCTCATCGACAGATAGAAAATCAAGGATGATGCTCCTTTAAGGGGGAGGGGATTGTAATACCCTTGTTTCCCCCAATTTGTAAATATAACTATAACTATCCAAGAGACTATGGTGGACTAGATATGTGTGAATGTTTGATTTGATGAACCTTTGTATAAAAGGGTCAATGCATGTATTTTATGTTATTAATAGAAAATGAATAAGTGTTGCATAACTGCTGAAAGGGGGGGGGGTTTCCAAGATAGACCATGGATGCTATGAGAGAGATGGTGAGGGACACCAAGAATGGTTGAGATGAACCTCACCAAACCAATACCTTACTGGATGTAATTTCTCAACAATCCTATGACCCATAAATGAATTACCAGACATGATGGTAGTTGGAAGGCCCTCCTCAAGAGTTAATGAGTAGATAGGGTAGGGTACCCATATGTAAGGCTTCCTTACCTGACCACAAGTTGTGGATTTGGACCCATGCAACCTTGTTGAGGAAGGAAAGAAAGGAAGTTATTCAGGGGATAGAGGAAGATCGACAAGGAAGCAGAGTGGAGAAAACAATCTTCAGAAGAGAAGAGAGTAATTTCAACTTTGGATTTGAAAGGAAAACTAAGAAGAAATCTCATTCTGGGCACAATAATCCATGGGAAGTATTTTCGCTACAAGTTGATAAACGAGGCTGGCGAGTGACTATGGAAGTACTCATGCAGACCTCCTTTCTTGGTATAGAGAAAATTGGTTTCCAATATCCTATGGGATGATGAGAGTAACATTCATACCCGACTGTCGTTGAGCAAGGGGAAAGAGTCTCTCTTAGAGCATCGTGGTCTAGCTCGGGGGTGGCTAGTGGTAAATCCATCAGGAGTGGTTGTGCCTATGGTTGGGTGGAGAAAGGAACCCCTTTCAACAGTCACTTCAGGGTTTCCAGTTTCTAATAAGTATCTTCATACTATGTGTAATGAAATGGATGTGATGGTTGAATGTATGTGTTTATGGTTAAGTTTTACAGTGTTTGAACAATTACTAGAAATGCTCATTTTCTTCTGTAAACTGTTATATTTACATGGTCTTATGTTTGAATCAGTTTAACAGCTAGAGAGATATGGGATGTGAGTTTATAAGTGAGTCTAAGTATAGGCTACGATTTATGCACTAGATGGAGATTTCCTAAGGGGACTTTTCCCCAAGAGGGACTTTGAAGTGTAGGGGTTGGCATTGGTTTAGCTAGATTATTTCAGTGCTATCAACCACTTGAATTCCCTTTGTGGGAAGACTAAGATTGAATTTGGTGGAAGTAGGGTGCCTCCATTGGACCCTTCACCTGCATGACCAAGGGCTCATTCCTAGGTCCTTAACCAATTCACAGCTAAGAGATCAGTGTGTATCCCATGATTATTTTTGGAAGACTTGTGTGACCAAGGTCTGGGAACCATGTGCTAGGCCCGAAAGGAACTAATTCTTTCTAGCTTCGGTACTCCAGGAGTTTGGAGCTTCTGAGTGTTACGACCTTACCATTTTCAAACTAGCCAAAGGAGACTTGTTGACATGGTCAACCACGAGGCTAACTGAGGCCTGGCAGTTTCCCTAACCCTAGAAGAATAGACATGTCCCACCATTAAACCTAGACTCACTCACCAATCATAAAGTAATGCGAGTCACAGATCCAAGGGTATTCAATAGTTTCCCTAGCTGTTGTATCTATGACAAATTCAACTATGACGCTAACCACTTCAAGGGAACAACATTGTCATGACCCCAAATTCCCTGAATGTCGGAGTTGCAAATTGATTAGGGCCATGGATCTGGGAATCCATTGGGAATCAATCTCAACCGTTAGATCAAACTTAGTGAAGAGATAGTTCTAAGTACTTCGTCAAAGTCCCACTTTGGGAGAATAAAGGTGGTTTAACGCCAAAAATTATAAATGTTAGAGTTTCAAAGTAATGTGGATCATCGATCTAACAACCCTTTGAGATCCCTCTCAATCGTCCAATCAACCAAGAAGAAGGCCTCATGTACAACACTTCAACGAAGTCTTACTCTGGGAAGAAAGGAGTGTGGAGTGGGTAGAAACCCCCAAATGTCGGAGCTATGAAGTAACAAGGGTTGTAGATGTAGGAAATTTTCGGGACCTCCCTCGACTGTCAGATCTAGGTCATGGTCATCCTAGTGCTGACCACTTTGGGAGTAAGGAGGAAGTCACACCATGGATCCCTCGAACACCGAAGTTACGAAGTAACGTAGGTCATCGATCCAGGGGTTACATGGACACACCTTGACTGTGAGATAGAAGTTCTTGGAAGGATATCAGTCTGAAGTGATGTGGCAGAATGATGTCATATAGGGTGACATGGACCCACAATCAATGTGCCATGTGTCACTTAGATTTGTTTGTTTCACAGACCCTATAGTCCCATTAACGCATCACACATGTCACCCACTGAAGGTGCCATGTGTCATCTCTGTCTTGCCACGTATCACACCTTGCCTTTGTATCTAGTACGTCACCACGTGTGAGGATGGACCCTTTAGGAGTCTGAGACTTCAGGGCTCCAGAGGTTTGGAGTGTAGTTTAGAGGATAAGCCAAGAGGCCCGAAGGTTGGAGCCACGTGGGGATATTCTGGGTTCTTTATGAACTTCAGGGGGTTTCGAAACTCTAGGAGACTTGGAATGATAGAACATATTATCCCGAAAAGGGTTGAAGGGCGGAGCTACGTCGAAGCACCTTGGGAGTTTGGGAAATTCAAGACTCGAGAGCACATGTGTTTAGAAAAGAAAGGGGATGTTCAAGGTCCAACAATGAACTCCTCTCTAGCCTATGTGTTAAATAAGTAACAATCCCCCGTCATTGGATTGGATGGTGGGGTAGGAGGTGGTGGACCACCACCACCTGAGGGAGGAGTAGGCAGTGGTGCTCTAGAGGCACCGTGNGTATGTATATAGGTTGGTGAGCCTATTTTGTACCGAGGTGTTGCATTGGCCTGCGGATACGGGTATTTTTTGTATGTAAACATTCAGATGGTACTGTGGACCTATATATATACATGAGCATACTTTTTGAGATCTATGTGGTGTTTATATGTTTTTGGTTAATGGTTTGATGATGTCTATTCTATGTATATGCTGTGACAGAATTGTGATATGTTTATGTATGTGTAGAGGTAGCTTGATGTGATATATGCCAGTCTAACACAATATTAGCTAGGTTATCTGTAATTTGATTCAATTGTCTTGGAATATGTCTAAATGTAATGGAATCAAAATGTCGAGATAAAATCCTAACCTGCAGGTATTTGTGAAAGAGGCAAGGATCACAGACGCAGTACACATTGTTGAGCTGGAGAATGACTAGTTGAGAGCCGAGGAAGACACTAAGGTGACGAATATGATGATGTTGGGCGTCATCCAAGAGGCCAATGACAACAGTGTATTCGGCTTGGTCGTTGGTTGCTGACCCCAAGCATATGCCGCTCGAATGGAGCATTTCATGTGAGGGGGTATAGAGAGCCCAAGCAGCCAAAGCGAGATTTTGTGTCCAACGACTGGCGCCGTCGGCATAACCAATGTGGTAGGATGGTGGAGGAAGCATCTTTCAATAGCGCAACGGATACTTTAGACATGAGGGGAGGAGAAAAAATATTAAAAATGCTATAAAAGAAATAACCTAAAGTAGAATGACTACTTTTAAGCGTAAAATTTCTTTAAGTATAACCCGTTGACGGGTTCTTTGAGAGAGAGGCCTTCGGGGGAGGCCAGGATGTATGCGCCATTGGTGAGGCAATGTTGGATAATGTATGGGCCATGCCAGAGTGATTCAAATTTGCCGTGGCCAAAGGTATCATGAGCGATATCGTAAGCCAGGACAAGGTCACCTTCACGGAATGATCGAAGGTTGACATGGCAATCAAATGTAGCCTTGGATCGTTTTTTAGATGCCTTGTTGTTATGTAAGGAAGATCGATGATATTCATCCATAGACTCCAAGTTCAGCAAGCGCTTCTCCATTGGAGTAGTGTTAGGTAATATCTCAATTGTGGTGTGTAAGGTGGGAATTTCGCACTCGATGGGGAGAGTGGCCTCAACCTCATGGAATAAATGAAATGGTGTGAATCTAGTAGTGGTTTTCACAGCCATTCGGTAAGCCCATAGCATAGAAAATAACATATGATTCCAATTGGTTTTATGTTTATTAACTGTGTGTTGTAACATGGTCTTGAGGACTTTGTTAACTACCTCGACCTGTTCGTTAGACTGAGGGTAATATGGTGAAGAAAACTTGGGAGAGAAGCCTAACCGAGATGAGAGTTCGATGAAAATCTCATTCTCGAAATGTTTGCCATGATCAGAAATGAGTTGGAGGGGTACTCCAAAGCGGGATATGACGTGGTTAAAGAAGAAATGCGTTTCAGTGTCAGCGGTGTTGTTGAAAGTGGGCATAGATTCGGCCCACTTGGTGAAGTAATCAATGGCGACAACGATGTATTTGTGACCATTGTTGGAGGGGGGATTACAAGTCATAAAGTCGATGCCCCATTTACAAAAGGGGCTGGCAGAAATGATAGGGTGAAGAAGAGCGGGGGGAGCGCAGGCTTTGTTGGCATAGAGATGACATTGCTCACATCATTTCACGGCATGAATGCAATCATGAAACAAGGTAGGCCAGAAGTACCTGGCTCGAATAATATTTTGAGAAGTGGATATACTCGAAAGATGGCCCCCACAGGCGTCGTTGTGGCAGTCGTTTAAGACTCTATCATCCTCGTCAATAGTTAGGCATCGACGAAGAATGGTGTCAACGCCCCGCCAGTATAGGATGTCTCCGATGAGGAGATAGCGGGGGGACTGATGGTGAATACATCGACGATCATCTCGTGAAAGGTGGTTACCGAAATTTTGAGTTTGAAGTTAGACGAGGAGGTTTCTGTACCAAGGATCATCCGAAGTGATGTAAAAAAGATGTTCGTCAGGAAAGTCGGTGTTGATGGGGGCACTAGTGGTGTCAGAGGGGAGGGTCGTGACAAGTTCGGTGAGAATGAGGGCATTCTTACTCTTAGGTGTTGAGAACTTGAGGTAGTACTCCTGAAGGATAATTATCCATCGAGCAAATTTTCCGTTAACTTGTCGACGACTGAGAAAGTACTGCATAGGGTTGGAATCTGCGACGACCTTGGTGGTGCGAAGTTTCTGGACTATGAGGACAACTACAAGAGCAAGTTTCTCTTCATGTTTATACTTCAAGGGTGACCCTATGAGGTTTTTACTAACGTAATAAATGAAATGTTCACGATTGTCATCTCCAAGCTGGACGAGGATGTCGGCTACTGATACAGATGATGTTGATACGTAGAGGATATAGTTGCGATTATAGTCGGGTGCACTAATTAAAGGTGCATTTGAAAGCGTTGCTTTAAGATCGTCAAATGACTATTGGGCGTGGTCGTCCCAGTGAAAGGGGATGTCGTGACATAGTAAATGAAGGAAACCGTGTGCATGTATGGTGTAACCTGGGACAAAGCATCTAAGAAAGTTAGCTTTTCCCTGAAGACTCTGAAGTTGCCGTAAATTCTGAGGATGTGGAATTTCGGTGATAGCTTAGACTTTGAGGGGGTCCACGATAATACCACTTTGGGAAACAATAAAACTGAGGAGGCACCCTGCGGTGACACAGAACACACACTTGAGAGGATTCAAGCAGATGTTGTACTGATGACACCATTGAAAGATGATTCGTAAATCATCGAGATGCTGGGTGCATTTCTTGGATCGAGCTGTGAGGTCATCCAAGTAGGCGAGGATGATATTGGCCAGATCGTGAAAGATGTAGGTCATAGCCCGCTGGAAAGTTGTGCCGACATTCTTTAAGCTGAAAGGCATGACACGATATGCAAAAGTACCCCAAGGGGTAGTAAATGCAGTTTTATACTGATCAGCGGGGTGAATTTGAATTTGATTATAACCAGAGAATCCGTCCATAAAGGAGAGAGCCTCGTGGCCGGGGCAGTCGTCGATAATTTGATTGATGAAAGGCGTTGGAAAGTTGTCCTTGGGACATGCATGATTGAGATCACGAAAGTCTGTGCAAACGCAGATAGTGACCTGTTTTTTGTTAATGGGTACAGGGTTGGAAACCCATGAGGTATAAGCGATGGGGTAAATGAAACTGACAGCGCGTAATTTGTCAATTTTGGCTTTGATAGCTGCGACTTTCGGTGGGTGTAGCGGTCAATGTTTTTGGCGAATTAGTGTGATGTCGGGCCAGGTGTCGATGCGATGTTCGACAATAGAGGGATCGAGGCCAGGCATTTCCGTGTATGACCAAGTGAAAATATCCCTATATTCCTGGAAGAGGGATTTATATGCGGTGATTTCTTGAGGAGTGAAAGAAGCTCCAATGGTGATTTCTTCGACGATGCCATTTGTAATGAAAATGCCGATTTTAATGGTGGGGGAAATGTTGGCCATGTTTCCATCTTCAAACACATCAGGAGAAGGAATGGTGTTGTTGAACCAATCGATAGGCCCGGATGGGATAAAATCCTTGGTTTCGACCGCGTAAATGGGGTTTTGGTTAGGAGGCATGGAGGCTTCCTATGGAGAGAAGAGTCTGCGATGGTGTAGTGCATCCCAGGGAGAGTCCGAGTGATTTAACTCTTCGAGTATTTCTTCATCGCATTGAAAGTGACGGGAATACAAGGGGTCGTGAGGAGTGATCTCGATGATAGTGGTTGTGTGGTTGCCCCCTGGTGAAGGAGTAGGGGGAACATTGTTAGGAGATGGTGAGGGTTCACTCGTCATAAACCATATATTGAAGTACTGGGGGGTACCCATGGTGGTTGGGTGGAGAGTGTCCATAGGGGAATGAGCGGGAGAGTTGGGGGGGTTGTGGGGTAAATCCTCAGATACGTCATCTAAGAACCATGGAGGCGTTGGGAGTGCCTCAGGCTCAGGAGAAATTACATGAAGATCCTCTAGTGACGAGGTAATGTCAATTATCGCTTCTGTGGGTCGGTGAAGCAGGGCCAATTGACGTTGTCTGTATTCGAGGATCAGAGGACACTGGTATGTGAAATGAGCTAATGAATCGCAGAGAGAGAAAGGGTGTCTCATACGTTCATTGACTGATGTGGTGACATAACGAATGTCAATGATATTTGTTGAGGATGACATAGCAGGGTTGGGGTTGTTCTAGAAGTTCTGGCGCACTTTGGCTAATGTCTGTTGAAAGCGTGGCAATGCTGGGAAATGGTGGGTATAATGGCCATATTCGAAACATATAGCACATGCATATTTGGTCCTCAACCCTTTACTACTAGAAGAGTGGGTGGTAGTGGTGGGACTAGTAGTACTAGCGGGTGTTGTGGGAGTTTGATTGAGGGGGATCAAATTCCGTAGTTCAGGTAGTGATGGAAAGTTGTTGGTTTGGTGGCCCTCTTTCTCACATAGTGTGCAAGGTGGTGGTATGCATGGAGGAAGCGGAGCGGTGGGATCCTT
>SNQJ01S0004758.1:327248-339759 GCA_010110895.2 Picea sitchensis
CAATGTAATGGTGCCAATATGCTTGTGTCAAGGATGGAGTCCTCAAAACAATAGAGGTAGCATAACATTGCTTTGAATTCCTTGAAAAAATGAGGTGCATTCATGGATTTTTATAGCATTGCTTTGGGTTATTGTTTAACTGCTTTGTAGTGTGAAAAGAGGCCATTTAGGGAATTCTTAGGTCTTTGACCAGCCCACCATTTGGATCCAGTCTGGATTTGGAGGTCAAATCGGCTTGGGATCTGAACCATAAGTGGTTGGGAGGTCGACCACTTCCATAAATGCATCGTTTAGCAGGTGCGTGGCTTTTTGCGCTAACAGTCGCGCATCGTGCACCTGTGCGTGATTTGTATGTTCCTGTTCTACACATGCGCGCGCGCGCCCAATGTATGCAAAGCGCTCTTCAATTTTTCACTACTTTGTATAGTTTTTGACCTTTTTTGAATGTTGTGGTATTAATTCAGGTCCATGAATGACTTCATTACTGTTTGACGATGCTGAGTTCTTGTAACCATGTGCAGATGAAATTTCAGTGATAACACATGTATTTAGCTTTTGTTGTTCACAAGGATACGACCGCCTGTCACTTACTCATCCAGTTTATTTCTCCACCAAACATCTTCAACACATATCTACTAGTCAAACTTCGGTGATCCATATCTCCAGCCTAGTCCATGTCAACAAATCCATGTACATTTAATTCACTACCTCCTCTAGGTTTTCCTTAGTAGCATATAACATACTCTTTTGTGCCACACAAATACCTGAATGGGGTGTTGGGGGGGGAGTATACAAAAAATATAATATTTTTATTCCCTCCACCCTTATATATGGGGGTGGGGGGCATTAATATGAAAAACACTCAATATGTTTTCCATACTAAGTCGCCCCACCCCCACCCTCATATAGGTGGGGGGATTTAGTATAGAAAACATATAATAATTTGTTTTTCATACTAACTCCCCCCACACACACCCTGATATAATGAGTTAGGGGGAGTTAGTATGAAAAATGTGGGTGGGGGGAGTTAGTATGGAAAACATATTACATATTTCACACACTAACTCCCCTCACCCCCACCCTCATATTACATGAGGGTAAGGGTGTAGCTGGGGGGAATTATTATGAAAAAAATATAATGGGTTGGGGTTAGGGGAGTTAGTATGCATAACATATTATATTTTGTTCATGCTAACTCCCCTCACCCCCAATATGAGGATTTATTATGATAAATGTATAATGGGTGGGGGTGGGGGGATTTAGTATGAAAAATGTTAGGAAATGAGGAACACTTCCACACTAAACCTAGAAGAAGAGAGGAAGAAATATTTAATCAAGAAAGTAAATGATAAAGAAAACATACAATACACAAATATTTTACCCTATAAACCCAAATGGGAAATCCAACATTCCTTCATATTTTTTCTCTCTTGTTGTCTTATTCCTTCAGAATAAAAGGTTACATTCCTAACCTTGGTCTAAACCTAAGACATAATCGAAATCATACCTTCTTGTTTTACACTAGAAAAACCCTATAGCCAATTTATCTTACATCTACATGACCAACAAACTCTAAATTGATTTATCTAAAGATAAACTTTTATAGAATTACAACACACCTTATTTATAAGATTTACAATAGGTAAAACCCTAAATAAAGGTGCCCAAAAAGGGTTACAGATCCTCGCATATCATTAGCTACAAATCCCGCCAATCTTGGGATTCTACTACATTTGAATCTAAGTCAGTTTACCAGTCGGTTCCCAATCGACCTCCATTCATTCTTCAGTCTATTTCCATGCACCCACTTATTGGCCTCTTGTCGGTTGACCTCTTCGACTTCAAATTTACCTAGTTGATCCACCTCGATATTTGACTTTATTTGCAAATAATATAACAACCCACCATTCTCCCAATTGTTGTCTTCTTTGATAAAATTGAGAGATTTATGAACTCTCATTCATAGACCCGAGGAAACAATGCCCATTGCCTCTTTGCACCAAGAGAACTTCACAACAATCACAGACTTGGTCAAAGACTCTACCATGTTTTCTACCATGTCTACTTTCTCCAGAAAAACCTTATTTCTTTCCACCACGTCTCTCATGAAATGGTATTGTACATCAATGTGCTTAGTCTTGGAATGATAAATTGGGTTCTTTTCGAGAAATATCGCACTTTGCCTATGACAACGTATCTTCATAGCTCTCTTCTCAACGCTGATTCCTGAACATAGCCTTTGTATCCATACTACTTCTTTGCTTCCGTGAGTGGCTTCCATATCACTTACTCATCCAACTGATCCTCCACCAAACATCTTGAACACATACGCACTGGTTGAACTTCACCAATTAATATCTCTAGCCCAGTCAACGTTGAAAAATCCATGTACATTTAATTCATTGTCTCCTCTAGGTTTTCCTTGGTATCATATAACATAGTATTTTGTGCCACACAAATACCTGAATACCCTCTTGAAAATTGTCCAGTGTTTCTTTCTAGGTGTCGACATGTATCTACTCAACACTCCCACTGCATGGGAAATGTCTGATCGAGTGCATACCATCGCATACATTATACTACCAAAATCACTTGCATAGGGAACATGTTCCATGTCCTCTATTTCTTCATATGTCCTTGGACATTGTTCAACAATTATCCTTTCTCCCACAGGAATTGGAACCTTCAGAGGTTTGCAATCCTGCATGTTGAAACGTTTCAATATTGTTTCAAGATACTTTTTCTGGTTCAACTAGAGATTTCTAGTTGTTGGATCTCTCTTGATCTTCATTCCCAAAATGAATTTCATTGCAACAATATCCTTCATGTAGAACTTGGAGGATAGATACCTCTTCACCTCCTTTATTTCGTTCTTATTATTTCCAATCATCAACATGTTGTCAACATACAATGCTACATATATGAAACACCCACCTTCTTCTTTGGAATATATGCAGTGATCAACTTTTCTTCTCATAAATCCCAAACTAAGGATGTATGTGTCGAATTTTTGGTACCGCATCCTTGGTGATTGATTTAGCCCATAAAGAGATATTTTCAATTTACACGCCAAATATTTCTTGCCCTTTACTAAAAATCCTTAAGGTTTTTTCATGTAAATTTCTTCTTCCAGATCCCCATGTAGGAACATTGTCTTTACATCCGTCTGTTCTATTTCCAGGTCAAATGGTGCAACCAGAGACATTAGTACTCTAATGGAAGTTAATTTTTCAACTGAGGAAAAAATATCACCGAAGTTGACTCCTTTGACTTGGGAATATCCTTTCTCTACCAGTCAAGATTTGAATTTCTCAACTTGACCTATGACATTCATTTTCTTCTTGAATACCCACTTGATACCAACAATATTTCTTCCATTTGGTAATACGACTAAATACCATGTCTCATTTTTATGCAAGGATTCCATTTCTTCAACCATGGCATCCTTCCACAATTTTCTCTTTTCTTAGTCGATTTCCTCCTCGGTCGACTTAGGCTCTTCGTTAGTGGTAGTTAACATGAATGTAGAAAAAAATCCAAGTCGAATATAGCTTTCGACTGGTTTTCTCACTCGTTATGACCTCCTTACAACTGGGGTTAGTTTTTCCACATATTCATCTAATTCAATCGACTCATATGAATTAGATTCTTTGTTCCTTAGTTCAAAATACACCTTCTTTAGATTAATCTCTATTTGATCCATCATTTCAGACTCAAACTTACTTCCAACTTCTCTGAAGACCATATCTTGAATGTACACTATTTTCCTTGATGCAAGATCCCAGATCTTATATCCTTTCATTCCTTCTTTGTATCCAATGAAAATACACTTGACTGCCTTCTTGTCCAACTTGATCCTCTTTTCCTTGGGAACGTGCACAAATGCATTACAACCAAATATTTTGAGATGTGAAACCGAAGGATTATTTCTCGACCATGCCTCATGTGGATTTTTTTCGACTATATTCGACGAAGGAGACATATTCACTAAATATTTTGTAGTGTCGACTGCCTCTACCCAGAATTCTTGTGCAATCCCAACACCACTAAGCATGATCCTTGCCTTGTCCATCAATGTTCTGTTCATTCTCTCATCAACTCCATTTTTTTGTGGGGTATACAATGTGTTATTTTGGTGTGATATGCCACACTACTTGTAGAACTGATCAAATTACTTTCCACATAATTCACCACCATTGTCAGTTCTCATCACCTTAATCTTCTTATTTTTCTTGTTTTCTACAAGAGATTTAAACTCTTTGAATTTCTCAAAAACCTCTATTTTCCTCCTTGAGAAATATGTCCATGTCTTCTTGGAAAAATCATCTATGAAGGAGACATAATACAAGGATCCACCAACTGAAGGAACTGCAACAAAGACAACACATCACTATGAACTAGTTCTATAATCTCGTATGCCCTTGTCGCTCCAGATGGGAACTTGTCCCAACTTTGTTTTCCATATATACAATGTTCACAAAATTTTACTTCTAAATTAGATTCAGGAAAATATTCGACCATACCTTTGTTATTCATAGCTCAAATTCATTTTTCTCCAATATTTCCCATCCTCTTGTGACATAGCATGGTCGAGCCATTTTGATGAGGAGTTGTCGAGTCAGGTTGAAATGACTCATCCCGAGTCAAATCAATTCGAGTCAAAGTCGAGTCAACTTCAGGAACAATGATGTTGTTGCATCTAGTCAAGTCGACATTCCCTAATAACTTGTATAGGGTTCCAATCTGAACTACTTTCATTAAGACCATCACACCTATCACCATATTGCACGTATCCTTTTGAAATAGAGTGTGCACGTATTCGGTTTATTTCCAAACTTAGAATGTGTAGCACACTTGGAATGGTTCTACTCCTCCCATCCCACAGTTTCATTCAAACTCTTCCTCATCCGATAATTTTGGTTGTTGAGTCATCCCCTAAGAACACATATGCTCCTTCATATCATTCATATTCATAGAACCCTTCTCTATGTGGTGTCATATGATAGGATGCTTCTGAGTCGATAAAAAAAAAACTATTGATCTGAATGTGTATTGGTTAATTCTAGGTACACATCCCCTCCCTTATCTGTAGTCATATTTCTCTCAATCAACTAATTCTCATTGGATCCTATACTAGATTTTGTTGCCTTTGACTTGTAGTCCCTTTTGTAATTCCTAGATTTACTGCATTTCCAACATCTTCTTATTGTCAACTGAACCAGGGATTTATATTTACCCTTCAACTTAGAATTTCTACCGGATAATTTTCCATTATCTTTTTTAATCGTTCGACCTCTCACCACTAATTCATATTTGTTCAATCCTTCCATGTTATTCCTTCTCATTTATTCTGATAGTAGAGATGAAACAACGTATTCTAGTGATAATTTGGTTGAATTAATCGCTATAACCATGACTAAGCTATTCCAGGAGTCTGGAAAAGAACATAATAGGCTAACACATTTATCCTCCTCAGTGATTTTAATATCCACAATAGATAATTGGCTTATAATGGTATTAAACGCATTTAAATGGTTAGTCACCGAACTTCCCTAAATCATCCTCAAAAGATACAACTTCTTCCTAAGGAACAACTTATTTACTAGGTATTTTGATCGGTACAAGATCCCCAACTTGTCCCACTATTTTTTGGTCGAATCTTCACATGAGACATTTAGTAATACATAATCTACAAGACAAAGTCGAATCATACTCCTTTCCCTTCTCTCAAATTTCTCCCATTCTTCCTTCGACATACCTGTTGGAACAATACTTGGACAAACTACTTCCCATTGTTCTCGATCTACAAGGAGATATTCAATTTTAAACTTCCAAAGCTCAAAATTATGGTCATTGAATTTTTTGATCTATATCCTCAAGCTACTCACCATTCATTAAGCATAATCTGTAAATATTTATGACTTACAACTCTTACTGTACTTAGTTTTTATCTTATATCCAAGGTTTCTAAACCAATATTTGATACCGCATGTTAGGAAATGAGGAACACTTACACACTAAACCTAGCAGAAGAGAGAAATAAAGATTTAATTAATAAAGTAAATGACAAAGAAAACACACAACACACATAGATTTTACCCTGGATACCAAAACGGGATAACCAACATTCCTTGAGCATTTTTTCTCTCTTGTTGCATTATCTCTTACAAATAAAAGGTTACATGCCTAACCTTGGTCTATGTTATCACTCTGTAATTTCCCTTGGCTATGGGAGGGAAACCACAAAGGTAACCAAAGACCAATTTGGGCTTGGAATCTGGCCTTTCCAAACTAGATATGGCTCTATCAATATAAATTAGGCTTAGTGGCTATATCTGAAATGGAAATAATTTTTTAATACGTGGTTGACGGCAAAAGTGAAAAATAATCCATTGGGCATGGATTCAACTTTGAAAAAAAATGGAACTATTAGTAACTGGTGGTAGAACTATCAAGGAAGCAGAGGCTAGATAGGTGATAATATTTTAGTTTAATTTTTAATTTTTTTTATGATGGAAGAAATGGAAAACAATTAACCACATTCAAAGCACCAATTGAGATGAATTATGATTGAGTTAAGAAGAGATAACAATACTTAAATTGCTTGAATCTAAAGCATCAATATGAGATGAATTCAAGACCTTTAGCTTTCCAATTTAAGCATATAAAGGTTACAGATGAAATGAGAAAAAAACATAGGAAATACATACATGAGAGGGAAACACATACTTCAGATCACCACCAGAAGAATCTCTGGTATGAAAAGCACTGTACTTTTGCACTAATATTTCATTAAACTTCAAAAAAGATTACAAAGTATTCAAGAAAAAATGTCTTCCACGCTTCTGCCAACTCCCCTTTAGTCAATAAAATTAAAAATATATATAGAAAAGAATATTATCCAATTTGAGGAGGTTGAGCACAATTCCTTCCCAAAGTTGGATATGGTTACAAAATTATAGCAACAGGTTTAGAACTGCCTACTAGGAAATAGGAATAAATTTTCTGGAAAATAGGTTGTAAAGATCCATTTGAATATTCCAAATCATGACACATGTGAAGAAAATGAGAGAGGTTTTTGTGAAGGGGATATTTATTGACAAAATCCTCTCTCAGTTGTATAAAATTCCTCTCCATATTCTTGGGATACGTACCCAAATATAATGACTAAAATAGGAAATCATTAATTGTTTAAATCTGAAAAATAGACTGTAAAGATCCATTCGAATATTCCAAACCATGACACTTGTGAAGAAACAAAGAGGTTTTTTTTTAATGAGATAGTGATTGAAAAAATCCTCTTTCAATTTTCAAATATTCATTTCCATCATCTCGGGATCCATTCCCAAAGATAATGACTAAAACAGGAAATCATTAAATGTTTAAATATGAAAAATAGGTTGTAAAGATCCATTCGAATATTCCAAACCATGACACCTGTGAAGAAAATGAGAGATGTTTTTGTGAATGGTATTTTTATTGAAAAAATCCTCTTTAGGTTTTCAAAGATTCATTTCTATATGGTCAGAAAATAAGTTTGAAGTTGACTTCAAAAACAGTCATTTCCAAAACTTGCACATCGAACTGGTGGAGCGAGTTTCCTTTTGACATTTTCTTATATTTTTGGGATTTTATTGATGGATGAAGGTCACTGATTGATATTTTAACACTTTATATGATGATAAGAATCCCTAGTATCAATTCATTACCCTTTCAAACACCATTTTCTTCAACATCCTAATATATGTCAAATACTAGATTTTGACCCTTGAGCAAATTATAGGACACTAACATTGGATCCAATGG
Organism: Picea sitchensis; assembly: GCA_010110895.2. Classification (NCBI taxonomy): domain Eukaryota; kingdom Viridiplantae; phylum Streptophyta; class Pinopsida; order Pinales; family Pinaceae; genus Picea; species Picea sitchensis. The sequence goes on from SNQJ01S0004758.1 coordinate 335,055, forward strand.
GGATGATGTCCTCCCTGTGAGGCAGAAAATAACTTGCTAATCAAGTTCTTTCATCCATTGGGTTGTTCCCAACCTGAAAAATGACTTGTGTCCTTCTCCAACCAAAATCAAACTGCAACCCAAACTGTACACTGGAATATGAACTGAAAACTTATTGTTGAAAATATGCTCAGAGTGATGAGCTTATTCATCAAACTTACCTAATCTAAGCTACTAAAAGAAAAATGGATCAAGTGATACAATAATTCCAATGCAACCAATCAAGGAACCAAATACTTGATTGAAGCATGCATTCAACGTTTCCAAGTAGACATAAAAAACATAGAAAATGACAACTCAAACCTTAGCTGAAACTGATACTCATAGTCCATGAATACAACAAACTCCATATTTCCTGATGACTTTAATAAAACTAGAAAAGAATTTGTAATAATCATTTTCCCTTATTATTTCAATAGAGTTGAAAAAGGGTCTTGAAAAGAAACAAAAGGACAAGAATATCCCTTATGATTAAATGTTGGTTTTTGTTCTATTTCATCCATCTTCAGCTCATTTTCAAAATGCAAGGGAGCCATTTGTTCATATTTATCATCATCTATTGTAAGATAGGAATTTGTATGTTCTTGTATATATTCAAATGAAAGAGAAATTATACGTGTTTGATGAATATCCATAGGTCCTTCTTCCTTTGATTCAAGAGAAGAACAATCTTGATTTACAAAGGAATGAAATAAAACATCAATTTCTTCATTGTCTTCCTCTATCTCATACTAAAAATTATCATGTATTGTTTTGTTTCTTTCCTGAAATTTTAAATCATAGTTGTCATGTGTAACCAGTGGCTCTTCATGTATGCCATTTTTATTTTTAGAAGAATCTAGAAAAACAAATCCATGCACATTTTCTTCTTGCAACTGATCATGAATTGTTTCACTCCTTAGAGTTACTAGGCATGCAAATTCAAAACTCTGGTTTTCACATAAATCAAAGAAAACAACTACTTCTTGATTGTCTTCCTGAAACTCTATGTCATCAATTGGTTTTGAGTATAAATTTTATGTACATACAACTTCAGAGAATGAAAGGACTAAAGATCCATTTTACTGACTATCTTGATCTCTCTCTTGGTCACACAAAATCTTGCAAAATTGTTGCAGACATTCATCAAATTCAGGAACAGGAATAAGGTTGTCATCATTAAAATCCTTCTTGGTTTCATTTTCATCTAAGAGATAAGCTTCTAGGATTTCTTCATCCATGAACTCTTCATCGCCATAAATTTTTTCCAAATTTTGAATGAAATTTTCAAAATTATCACAACAATTTTGAACCAACAACAAAGATGAATAAGATTCTTTATAATGCTCATAAAATGATGTATGAAAATCTTGTAATGAATAAAGACTTGCAAACGGTAAATTTTCATACCATCATTTTTCCTTTCCCTCCAAGGTTTCCATGAACATATTCATCAAACAATCTTCATGAAATTGAACCCTTAGCTTACGCAGATGCATGTGAAATTTAACCAAGTGCAAAACAACATCGTCTCCTTTGTCATCTATGAATTTTGGAAAATATTTCTTCCAATCTATATGAGGCATCCAATTTCGAAAAATGTGAATGTGAGAGAGATTCATTGGAGAATACCTTGCAGATATGTGATCCATATTGAAGCAATGGAGTCACTGATAAATTCTTTAGGCCACTGAGTCTTTGGACAATGGAGTCACCATGAAAATTTTGAGCTTTGGATTCGTCTAAAATTGGAGTCGTCAGATGAATGGTACAACCTTCATGTGTTTGGATTATGTTCACCATCATAATTCAAATATGATCTTTTTCATTTTATCCCAGGGAATATTTCACTTTCGCTCCACGACTACGGTGCCAAAATGTTGTCACTCCATAATTTTCCTTGATTGCAGGAGGGAAACCATGGAGGTAACCAAACACCAATTTGGGCTTAGAATATGGCCTTTCCAAACTATAGAGGGATCTCTCAATATAAATTAGGCTCATTGGCCAAATATGAAATGGAAATAAGTTTTTAAGATGTGGTTGATGGCAGAGGTGAAAAAGAATCCATTGGGAATGGAGTCAACTTTGAAACAAAATGGAACTATCAGTGACTGGTGGTAGAACTAGCAAGGAAGAAGAGGCTATATAGGTGATAACATTTTAGTTTTTTTTTTTTTTTTTTTGTATGATGGAAGAAAGAGAAAACAATTAACCATATTCAGAGCACCAACTGAGATGAATTATGATTGAGTTAAGAAGAGATAACAATACTTAACTTGTTTGAATCTAAATCATCAATATTAGATGAATTTCAGACCATAAGCTTTCCAATTTAAGAATATAAAGGTTGCAAATGAAATGAGAAAAGAACACAGGAAATACATATATGAGAGGGAACCACATACTTCAGATCACCACCACAAGAATCTCTGGCATGAAAAGAATTGTACTTCTACACTAATATTTCATTAAACTTCAAAAAATATTACAAAGTATTCAAGACAAAATGTCCTCCACGCTTTTTCCAAATCCCCTTTATTCAATAAAAATTACAAATATATATAAAAAATTACTATTCCCCAAGTTGAGGAGGCTGAGCTCAATTCCTTCCCAAAGTTGGATCTGGTTACAAAATTATAGCAACACATTTAGAACTACCTGCTAGGAAATAGGAATCAGTTTTCTAAAAAATAGGCTATAAAGATCCATTCGAATATTCCAAACCATGAAACTTGTGAAGAAATTGAGAGAGGTTTTTTTGAATGGGATTGTGATTGAAAAAATCATCTTTCTATTTTCAAAAATTCCTCTCCAGAATATTGAGATACACACCCAAAGATAATGACTAAAAAATGAAATCATTAAATGTTTAAATATGAAAAATAGGCTGTAAAGATCCACTCAAATCTTCCAAACAATGATACGTGTGAAGAAACTAAGAGATTTTTTGTGAATGGGATCGTTATTGAAAAAATCCTCTTTCAGTTTTAAAATATTCCTTTCCATCATCTCAGAATCTGTGCCAAAAGATAATGACTAAAACAAGAAATCATTAAATGCTTAAATATGAAAAATAGGTTGTAAAGATCCATTCAAATCTTCCAAACCATGACACCTGTGAAGAAAATGAGAGAGGTTTTTGTGAATGGGCTTGTTCTTGACAAAAATTATTTTATTTTTAAAATATTCCTTTCCATGTGGTCAGAAACTGATTTTGAATTTGACTGCAAAAACAGTCATTTCCATAACTTGCACAACAAACTTGCTTTGCGAACTTGTGGAGCAAGTTTCCTTTTGACATTTTATTCTATTGTTGGGATTTGATTGATGGATGAAGGTAACTTATTGATAGTTTGACACTTGAGATGATGATAAGCATCCCTAGGGCCACTTCATTACCCTTTCAAACACGATTTTCTTCAACATCCTAATATATGTCAAATACTCAATTTTGACCCTTGAGAAAATTATAGGACACTAACAGTCTAAACCTAAGACACAATCGACATCATACCTTCTTTATTTACACAAGAAAAACCCTATATTCAATTTGTCTTACATCTACATGACCATCAACCTCTAAGACGATTTCTCTACATATTAACTTTTACATCATTACAACACACCTTATTTATAAGATTTATAGTAGGTAAAACCCTAAAGAAAGGTGCCCAAAAATGGTTATAGATCCTCAAAAAACATTGGATAAAAATCCCATGAATCTCGGGATTCTGTTACACTCAACTCTAAGTCAGTTTACCAGTCAATTACCAATCAACCTCCATTCTGTCTTCATTCGGTTTCCATGCGCCCACCTTTTGGCCTCTTGTCGGTTAACCTCTTCGACTTCCTATCAATTTATTTGACTTCGAATTTACCCATTCGATCCACATCGACCTTCGAATTTCACTGCAAATAATTTAACAACCCAACACAAAACATATTATATGTTTTGCATACTAACTCCCCCCACTCCCACCCTCATATAAAACATATAATGGTTGGGGGTTGGTGGAATTAATATGAGAAAAATAAAGCATGTTTTGTATACTAACTCTCCCCACCCCCAATCTCATATAATATGTTTTCATACTAAATCCCCCCTTATATGTTTTCCATCCCCTCACCCCCACCCCCACCTGATTATATTTTTTTCATACTAACTCCCCTCACCCCCACCCTTATATATGAGGGTGGGGGGGAGTTAGAGGGTGGGGGTGAGGGGATTTAGTATGAAAACATATATTATTCTTATGTTTTTCATACTAACTCTGCCCACCCCACCCTCTAACTCCCTCACCCTCATATATAAGGGTGGGGGTGAGGGGAGTTAGTATGAAAAACATATGTTATGTTTATGCTTTTGATACTAACTCCCTCCACCCTCACCCTCATATAAAAGGATTATATTTTTTGCATATTATCTCCCCCCGGCCCCACCCTCATATATATGAGGGTGGGGTTGGGGGGGAGTTAGTATGAAAAATATATAATCCTCATATAAAATGTTTTTCATACTAAAACCCCTGAGGGTGGGGGTGGCAAGAGTTAGTATGCAAAATATATAATCCTCATATAATATGTTTTCAATACTAACTCCCCCAACCCCCGCCCTCATCTATATGAGGGTGGTTGTGGGGGGATTTAGTATGAAAAACATATAATATATGTGGGTGGGGGTGGG
>SNQJ01S0004758.1:355133-367843 GCA_010110895.2 Picea sitchensis
TATGAAAAACATATTATTCTTTTTTCATACTAACTGACCCCACCCTCATATATGTATATGAGGTTGAGACACTATGAGGGTGGGTCACTATGAGGGTGGGTGTGGGGGGCATTAGCATGCAAAACATACTATATATTTTTCATACTAACTACCCCCACACACACTGACATATATGTATATGAGGGTGGGGGTGGGGGATTTCATATGAGGTTATGTTTTTCATATTAACTATCTCAACTCCACCCTCGTGTACCATAATATATGAGGGTGGTCTTGGGGGGAGTTAGTATGCAAAACATATACTTACATATGAGGGTAGGGGTTGGGAGAGTTAGTATCACAAAAATATAATATGTTTTGCATGCTAAATCACCCCACACCCACTCATATTACATGACGGTGAGGGTGCAGGTGGGGGAAATTATTATGCAAAACATATAATGGGTGGGGGTGGGAGGAGTTAGTATGCATAATATATTATATGTTTTTCATTCTAACTATGTTCACTCCCAATATGAGGGTGTGAGGAGTTATTATGCAAACCATATAATGGGTGGGGGTGGGGGGAGTTAGTATGGAAAATATTAGGAAATGAGGAACACAGATTATATATTAACTCCCCATAATGTTAGGGGTGGGGGGAGTTAGTATTCAAAACATATTATATATTTTTCATATTAAATCCCCCGACCTCCATGTTATATATGAGGGTGGGGATGGGGGGAGTTAGTATGCAAAACATATTATATATTTTTCATACTAACTCCCCCATCCCCGCCCTCATATATAACATGGAGGTGGGTGGAGTTAATATGAAAAATATATAATATGTTTTTCATACTAACTCCCCCACCCCCACTATAAGGGTGGGGGTGGAGGGAGTTAGTATGAAAAACATATTATTGTTTTTGCATACTAACTAACCCCACCCTCATATATGTATATGAGGGTCAACCACTATGAGGGTGGGAGTGGGGGGATTAGTATGCAAAACATATTCTATATTTTTCATACTAACTCCCCACACCCACACTGGCATCTATGTATATAAGGGTGGGGATGGGGGAGTTCTTATGAGGTTATGTTTTGCATACTAACTACCCCACCCCCACCCTCATGTACCCTAATATGTGAGGGTGGTCTCGGGGGGAGTTAGTATTCAAAACATGTAATTACATATGAGGGAAAGGGTGGGGAGAGTTAGTATTAAAAATATATAATATGTTTTGCATGCTAACTCACCCCACCCCCACCCTCATATTACATGAGGGTGGGAGTGAAAATGGGGGGAATTATTATGCAAAACATATAATGGGTGGGGGTGAGGGGAGTTAGTATACATAACATATTATATGTTTTGTATGCTAACTTCACCAATCCCCAATATGAGGGTGTGAGGATTTATTATGCAAAATATACAATGGGCGGGGGTGGGCGAAGTTAGTATGAAAAATGTTAGTAAATGAGGAACACTTCCACAATAAACCTAACATAAGAGAGGAAGAAACATTTAATCAAGAAATTAAATGGCAAAGCAAACACACAATACACAAAGATTTTCTATGGAAATCCAAACGGGAAAACCAACATTCCTTGAGTGTTTTTCTGTCTTGTTGTCTTATTCCTTCAGAATAAAAGGTTACATGTCTAACCTTGGTATACACCTAAGACACAATATACATCGTACCTACTTTATTTTCACAAGAGAAACCTTGTAGCCAATTCAGCTTACGTATACATGACCAACAACCTCTAAAATGGTTTATTTAAAGATTATATTTTACAACATTACAACACACCTTATTTATAATATTTACATTAATTAAACCCTAAATAAAGGTACCCAAAAAGGATTACATATCCTTGTAGATCATTGGATACAAATCCCACAAATCTTAGGATTTTGTTACACTTGACTCTAAGTCAGTTTACCAGTTGATTACTAGTCAACCTCCATTCGGTCTTCAGTCAATTTCCATGAGCCTACATGTTGACCTCTTTTTAGTTGACCTCTTTGAATTTTTGTTGATTTCTTCGAATTTGACTTTACCCGGTCGATCCACCTCGACCTTCAAATTTCACTACAAAGAACACAACTACTCAAAATTCTCCCACTTTTTATCTTCTTTGCCGAAACCGAGAGATTTATGAACTCTCATTCATAGACCCATGGAAACCATTGCCATTGCCTCTCTGCACCAAGAAAACTTCACATCACTCACAAACTTGGTCAAAGCATTTGTTATGTTTTCCAATGTGTATAGTTTCTCCAATAGCACGTTTTTTCTTTCCACCATGTCTCTCACAAAATGGTGTTGTAAATCAATGTGCTTATTCTTGGAATGATAAGATGGGATCTTTGTCAGAAATATTTGACTTTGACTATCTCAACTTATCTTCATAGATTTCTTCTCAAACCCAATTCCTAAACACAACCTTTGCAGCTGTACTTCTTATTTGCTTCCATGAGTGGCTTCCATGTATTTAGCTTTTGTTGTTCACAAGGCTACGAGCGCATGTCACTTACTCATCCAGTTTATTTCTCCACCAAACATCTTCAACACATATCTACTAGTCGAACTTTGGCGATCCATATCTCCAACCCAGTCCATGTCAACAAATCCATGTACATTTAATTCACTACCTCCTCTAGGTTTTCCTTGGTAGCATATAACATAGTCTTTTGTGCCACACAAATGCCTGAATGGGGTGCTGGGGGGGAGTATACAAAAAATATAATATTTTTATTCCCCCCACCCTTATATATGGGGCTGGGGGGAATTAATATGAAAAACACATAATATATTTTCCATACTAAGTCACCCCACCCCCACCCTCATACAGGTGGGGGGATTTAGTATAGAAAACATATAATAATTTGTTTTTCATACTAACTCCCCACACACACACCCTGATATAATGAGTTAGGGGGAGTTAGTATGAAAAATGTGGGTGGGGGGAGTTAGTATGGAAAACATATTACATATTTCACACACTAACTCCCCTTACCCCCACCCTCATATTACATGTGGGTGAGGGTGTAGCTGGGGGGAATTATTATGAAAAAATTATAATGGGTGGGGGTTAGGGGAGTTAGTATACATAACATATTATAATTTTTTCATGCTAACTCCCCTCACCCCCAATATGAGGGTGTGAGGAGTTATTATGCTAAACATATAATGGGTGGGGATGGGGGGACTTAGTATGAAAAATGTTAGGAAATGAGGAACACTTCCACACTAAACCTAGAAGAAGAGAGGAAGAACTATTTAATCAAGAAAGTAAATGATAAAGAAAACACACAATACACAAATATTTTTCCCTATAAACCCAAATGGGAAATCCAACATTCCTTCAGAGTTTTTCTCTCTTGTTGTCTTATTCCTTCAGAATAAAAGGTTACATTCCTAACCTTGGTCTAAACCTAAGACACAATCGAAATCATACCTTCTTGTTTTACACTAGAAAAACCCTATAGCCAATTTAGCTTACATCTACATGACCAACAACCTCTAAACTGATTTATCTAAAGATCAACTTTTATAGCATTACAACACGCCTTATTTATAAACTTTACAATAGGTAAAACCCTAAATAAAGGTGCCCAGAAAGGGTTACAGATCCTCACATATCATTGGCTACAAATCCTGCCAATCTTGGGATTCTACTACATTTGACTCAAAGTCAGTTTACCAATCAGTTCTCAGTCGACCTCCATTCGTTCTTCAACCTATTTCCATGCACCCGCTTATTGGCCTCTTGTCGGTTGACCTCTTTGACTTGTTGTCAATTTATTTGACTTCAAATTTACCTAGTTGATCCACCTTGATATTTGACTTTATTTGCAAATAATATAACAACCCAACATTCTCCCAATTGTTTTCTTCTTTGATAAAATCGAGAGATTTATGAAATTTCGTTCATAGACCCGGGGAAACAATGCCCATTACCTCTTTGCACCAAGAGAACTTCACAACAATCATAGACTTGGTCAAAGAATCTACTATGTTTTCTAGCATGTCTACTTTCTCTATAAACACCTTATTTCTTTCCACCACATCTCTCATGAAATAGTATTGTACATCAATGTGCTTAGTCTTGGAATGATAAGTTGGGTTCTTTTCGAGAAATATTGCACTTTGCCTATGACAACATATCTTCATAGCTCTCTTCTCAACCCTGATTCCTAAACATAGCCTTTGTAGCCATACTACTTCTTTGCTTCCATGAGTGGCTTCCATATCACTTACTCATCCAACTGATCCTCCACCAAACATCTTGAACACATACGTACTGTTCAACCTTCACCAATTAATATCTCGAACCCAATCGACGTTGAAAAATCCATGTACATTTAATTCATTGTCTCCTCTAGGTTTTCCTTGGTATCATATAGCATAGTATTTTGTGCCACACAAATACTTGAATACCCTCTTGAAAATTGTCTAGTGCTCCTTTCCAGGTGTCGACATGTATCTACTCAACACTCCCACTACATGGGAAATGTCTGATCAAGTGCATACCATTGCATACATTATACTACCAAAATCACTTTCATAGGGAACATGTGCCATGTCCTCTATTTACTCCTATGTCCTTGGACATTATTAAACAATTATCCTTTCTCCCACGAGAATTGGAACCTTCATAGGTTTGCAATCATGCATGTTGAAACATTTCAATATTGTTTCAAGTTACTTTTTTCTGGTTCAACCAAAGATTTCTAGTTTTTGGATCTCTCTTGATCTCCGTTCCCAAAATGAATTTCATTGCAACAATATCCTTCATGTAGAACTTGGAGGATAGCTACCTCTTCACCTCCTTTATTCCGTTCTTATTGTTTCCAATTATCAACATGTCGTCAACATACAATGCTACATATATGAAACACCCACCTTCTTCTTTGGAATATATTCAGTGATCAACTTTTCTTATCACAAATCCCAAACCAAGGATGTATGTGTCGAATTTTTGGTACCACATCCTTGGTAATTGATTTAGACCATAAAGAGATATTTTCAATTTGCACACCAAATATTTCTTGCCCCTTACTAAAAATCCTTTAGGTTGTTTCATGTAAATTTCTTCTTCCAAGTCCCCATGTAGGAACATTGTCTTTACATCCATATGTTCTATTTCCAGGTCAAATGGTGAAACCAGAGACATTAGTACTCTAATGGAAGTTAATTTTGCAACTGAGGAAAAATTATCACCGAAGTCGACTCCTTTGACTTGGGAATATCCTTTCTCTACCAGTCAAGATTTGAATTTCTCAACGTGACCTATGATGATCATTTTCTTCTTGAATACCCACTTGATACCAATGAGATTTCTTGCATTTAGTAATATGACTAAATACCATGTCTCATTTTTATACAAGGATTCCATTTCTTCAACCATGACATCCTTCCATAGTTTTCTCTTTTCTTAGTCAATTTCCTCCTCGACCGACGTAGGCTCTTTGTTAGTGACAGTTAACATGAATGTAGAAAAAAATTGAAGTGGACTATACCTTTCTACTGGTTTTCTCACTCGTTATGACCTCCTTACAAATGGGGTTAGTTTTTCCACATATTCATCTAATTCAGTCGACTCATCTGAATTATATTCTTTGTTCCTTAGTTCAAACTACACCTTCTTTGGATTATTCTCTATTTGATCCATCACTTCAGAATCAAACTTCCTTCCAACTTCTCTGAAGACCACATCTTGACTGTACACTATTTTCCTTGATGAAAGATCCCAGATCTTATATCCTTTCATTCCTTCTTTGTATCCAATGAAAATACACTTGACTGCCTTCTTGTCCAACTTGATCCTCTTTTCCTTGGGAATGTGCACAAATGCATTACAGCCAAATATTTTGAGATGTGAAACTGAAGGCTTATTTCTCGACCATGCCTCATGTGGATTATGTTCAACTAGCTTTGATGAAGGAGACATATTCACTAGATATTTTGTAGTGTCGACTACCTCTACCCAGAATTCTTGTGCAATCCCAACACCACTAAGCATGCTCCTTGCCTTGTCCATCAATGTTTTGTTCATTCTCTCAGCAACTCCATTTTTTTGTGGGGTATACAGTGTGGTATTTTGGTGTGATATGCCACACTACTTGTAGAACTGATCAAATTACTTTCCACATAATTCACCACCATTGTCATTTCTCATCACCTTAATCTTCTTATTTTTCTTGTTTTCTACTCTTTGAATTTCTCAAAAACCTCTATTTTCCTCCTCGGGAAATATATCCATGTCTTCTTGGAAAAATCATATATGAAGGAGACATAATACAAGGATCCGCCAACTAAAGGCACTGCAACAAAGACAACACATCACTATGAACTAGTTCTAGAATCTCATATGCCCTTGTCAGTCCAGATGGGAACCTCTCCCAACTTTGTTTTCCATATATACAATGTTCACAAAATTTTACTTCTAAATTACATTCAAGAAAATATTCGACCATACCTTTGTTATGCATAGCTCAAATTCATTTTTCTCCAATATATCCCATCCTCTTGTGACATAGCATGGTCGAGTCATTTTGATGAGGAGTTGTCGAGTTGAGTTGAAATGACTCATCCTGAGTCAAATCAAGTCGATTCAAAGTCGAGTCAACTTCAGGAAAAATGATGTTGTTTCATCCAGTCGAGTCGACATTCCCTAATAACTTGTATAGGGTTCCAATCCAAACTACTTTCAATAATACCATCACACCTATGACCATATTGCGTGTATCCTTCTGAAATAGAGTGTGCACCCCTCCATCACTCATCTTGTTGACAGATATCCAGTTTATTTCCAAACTTGGAATGTGTAGCACACTTGGAATGGTTCTACTCCTCCCATCCCGCAGTTTCATTCAAACTCTTCGTTGTCCGATAATTTTGGTTGTTGAGTTGTCCCCTAAGAACACATCTTCTCCTTCATATCATTCATATTCACAAAATACTTCTCTATGTGGTGTCATATGATAGGATGTTTCTGAGTCGATCAAAAAACAAATATTGATCCGACTGTGTATTGGTCAATTCCAGGTACACATCCCCTCCCTTATCTATAGTCATATTTCTCTCAATTGACTGCTTCTCATTGAATCCTATACTAGATTTTGTTGCCTTTGACTTGCAGTCCCTTTTGTAATTCCTAGATTTATTGCATTTCCAACATCTTCTTATTGTCGACTATACCAGGGATTTATATCTACCCTTCAACTTAGAATTTCTACCAGATAATTTTCCATTATCTTTGTTAATCATTCGACCTCTCACCACTAATTCATATTTGTTTGATCCTTCCATGTTATTCCTTCTCATTTATTCTGATAGTAGAGATGAAACAACATCTTCTAGTGATAATTTGGTTGAATTAATCCCTATAACCATGACTAAGCTATTCCAGGAGTCTGGAAAAGAACATAATATGCTAACACATTTATCCTCCTCAGTGATTTTAATATCCACAATAGATAATTGGCCTATAATGGTATTAAACACATTTAAATGGTTAGTCTCCGAACTACCCTAAATCATCCTAAAAAGATACAACTTATTCCTAAGGAACAACTTATTTACTAGGTATTTTGACCGGTACAAGATCCCCAACTTGTCCCACTATTTTTTGGTCGAATATTCACATGAGACATTCAACAATACATAATCTACAAGACAAAGTTAAATCATACTCCTTTCCCTTCTCTCAAATTTCTCCCATTCTTCCTTTGACATACCTGTTGGAACGATACTTGGACAAACTACTTCCCATTGTTCTCAATCTACAAGGAGATATTCAATTTTAAACTTCCAAAGCTCAAAATTATGGTCATTGAATTTTTCAATCTATATCCTCGAGCTACTCACCATTCATTAAGCATAATCTATAAATATTTATGACTTACAACTCTTACTGTACTTAGTGTTTATCTTATATCCAAGGTTTCTAAACCAATATTTGATACCACATGTTAGGAAATGAGGAAAACTTCCACACTAAACCTAGCAGAAGAGAGGAAGAAAGATTTAATCAATAAAGTAAATGACAAAACAAACACACAACACACATAGATTCTACCCTGGAAACCAAAACGGGAAAACCAAAATTCCTTGAGAGTTTTTCTCTCTTGTTGTATTATTCCTTCAAAATAAAAGGTTACATGCCTAACCTTGGTCTATGTTATCACTTTGTAATTTCCCTTGGTTGCAGGAGGGAAACCACAGAGGTAACCAAAGACCAATTTGGGCTTGAAATCTGGCCTTTCCAAACCAGATATGGCTCCCTCAATATAAATTAGGCTTAGTGGATATATCTGAAATGGAAATAAGTTTTTAAGACGTGGTTGATGGAAGAGTTGAAAAATAATCCATTGGGCATGGAGTCAACTTTGAAAAAAAATGGAACTATTAGTAATTGGTGGTAGAACTATCAAGGAAGCAGAGGCTAGATAGGTGATAATATTTTAGTTTAATTTTTTATTTTTTTATGATGGAAGAAATAGAAAAAAATTAATCACATTCAGAGAACCAATTGAGATGAATTATGATTGAGTTAAGAAGAGATAACAATACTTAAATTGCTTGAATCTAAAGAATCAATATGAGATGAATTCAAGACCTTTAGCTTTCCAATTTAAGCATATAAAGGTTACAGATGAAATGAGAAAAGAACATAGGAAATACATACATGAGAGGGAAACACATACTTCAGATCACCACCACAAGAATCTCTGGTATGAAAAGAACTGTACTTTTGCACTAATATTTCATTAAACTTCAAAAAAGATTACAAAGTATTCAAGAAAAAATGTCTTCCACGCTTCTACCAACTCCCCTTTAGTCAATAAAAGTTAAAAATATATATAGAAAAGAATATTATCCAATTTGAGGAGGTCGAGCACAATTCCTTCCCAAAGTTGGATCTGGTTACAAAATTATAGCAATAGGTTTAGAACTGCCTGCTAGGAAATAGGAATCAATTTTCTGGAAAATAGGTTGTAAATATCCATTCGAATATTCCAAACCATGACACATGTGAAGAAAATGAGAGAGGTTTTTTTGAAGGGTATATTTATTGACAAAATCCTCTTTCAGTTGTATAAAATTCTTCTCCATATTCTTGGGATCCACACCCAAATATAATGACTAAAACAGGAAATCATTAATTTTTTAAATCTGAAAAATAGACTGTAAAGATCCATTCGAATATTCCAAACCATGACACTTGTGAAGAAAAAAAGAGGGTTTTTTTTAATGGGATAGTGATTGAAAAAATCCTTTTTCAATTTTCAAATATTCATTTCCATCATCTTGGGATCCATTCCCAAAGATAATGACTAAAACATGAAATCATTAAATGTTTAAATATGAAAAATAGGTTGTAAAGATCCATTTGAATATTCCAAACCATGACACCTGTGAAGAAAATGAAAGAGGTTTTTGTGAATGGTATTTTTATTGAAAAACACTTGTTTAAGTTTTCAAAGATTCATTTATATATGGTCAAGAAATAAGTTTTAAGTTGACTTCAAAAACAGTCATTTCCAGAACTTGCACATCGAACTGGTGGAGTGAGTTTCCTTTTGACATTTTCTTATATTTTTGGTATTTTATTGATGGATGAAGGTCACTGATTGATATTTTAATACTTGATATGATGATAAGAATCCCTAGTATCAATTCATTACCCTTTCAAACACCATTTTCTTCAACATCCTAATATATGTCAAATACTGGATTTTGACCCTTGAGCAAATTATAGGACACTAACATTGGATCCAATGGGGATGATGTCCTCCCTGTGAGGCAGCAAATAACTCGCTAACCAGTTTCTTTCATCCATTGGGTTGTTCCCAAACTGAAAATTGACTTGTGTCCTTCTCCAACCAAAATCAAACTACAACCCAAATTATACACTGGAATATGAACTGAAAACTTATTGTTGAAAATATGCTTAGAGTGATGAGCTTATTTATCAAACTTACCTAATCTAAGCTACTAAAAGAAAAATGGATCAAGTGATACAATAATTCCAATGCAACTAATCAAGGAACCATATACTTGATTGAAGCATGCATTCATCGTTTCCAGGCAGACATAAAAAACATAGAAAATGACAACTCAAACCTTAGCTGAAACTGATTCTCATAGTCCATGAATACAACAAACTTCATATTTCCTTATGACTTTAATAAAACTGTAAAAGAATCTGTAATAATCATTTTCCCTTATTATTGCAATAGAGTTGCAAAATGGTCTTGAAAATCAACAAGAGGACAAGAATATCCCTTATGATTAAATGTTGGTTTTTGTTCTATTTCATCCATCTTCAGCTCATTTTCAAAATGGAAGGGAGCCATTTGTTCATATTTATCATCATCTATAGTAAGATAGGAATTTGTATGCTCTTGTATATATTCAAATGAAAGATAAATTATATGTGTTTGATGAATATACATAGGTCCTTCTTCATTTGATTCAAGAGAAGAAAAATCTTGATTTACAAAGGAATTAAATAAAACATCAATTTCTTCATTGTCTCCCTCTATCTCATATTGAAAAGTATCATGTATTGTTTCGTTGCTTTCCTGAAATTTTAAATCATAGTTGTCATGTTTAATCAGTGGCTCTTCATGTATGCCATTTTTATTTTCAAAAGAATCAAGACAAAAAAATCCATGCACATTTTCTTCTTGCAACTGATCATGAATTGTTTCACTCCTTAGAGTTCCTAGGCATGCAAATTCAAAACTCTGGTTTTCACATAAATCAAAGAAAACAACTACTTCTTCATTGTCTTCCTGAAATTCTATGTCATCAATTGGATTTGAGTATAAATTTTATGTACATACAACTTCAGAGAATGAAAGGACTAAAGATCCATTTTACTGATTATCTTGATCTCTCTCTTGGTCACACAAAATATGGCAAAATTGTTGCAGACATTAATCAAATTCAGGAATAGGAGTATGGTTGTCATCATTAAAATCCTTCTTGGTTTCATTTTCATCTAAGAGAGAAGCTTCTAGGATTTCTTCATCCATGAACTCTTCATCGCCATAAAATTTTTCCAAATTTTGAATGAAATTTTCAAAATTATCACAACAATTTTGAACCAACAACAAAGATGAATAAGATTCTTTATAATGCTCATCAAATGATGTATGAAAATCTTGTAATGAATAAAGACTTGCAAACGGTAAATTTTCATACCATTGTTTTTCCTTTCCCTCCAAGGTTTCCATGAACATCTTCATCAAACAGTCTTCATGAAATTGAACCCTTAGCTTATGCACATGCATGTGAAATTTAACCAAGTGCAAAGCAACATCGTCTGCTTTTTCATCTATGAATTTTGGAAAATATGTCTTCCAATCTATATGAGGCATTCGATTTCGAAAAATGTGAATGTGAGAGAGATTCATTGGAGAATACCTTGTAGATATGTGATCCATATTGAAACAGTGGAGTCACCGAGAAAGTCTTTAGGCTACTGAGTCTTTGGACAGTGGAGTCACCATGAAAATTTTGAGCTTTGGATTCGTCTAAAATTGGAGTCGTCAAATGAATGGTACAACCTTCATGTGTTTGGATTGTGTTCACCATCATAATTCAAATATGATCTTTTTCATTTTATCCCAGGGAATATTTCACTTTCGCTCCTCGGCTATGGCGCCAAAATGTTGTCACTCCATAATTTTATTTGGTTGCAGGAGGGAAACCATGGAGGTAACCAAAGACCAATTTGGGCTTGGAATATGGCCTTTCTGTGACGAATTGCCTCGTTATGCCAACCGTTCTAGTATAAAGGTGCAATTTTTTTTTTGTGTGTTTAAGGTGTGTGCGTGCGTGTAGAAGTAACAACACACTTGACTCTATGTCGCCCTTTGACAACCAACAAGACACGACCACGGTGTTCATCACAAGAAGACAAAGCATACGACGAGTAACTACAAACAAGATAAGACCATAGGCAAGGTGAACAACGCAAACATTTAGCGACAAGGTAAATCTGACTTCTAAATACGACTGACCTCCCTCCCGTCCTACCCTGCAAGGTTAGGACCTCCAAGACACATAAGAAACGCTCAAGCCCGGTTTCCCATCGTCTTTAACCATTTAAGGTCTCAGGGATGGCGACTGTTCTGAGGAACATGGAGGTGTCTACATCCCGCCCAACACAACCAACCAAGCAACCAACAGATCACAATCAGTGCAACATAAATAAGAAGAACAAAAAATTGCGCCCCTTACGGAAGGCACGTGACTAAAGGACTCTGACAACGAATGCCCAAATTCATAAAATCCAGACTCAACGATCTCTCATTCAACTAACTCTGAGTAAATGATTGCGCAGAATTCCAGGACGTTCCATTCGGTGGGTCTTATCTACATCATGAGATTTCACTAACGCCACAATAAGAAACCCTAACATTTCATTTCTAATTTCCAATAATACTGACATAAATGAAAACCATACATTTAACTCCCATTTTGCAGTCTCGCTTATAAGGTAAGGATAATACAAATTCCTGTATCAAAACATTACAACTAGGAAATTTATAAACATATTTTCCATGACATTGGTATGCATAACATTTTTCCAAACCTATCGCAATAACATTATCATCATATGTGAATATATCAGAAAACCATTACAATTTTTAAGGTCATTATTTAATTAACTAGAAGTAACCCTAGAACGTCATAATT
>SNQJ01S0004759.1:0-10775 GCA_010110895.2 Picea sitchensis
GCCCATTTTGTATGTATAAATAGAAGGATAGGAAAATGTAAGAAAGTAGTAATAGAGAAGAATATTGTATCTATGTGATATAGGCTAAGTTCCAAGAGGGGATCTATGTGATCAAGAGTTTTGTGCATTCTATATAGACTTGCAGAGCTTAGTGCAAGTCCCTGTGTGAAGGTATAGAAGGCTTTGTGCTGAAAGTCAAGGAAGAAGGATCTAGCGAGCTGCGCAGATCATATGTCCTGTGCGAAGTAAGGGTTTCTAAGGTTCTGTGCTTGTAACTGATTGGCTGATGATAATGAAGGAGAAGAGTTGGTGGATGTAGCCCCAGGGTGGGGGTGAACCACGTAAATCCTGTGTTGTCCACTTTGTGCCTTGTTCTGATGCATTGATGTGATTATATGCTAAGTGCATTAAGATGAGTAGATAGATCTACTATATATGCTTATGCTTAGTGCTTATGATGTGTAGAATGTTAGATATTATTCACATGTATATGCTAAGTTCTTGACCTGTTAGATCCGAATACTCTGTGGATGATAAGTTATCAAAAAATCTAGTTCATTATGAATGTTGCGAAGATCTGTTGTATCTGCGAAGTGGTTATTGATTGCATATTAAATATATAGCAGTGCTGAGTGTTATATTAAGTAAGGAATCACAGATCTGTGTCCCAGCTAAGGTTGCAGACACTTCCATCTTGCAACAACCCCTACCTCTACCTTGGGTGAGACTTCATCTACTTCACAGGTGTTGCCGAAAGGGCCGGTAGTTAGGGTTTTGTTGGTGCATTGTTGTAGCGTTGAACCCTAGGTCTACCCCTATGCCAACAAATGGTTCAATTGCTGGGACTTGAAACTATGATTGTTGGAAACTAAGAAGAAGAATCTTTGTGAAAAAAGGTTAATTTGAAAGTCT
This sequence comes from Picea sitchensis, assembly GCA_010110895.2. Taxonomy (NCBI): domain Eukaryota; kingdom Viridiplantae; phylum Streptophyta; class Pinopsida; order Pinales; family Pinaceae; genus Picea; species Picea sitchensis. The sequence goes on from SNQJ01S0004759.1 coordinate 913, forward strand.
TGTAAAATGATCTGTGCCCTAGTGCATAGTAGTCTAACCGATCTGAAGGAAAGAGGCCTGATCTGGAAGAAAAGAGGTTGGATCTGAAGAAAAGGAACGAGATCTGAATGATTTGTGCTCCGAGAAAGGTAAAAGTCAAAATTGTTGACTAAAAGAGGTAATATATGTAAGATTTGTGCTCTGATAAAGGTAAGAGTAGTTAAAAGTTTTAGATCTGTAGGCTTTGTGCTCTGTAGAAGTAAGATAAGTGAAAATTTGTGTTTCTAAGGTATGGATCTAGGTATGTTTAATAAAGTTTATCCTAGTTTGAAAACTGGGGCACTGATAGATGAAAGAAGGCTTGATATGAGTAGATCTAATAGGAATAGTGATAGATATATTATACCTATGCATAGAAAAAATGTTTGGACTAACAAATGGATGTAGGATCCTAGAAAGATGTTTTTGCAGATTAGTTACTATGATCCTAGTGTGCAATATAGAACACGTTGGGGATCATTTAAAAGAAAGAGAGGAGTGACCCTCTATTACAGTTTTAGAAGACCTGGACATCCTGCTAAGGAATGCCCTGACATAGGGTCTAGTTGTCTTTGTTGCAAAGATACAGACCATGAGGTATTGGATTTCCCTAGAATGATCGCTAGCCTGGAAGAAATGAATCTGAATTAGGAAAACCCTAAGGCAGATCTAGAAGAGGAAAAACCCCAAAAAGAATCAAAGAAGATATTGATACAAATGAAAGATACCCTGAATGACCACCGATACTTTAGACTATCATAGATTTTCAAAGAAAAAGAATGCATTGAAGCAAGAATAGGAGACTTCGACATTGACTCTGTGCTTGATGAAGAGACACAAGTGAAAATTATGCCAGAAAGAACTTGGGAAGATATAGGGAAGCCTGCTATCATCCCTTCATTAGGAGGAATAGGACTATTCAGAGGAAAACTGATGATGTTATGTGGAAAGCTCGCTCAGATACCTATGACAGTCAATGGAACTTCGACAAAGGAGTATTTTTAGATTATTGAATTCATTGAAGACAGTGCCCAATTTACCATGTTACTAGGAAAATCTTGGATTGATAGAGATCAAGCTAGAAAGAAGGAAGAAGAAGAAGTCTTAGAACATAAGAGACAAGAGTTAAAAGATTTCATGACCCGAAAGATTGCACAATTGATTGAAGAACAGGAGAACAAATTGAAGCTACCTGACACTAGAAGCCCATATGTCGAAGCTACAGGAACATCAGAAGACATACCGAAGGCTGAAATTTCTACCATAGATAAAGAAGAAGTAATACACCTGAGTCCTAGGAGAGGATCTCAATAGCGTGCAGTGGCTATGCCCAAAGAAAATAAGAATCAGAATGGGAAAAGAATCACCGAGATGAATCTCATGGGGAAAAATTCTAGGAAGCTAAGTAAGAAGAAGGTCAAGATTGAGAAGTTATAACAGGTTCCAGAAGGTACCTCGCAGAACTGGAGCTTCATCAGGATATCATAACAACGACATATGCCAATTCTCTATGGCGAAGCAATATAGCCGTTGGAAGCCAAAATATCCATTTGAATGCTGCTCCGAACGACTGGAAAAGAATTTATGGTTCACCACTAGACCGTTGGACCGCGCCATAACAGACAGAAGAAGAGTTAATGAGGCTCATAACTGTTGCAAGTAAATCGTTACCAAGATTGCCTATTTATCTCGTCACGCCATGAACGAAGAACACTTTTTCCAACTGAGAATTGGAAGCCCGTAGATTAGCAATTGTATACAGTGATCATTGCACTCTTGTTGTTCACTCTAGTGCAGTGTCTAAGACCATCATGAACCCGATTATTTTATCCTGAGAACGTATGTCTGACGAGCTTATCGCTACTGAAGAATCCGTAACAGAAGCTCTCTGTGAGCTAAGAACTGAGAGTTTCACATCGGAGCGAGGGTTATCCATAGGATTACAGGCATCATCCACGAGGGGACTAATAGCCTCTCCATCCACTGCTCGCGCCGGTCCATCCTGGCCAACCGATGAGAAACATACTAAGCACATAGATGACCTCGCAAATGCCAAGATGATTTCGAGCATTCTACCTGCATATATACCCCCTCTGAGTGGTGCCATCAAACATGACAGTGTACCCCAAGAGTTTGAATATTCCGTGATCACTGCGTACCTTCCGAAAGGGGTGCGTGCAGTTCGCGCCGACCAGGATAAGCTTGCAACACTGAAATTTAGTGACTTCAACCTTGGAGACCGGAAAGCTTACAACATGCTTGCCCCGCATAAGTACTTGACCAGGACCAAAGGTAAGAATTCGAAGATTATCCCGCATCCATGGACCCAAAACCTCACACAGTCCACACTACTTAATGTGATGAAGATCTTGCACTTCGGCCAACACCAGGAAGTAAACAATTGTGTGAAATTGTTGTTGTCCTGCTACCATAGAGGATACTTATGGTTGAACCGTCGCATCACTGTGGATCTGACCTTGATCAATCAGATCACAGGGCTGAGCATGTAGGGCCCTGAACCACATGTGTTTTACCCTAGAAATATCTCTGACTGAGCATTGGCCCAGCGAATCAAAGAGACTTATGGAGATGTAGAGAAGGGTACGTGAGGTTACAAGGTAGCCTCTATCTAGAGTGACACAGTGCGCCTCGCATGTCAGTTGATCGCAGGCAAGCTAGTTCACAAGAACCAGCCCACCCAAGTAACTAGATTCGTTGTTGACCTTGCCAGGAAGTGCACAGAAGGACTACAGATGAAATGGGCGCAATACCTCGTGAACCAACTAGAGCTTGATTGTAGAGGAGCACAGGACCAAGGATATGAGTTCCACTTCAGTTGGCTTCTCATATTGATATATTTTATCGCATGGGAGATGTCAGAAGGTGCAACCTTCCCGGACATCGATCCCTTTGAACCTTTGGCTGTGAAGTTTAGTACCTTGTGCTACTCGAGTGATATGAACAAGCAATGGAAATCCAATGTCGTATTCCACACCTACTACGATCAATTGAAGATCGCAATCCAATCTACACCTCACATCACTCCGAACACCCTCTATAGGTTTCAGCCCCTGATGAAGTTCAACGCAGATAGACACTTTATATACATCACAACGCGCGCTGACGAGCACAAGTAGTAGTTACAGTCCTATTATAAGTTAACAGAAGAAAACTTGGAAGAAATCACCAAGGAGTGGTTGGTAGAACTCCTCATCTTAGTAGACCCTGCAGATATTTCTAATATAGATAGTCCAGAACCTATGCATGATACCCCTGGACCAAGAAAGACCAAGAAATATGAAGAAGTTCAAGATGTGAACAATACTTCTGTGAATACCACTTCGATATCACCTAGCAGGGAGGTGATGGTGGAGAGCCAGGTAACACATAAGTCAAGCAAAATAAAGGTGAAGTTACACTGCCTAGAGAGGAGGAGGATCCCCCTAAGAAAAGGAAGGTTACCCCACCAAAGCCTTCATCCAGGAAGAAAGCTAAGGCAACCAGAACCAATTTTGATACTGTTCTCACTCCTGATGACTTTGACTTCATAGTCGTTGCATTGAATGATACTTCGCTAGAGATAGTAGAAAAGTAGGAAGCCAAGCAAGAGGAAGTGTTCAATCACATCAGGGACAATATTCAAGGAGTACAACAAGAAATACAGTCTAGCCGAGCAGTTTCCACTGAGCCCCTGCCATCAGGAACAATAGAATTAGGTAATGAGCCAACCCAACTACATCGGATTGTTGATACAGTCGAAGCTCACCTTCGACGAGCTCAAGAAGAGACAACACAAACCACTCAGGCTTTAGTACAAGTACAGAAAGACCTTGAGGACCAAAAAAGTACTGTAGAAAAGGAAAAGCTCACTCTATAAGAAAAATGGGATGAAGAGAAAGCAGCGCTACAAAAAAACAAGGAAAAATTGCTCGCAGAGAAACTCGAAGTACAGGAAAGGATTCATAGCGCACTTTGCTCTATGACAGTCATAGAAGTGAAAACTGAGGAACGAGTTCCACAACAAGTGGCACAACTCAAAGAAGTAATCCAGCAGCGCATCGCAGATCTGGAACTTTGCACTGTGCCCGAGACTCCTCCAGAAATCAGATACCTAAGGGAGGCAACTTCTTGCAACACAGTTGGCAGAATGAAAGCCCTTGCCTTGGAGTGCAAGAAGCTAAGATCTAAGAGCGATCAAACATATGAAAAAATTACAAAAAATCTAGATTTATAGGCGCTGGAGTCGCAACTCTAGGAAGGAAAGCAGCACACAGATACGCTACAGGCACATCTGAAGGCCTTAACACCAGTTGAAAGAATGAAGAGGTTTCTAGAGCAGCGCATGACCTAGCAACAGATCCACATGATCCAGAGAAAAGTTATGGAAGTCTCTCAACGACTTCAACTAGTGCAAGAGAAGGCATGCCAACTGTTCACAAAAGTTGAAATCCAAGGAGCCGAGCTAGAACAGGTGTTCATCACAACAGAACAACGCCTAGAAGGGTCAGTCAATGATGCACTCATCTAGGAGTTCACTGAGCAAGAGGTTGTCTCATTGCAGCAGGTCGAAGCATATCGATCCAAGATCGAGGTGTTCGAAGCAGAATTGCTCAGACCAGAGTGACTCGGGACGAGTCATAGGTGAGTGTTGGGGGATTGTTGGCCCTTGACCAAGTTTTGGGAGCACTTTGTCATATTTGACCATTTTTGGGACTTCGACAACCTGTCGAAGATGGAACGCCAGATGAAGCGAAGATTGCAGAATCTCGACCCACTTTTGGGTCCCTTTTTGGGTTTTGGAAATATGTAATGGGAAAGGGATGTTGGCCCATGGATTTACCCATGCTTAGGCCCATTTTGTATGTATAAATAGAAGGATAGGTAAATGTAATAAAGTAGTAATAAAGAAGAATATTGTATCTATGTGATATAGTCTAAGTGCCAAGAGGGGATCTGTGTGATCAAGAGTTTTATGCATTCTGTATAGACTTGCAGAGCTTAGTGCAAGTCCTTGTGTGAAGGTATAGAAGGCTTTATGCTGAAAGGAAAGGAAGAAGGATCTAGCGAGCTGTACAGATCTTCTGTCATGTACAAAGTAAGAGTTTCTAAGGCTCTGTGCTTGTAACCGATTGGCCGACGATGATAAAGAAGAAGAGTTGGTGGACATAGCCCTAGGGTGGGGGTGAACCACGTAAATCCTGTGTTGTCCGCTTTGTTCCTTGTTCTGATGCATTGATGTGATTATATGCTAAGTGCATTGAGATGAGTAGATAGATCTACTATACATGCTTATTCTTAGTTCTTATGATGTGTAGAATGTTAGATCTGATTCACATGTATATGCTAAGTTCTTGACCTGCTAGATCTGAATACTTTGTGGATGATAAGTGATCAAACAATCTAGTTCATTGTGAATGTTGTGAAGCTCTGTTATATCTGCCAAGTGGTTATTGATTGCATATTAAAGATCCAATAGTGTTGAGTGCTATATTAAGTAAGGAACCACATATTCGTGTCCCAGCTAAGGTTGCAGACACTTGAGTCCTGCAATCACCCCTACCTCTACCTCGGGTGAGACTTCATCTTCTTCGCAGGTGTTTCCAAAAGGGCCAGTAGTTAGGATTTTGTTGGTGGGTTGTTGTAGCGTTGAACCTTGGGTCTGCCCCTGTGCCAATAGATTCCTTATAGATTCCCAAAACATATTAATGGCACCAAAGATTTCCCTGAACTCTAAAGATCTCGTAGAGAGGATTTGTATAGTGGTTTGAGGTCTTATTCATGGGAATTAAGCTTGAGAAGGTTTGATTTTGGAATATCGCCCTTTTTTCCCTCCCTTGGCCATGTTATAGGCCCCAAGATACATTTTTATTGTGTAAAATATACTAATGGAACCAAAGATCCCCCACAAAGACCTAAAATATACTAATGGTGCCAAATAGCCCCTCATAGGATATATATCCCTTAAAGAGGATATCCATTTAGCTCAAGAAGCTTTGATTTGTGCCCAAGGCCCTTGTTTTCCTCCCTGGGCCATGGTATAGGGCCCAAAATCCCTTTTTAATATGAGAACCATACAAATGGTGTCAAACATCCCCCATAAAATCCTAAAACATACCAATTGTGACAAAGACCCCTTTGGAGGATAGATATCGATTAAATAGGATCGTTGAGGTGGTTCTAGGCCTTCTTCATGGCCATCAAGTTCAATAAGATATTTTTAGAGTCTGAGGCCCTTGTTTTCCTCCCCATCCATGGTGCTCACATTCCCCATTGAAGGTATTTTTCATTTCCATTGAGCATCAAAAAGATTTGTTTAGGACATGAGGTCCTTTTTTTCCTCTCCTTACTATGGTCGGGATCTTGGTACTCATTTGTATAGTACAAAGCATATTAATTATGCCTATATTTTTAGTTGAAGGCCTTGTTCATGGCCATTAGGGATGGGAAATTTTCATTTAGGGCATAAGGCCCTTGTTTTCCTTCCTTCACCATGTACATGACTTGACTCACATATGTGTTGTAAAAAAAATCCTAATGATGCCCATATCCCACTTGGAGGCCAACGATCCCCTAGAGAGGATTTATATATTGGTCCAAGGACTTGTTCATGGCCATTGAGCTTGAGAAGATTTATTTTGGGGCTAAGGCCATTATTTTCCTCCCTTGTCCATGACATATATCTAAGACTTATTTTTGTTTTCTAAAATGTAATAAAGACACCAAAGATCCCCATAAAGTCCCAAAACATACTAATGGCACCAAAGACCCCTCTAGAAGCTAGAGATCCATTAGAGACAAATTGTATGGTGGTTAGAGGCCTTGTTATTAGACATTGAGCTCAATAATATTTGTTTAGGGCCCAAGGCCCTTGAATTTCTCCCCAAACTGTAACGACCCCAATCGTTAGGACTCCAAGAGAGGTGAAAAGTGAATTTTTTTTTTTTTTTTTAGGCAGGAAGGCAACGACGAAAAAAGTTAAAACACACCACCTAACGATGAACACCACACATGCAGATTAGACAACAAACAACAATGAATCTACACACTAGCACATCGAGCAACTGGGTGAAACATGCGTAAAACAAAAAGAAGGAAACGACTACCCACCCGACACAAACACGAAAACGCCTACCAACTAAGGAAAACATCCACAATCCCGACACAATAACCTTGATGACCAGTAACTAGAACCTCTATGGGGCACAAAACCAAACGCATGAAGGCATTACAACCCAAGCACCAACAACAACTACAACGAATAAATGCCCACAACGGGAAGAACAGACTCTACCCAAGTTATCATTCACCTCTATCCATTAGGGAGTGAAATGATCCCCTCATCAGGAAACATGTTGTCGCTAGGTGATAGGCGTGAAAACAATCGTGGTGCAACAACATAACTAGACCTTCAACAAAAACTAAATTCGATGTGCTATGAGATCAAATGAACTATCTAAACACCTGACGCCTAACCCTAGCACCCAATTGACAAGTCAACCAGACGACTATGAAAATCATACAACACAATAAGTTCCTTGCGCAACAAAATCAATCTGTACATATTAAATGATTATTATTAAAACAATAGTTCATTGCAACTATATTCCAATTCCCAAAGTTAGATAAGTATAAATCACTTTCCTTTAAAATAGAAACTAGATCACTATCTTATGAATTTTTTATCTTTTAAAACTGGAACTGTACACCGGATATAACTGCTTTAGTGCAATTGAACACCAAATAATTCACATAAAAATAAATTGTTTACAATGTAATGGTTGTGACTTATCAATCCAATATATCACTGGCATGTAAATCGTTGTCACATAATTCGCAACTTAAAAATAAAAAGGAATGACGAGGAAAAACACTATAATCGATGTCTAAATAAAAGAGTTACTATGTCTATTGAAATTGTTGTCAATGTACACTATCGCTGTCCATTATCATTTAAAAAAAGTTTAGTGTATTAAAATACAGTAGTAAATATATATGAAGCGCATAGATTAAACATAATCATAATGGGTGAGCTAGACACTGGAAATCGCTACCCATTCATTACATGAATTCATTGTGTAATATAAGGAAATATATTTGTTGTATACTATAGATTCACTGTGTAACAAATGATAGCATTGATATCGATGTCCTTAATCCAAGATCTTGCTATCTATAAATTATATGCTAAGCTATCTACAAAATATAAAGATTTGCTCATCATGAATAAAATCGCTCACAAAAAGGTTGTTCATTATAAATGCTACCAATGTAGCTCATATAATCAAGATTGATGTCAAACGCAGTTAATAAACATTAAAATTGCGGAGTAATAACATTTACTGTCAACACATTAAAAATGTCATAAAATGCAGTTACCATTATATGTAAATGGTTGTTCTAATTTAAATAAATCTCTTGCACACATTATATATCCAAACGTTGTCACTAATGCTAAAGAAGGCTAATAATGACATCGTTGAGCGAAATATGATATGGCTGAGTGGAAAGCGATAAAGCTGTGTGATGATGATGATGTTGTGCAATCTAAATCATTGTCAATATAGTAAAAATCGCTAACCAAACTATCAAAAGAGTATAATTCGCTATCATTATTATATCACAGAGTATAATATCGTTGCACATTATATCGCTATCCTAATATTAATATATTTACTATGATATCAAAAATATATAGTTGTGACATGTGCTATCCTAAATAACATAGCTATCAAATATTAAACACATTCACTGAGATAGCATAATAGAATCGCTACGACACATCATAATAATATCGTTGGGATATCTTAAAGGAAATCATTGTGACATCCTAAACAAACTTATTGTAATAATATTAAAAATATTCACCGTGATAGCCAAATAAATGGCTGGGATATATTTAAAAGGAAATGAAGATATATAAATGTTAAAAAAAAACGCAAACTTGTCCCTTCATATGGAACATAGACATATGAATATTGCAACCATTATGTAAATCACAGTCCACATATTAAGGAAAATGCAGTCGCTATATCAATCACATCACATTTTATATATTAATGAAAGTGCAAACAGTAATGATAACTCAAAAACCGCTATGCTAAAACGCAGTGTGAAACCTCTATATTGCACGTAAGGTATGGGTAAGTGCCAACTAAACTTGCAAATGCATTATTAGTGCCAAAAGATCGCAACTTTAACATTAAACTAAATGTAGACATATAAAGAAACACAACACATGCATTTATAAATCGCTTATCATAAAATGAACAATGCTTTCATAAAATCACTATGTGATTTAGCTGTCATACACAACATCAATGCAATTTATTTGTTGTCCCTTAAATATGGGTAAATTTTCATTCGATGTAAATTAAAATCGTAGAGCAATTAAATGATCGCAGAGCAATTAAATGATCATGCTGGAAAAAGATATGAAGATGCAGAGGTAAAATCATTTCCAAATCAAGATAAGATTGCACAGAGTTTTATCATAATAAAATGCGTTCAAAAAGTGGGTAAATTCGTTTCCTAAAAGTTATGGAAATTTATGTGTGAGTAAAACAAAAATTGTGGTCTAGATATCCCCGAAATTTGCTGTCTCTTCATTACAAATTTGCTGTGTCAAGTTTTTTTTTTTGAAAGAAAAGGGGAGATATAAACGCAGTCAAAATTGGTCCAAAAATGCAGATCAAAATGAGATGTATGCATATCTGTGTAAAACGTGAGTGTAAAGGTAAACCGCAGAACAAGGGTTGTGTGATAAGGATTTGATGCAGGAGCATCCCTCACGACAAGCCAACATGGAAGCGGAAGACAGCTGGAAGACGTCCAACGCAAGTTTTTGA
>SNQJ01S0004759.1:15315-26726 GCA_010110895.2 Picea sitchensis
ATCACATAGATCCCCTCTTGGAACTTAGCCTATATCACATAGATACAATATTCTTCTCTATTACTACTTTCTTACATTTTCCTATCCTTCTATTTATACATACAAAATGGGCCTCAGCGTGGGTAAATCCACGGGCCGACATCCCTTTCCCATTACATATTCCCAAAACCCAAAAAGAGACCCAAAAGTGGGCCGATATTTTGCAATCTCCGCTTCATCTGGCGTTCCATCTTCGACAGGCTGTCGAAGTCCCAAAAATGGTCAAATATGACCAAGTGCTCCCAAAACTTGGTGAAGGGGCAACATAATCTTTGGTGCCATTAGTATGTTTTTCACAACAAAAATGGGTCTTTGGGCCTACACCATGGCTACGTGAAGAAAACAAGGGAATTAGGCCCAAAATGAAGTTTCTCAAGCTCAATGGTCATTCACAATGCCTCAAACCACCACATATATCCTCTCTAAGGGATTTATGGCCTTTGGGTAGGATATGGCCACGCTTAATATTTTTCATGCAACACATATGGGATTTGGGGCCTTTGTTTTGGTTTGGGGAGGAAAACATAAGTCTTAGGAAATAAATAAAAATTCTCATTCTGAATTCCATGCACAAGGCCTTTGACTAGGAATATGGGTATCATTAGTATGTTTTTTTATTAAGAATGGGTCTCAAGATCCCTACAATGGACACGGGAGGAAAAAAATAGCCTTAGGCCCTAAAAAAATCTTCTTGATTTCAATGGCCATGAATAATGCCTTGAACCACCACATAGATCCTCTCTAAGGTATCTCTAGCTTTCGAGTGGGATATGGGTGTTGGAATACTGANCTCATAAAATCCGGATCAGGGGGGGGGTGAATTAGTATGAACACGTTTTACCACTTTCAATCATAATATATAAACTTCAGCTTTATCGGTAGTGTTAAATAGTTTATCACTTATGCATTTAGTATACTATTGCATCATAAACAATATCATTCATCAGTGCATAATAAACAACCACAGATACACATTACACCATAATTTACGTGGAAACCCAAATGGGAGAAAACCACAAAATGATTTCTTATATATATCAAGAATACATTCATAGGAAGCATCAACTTCCCAATTTTCCAACATCAACTAAGGAGGCTCCAACCCTTATTTACAGGCTCCAACTTGAAGGAAGCTACAACTCCCTAAATTATCCAACTACAACTGGAAGGAGGCTCCATCCTGAAGGAATCTCCAACTCCCTCTGTTCTATGGCTCCAACCAGAAGGAGACATAGACCCCCTGATTTACAGGATCCAACTTGAAGGAAGCTACAACTCCCTAAATTCTCCAGCAACAACTGGAAGGAGGATATGACCCCTTGATTCACAGGATCCAACCTGAAGGAAGCTCCAACTTCATGAGTTCTCCGACACCAACCGGTAGGAGGCTACAATCCCCTTTCCTTGCCCTGTCCTACCTATAGATTTTAAACTTGTATAATATTTTAATTCAAATAGGTTTTCAATAAAAGAACAGAAAAAATACAATGACAAGTACACGCATTACAAAGAGATTTTTCCCTTGGAAACCCAAACTAGGAAAACCAACATATTTTATATTCATTCATAGTGATACATTGTTTACAATACAATATACATATAGGATCTAGTGGCATCCAAAACCCTAACCCAATGACCTAGATTAGTCAACAACCCTAATTCCTTAACCGAAAATAGAAAACCATCGGCAAAATCCATGTGCTGAAAAACAACCCAACAATAGACACGAAAATCGAGGTGACATGAAAAACGAGGAAAACATGAAACATGTTTCCCGAGGAAATTTTTTTTATCAGGGGCACTTCCCCTAAACCCTCGTGTAGTGGGGATATCTTCCCATGTAACCCTCGAAGGGGGGTCTAGTGGCCCCCCCTCAAAACCCCTACGTGCTCGACGCAACGTAGCAGACACTAGAGCTAGTCGTGCAAAGAATATAACACATACCCAACATTCTCCCACTTGTTGTTTTCTTTCAATACAGGGGGTTACAAGGTTACATAGTCAACAATCCAGGGCATCAATGCCCATGGATCCTCCTCACCAAGAGAAATTTTCAGTGCTCACAAATTTTGTTAATGAATCTGAAAAATTATTCAGAGTGTCCAACTTCATCAACAACACTTTCTTTTCTTCAATTATGTCTCTCACAAAGTGGTATTGAATATCGATATTCCTTGTCTTTGAATGATAATCCAGGTTCTTCGCCAGAAAAATTGCACTCTGACTGTCACAATCTATCCTTACATCTTGTTGTACCAACCCAATACCTGAACACAATTTTTGTAATCATACTACTTCCTTACTTGCATGAGTGGCTGCCATGTATTCAACTTCTGTAGTTGAAAGTGCCACCACAACCTGTATTTTTCTCATCTAACTGATTGCTCCTCCAAATAGGTTAAACACATACTCTCTTGTAGATCTTCTACAATTCAGATCTCCATCCCAGCCCGCATCCATAAATCCATGTATGTCCAACACTCTGTTTAATCCCAATCTTCCTTGGTTGCACAATCCATAGCTAGCAGTGCCACGAAAATACCTAAAAACCATTTTTACTATTGTCCAATGCTCCTTCCCTAGTTTTGACTTATACCTGCTCAAAACTCCCACTACATGTGTAATTTCTAGTCTAGTATAGACCATTGCATACATCAAACTTCCAACTGCACTAGCATATGGAACAGGAGACATGTCCTCCTCCTCTTCCTATGTCTTGGGACACTGATTCATAGATAACTTTACACCAACAGGAATAGGGACCTTGACTGATTTACATTCCTGCATATTAAACCTCTGCAATATTGTGTCGACATATTTTCTTCGATTTAACTAGATTTTCCTCTTTTTCCGATCTCTTTTAATTTCCATGCCCAAAATGAAATTTGAAGCATCAAGTTCCTTGATGTCAAATTTAGAGGACAAATGAGTTTTCACATGCTGGATAATCTCCTTGTCGTTTCCTATTACCAACATGTCATCCACATACAAGACCAAATAAATCAAATGATCACCAATTAATTTAAAATACACACAATGATCCTCTTTGCTTCTTGTGATTCAGAAGGATGATTTTGGGGGCTAAATTTCGCTCATGGGCTAATTTTCCATGGTTTTTCCAAAAATGATATTCGCTATTTTAAAAATGATTCGCCCAAATTCTATAGGATAAAATTATTTTACCTCGAAAATAGCCAAAATTTTATAAAAACTATATAAAATACTTAGAAATTTGAATATTTTTACAAAAATACCGCCAAACATTTATAGTTGGCATATGAAGGATTAGTAAGATTTGCCAAGCTTTCTACATTTTAAAATAAATTGCCATCCTTAAAATCATCCCTGCTTGTGAAGCCAAGTCCCAGCATATAAGTATCAAATTTTTGATACCACATCCTTGGTGATTGTTTTAAACCATACAAGAAATTTTTCAGCTTGCATACCAGCTCCTTCTTTCCCTTCACAACAAATCGTTCTGGCTTCTTCATATATTTTTTTTCTTCTAGATCCACATGTAGGAATGTTGTCTTCACATCCATTTGTTCTACTTCAAAATCAAATGCAACGACAACAGATAACATAAATCTTGTAGAATTTAACTTGGCAATAGGAGAAAAAATCTCACCAAAATCAATTCCCTCAACCTAGGAATAACCTTTTTCTACTAACCGAGCTTTGTATTTCTCCACTTTTCCTTCTGCATTCAACTTATTTTTAAATACCCATTTGTTTCCAATGTGATTTCTTCCAATCGACAACTCCACTAGATCCCAAGCCTCATTCTTCTCCAAGGATGTCATTTCTTCATCCATGGAATTTTTCTAGAGATTTCCATCCCCTGAATCCACTGCCTCCCTAACAGTTCTAGGATCATCATTAGTAATACACAAAGAACAATTTGAACGAAAATCAGATGGAGTATACCTTTCTGGTATCCTTCTTTCTCAAACCGATCTCCTCAATACTAGAGTATGAGGATATTCTTCTTTTGATTTTAACCTTGTACAATATTTTATTCCAAATAGATTTTCAATAAAAGAACAAAAATGATACAGTGGAAAATAAACACATTACGCAAACATTTTTCCCCTGGAAACCCAAACCGGGAATACCAACATATTCTATATTCATTCATAATGATACATTGTTTACAATACAATATACGTATAGGAGCCAACAACATCCAAAACCATAACCCAATGACCTGGATTAGTCAACAACCCTAACTCCTTAACCAAAAATAGAAAAACATCGGCGAAAACCATGTGACGAAAAACCTCCCAACAATGGACATGAAAATTGAGACGACAAGAAAACCGAGGCAAAAATGTGACACGTTTCTCGAGGAAAAACAAATTTCTCAGGGGGTACTGCCCCCGAACCCCTACACAGGGAGTCTATTTCCCTCCTGCAACCCATGAAGGGGTGGCCTATCCCCCCCCTTCAAACCCCCCTATGCACCCGATGCAACATAACAAATGCTAGAGATAGTCGTGAAAAGAATATAACACATACCCAACACTATCGCCCTAAAATATAAGTGTAGACTCAAACTATCACTACCACTGATAAACCTGTGACTACCAATATCATTGATACATCAACCTGTAACTGATGATCAACCAATCATCCAACCTGTCACTGTCCTTGTCATTGTCTCTATCACTGATATACGATCACCAACCAACTATAACCAGATCCACTCACATGGATACCAAATCCATCACCATACCATGTACCGAATCTTGTACCATAGATTGTGCATCAACCATCTACCGAAGATCTAATCCAATGTCTCCAAGATATGTCTCAAGCATATACCATACAATAAACCATATACCAATGTCTCAACAATATGGCTCAACCATGTACCATAACAACCAAGATCATATACCAAATATATGCCTCATGCATGTTCCAATCATCATAAATGTGTGCCTCTAAAGTTGAACCATAACAACCATACACAATGTACCAAGGATATGTCTCAAGCATATATCAATATCACCAAGACATGAACCTTAACCATATGAAACCATGTACCAAAATGAGCCTCCAAGACATGCCTTAAGCGTGATGCCATACCATCCATGAAACACAAAAAAACACAAAAAAGACATACCTTTACTCATGAAAAAGAAATGATACATACCATCTAAGACCCTGTAACCACCCTGATGTATCATCATACCTTGTTGTAACCTAAACTAAGAATCACTTTTTAAATCTAGCTTAGCCTCATTGGATAGATGTCAGTTATCACACGGGGCCTCATGTGAGAACCACTAAACAACCCACAGGGTTGACTTACAGGACACAAGTACCGTAACCCGTGGGGGTCAGCAAAACTAGGGTTTATTGAAACCCTTCCTTCTTTGTAACTCTGAGACTTTCACACTCCTTTCTTCCTCGGATCCACTTCCTCAGATACACTACAAAAATATTTACCAAAAGATCACTTGAAAGATACATAAGCATTGAACTTGTGTGTGTAAATATGAGAGGCTTCTTGAGGTGTATTTATACTTTTCCAAGTGACTTCTTTTCTTCACTTTAGGGATGACCTGTACTTTCTTGATATAACCATTTTACCGTTTAATTAATGAATTGTAATTGTTTAGGGGCTTCTTAATCATTCTTTGGGGCTTCCAACTTCATGACCTCATAACTTCTCAACCGTGAGGAACTACGTGACCTACCACCTACTTTTGAAAATTCCATGACGAGGAATATCCATCTATGTGTGTGTTACATGCATTTACAATGTCCTTCATGTCCTTATTACTCAAACAAATTCAGGCTTCATGACCACACCTATGGTTTTCTTGTAGATTTCTTCAAAGTGTCTTCTCGTGAGGGCCATTCTTAAAGCTATGCCATAAGGGGAAAACTTTGGAGACTTCTTCAAATATACCCAGTACTTCTAGAGGATTCTAGACTTCCTCTAAAGTTGACATCAATCACGATCAATTTTCCAACAATGGGAACCATCCATAGCTTATTGGAACCGCATTTGAGTATCAAGGACTCCAAGTTAGAGCTTAGTGACATTAGAAGGTTTGGTATATCATGTAATTCACTCGAGGCCTTGAACATGGTTGCAAAAGGAACATAATGTGCCAAGGCCCTATTTGAATCTTCTCAAGATCAAGCTTCATCTAATATTTCTCAAACAACCACAAAAGACTTCTATAAGGGATCTTTGGCCTTCATGGAGGATGTTTGAAACCATTAGTACTTTTTCAAAATAAAAATATGTCCTAGGGGCCTATATGATGGCTAGGGGAGGAAAATATGGACCTTAGGTCCAAAATGAATCTTCTTGAGCTCAAGGGCCATGAACTAGGAGTGAAACAACCACACAAATTCTTCCTAAGGAAATAATGGCCTCTAGGTGGGATATGGATGCCAATATGAGTTTTTTCACAACACATATGGGATTCATGTCATTAGGATTTTTTTCACAACACCTATAGGACTAAGGGCCTTTCCCATGGGACGTGAAGTAAAATAAGGGCCTCGATAACTAAAATAAGCTTTCTCATGATTAATGGCCATGAATAAGGCCTTATAATATGAATATGGGCACCATTAATATCTTTTGGATAATAATAATGGGCCTTAGTACCCCTATCATGACCGACAGAGGAAAACAAGGGCATTATGCCCTAAACAAATCTTGTCAAGATCGATGGACATGAATAAGGCCTTGAACCACCACACATATCCTCTCTAAGGGATCTCTAGTCTCTAGGTTGGATATAGGAACCATTCACATGTTTTGAGCATTATAGTTGTGTATTGAGGCTTCCAGGTTGGACCGTAGTGCCATAAAAAAGGTTTTACACACTATGTAATGCACTTGGGGCCTTAAACACATTTAAGGAAGGAACATAAGTTGCCAAGGCCCTATTTGAATCTTCTCAAGATTATGCTTCATGTAGTATTCCTTTAACAACTAGAAAATACCTCTATAAGGGATCTTTGGCACCATTAGTATGTTTTGCACAACAAAATTTGGCTTTTAGGCCTATACCATGGCCAAGGGTGGAACATAATATAGATCCAAAACAAATTTCTCAAGCTCAAGGGCCATGAATCATGACTCAAACAAGCACACAATTATTTTATAACTGATCTTTAGCCTCTAAGTGGGGTATAGGTGCAATTAGAAGTTTGTTCACAACACATACAAGAGTCATGGCATGTACCATGGTTGGGGGAGGAAAATGAGGGCATCAATCCCTAAACAAAGCTTTCTTGATGGCCATGAATAAGGCCACTAATTGAGAATATGGGAAATATTAGTGTGTTTTGCACAATATGAATGGGTATAAGGACCCCTACCATGGTTGGGGAGGAAAAAAAGGACCTTGTGCCATACACAAATCTTATCAAGATCAATGACCTTGAACAAGGCCTCAAACCACCACATAGTTTCTCTTTAATGGAGTTGTAGCTTTTAAGTGGGATATGGGTATCATTCATAGGTTTTAAGCATAAAATTTGGGTCTCAAGGTCTCTAGGTTGGAATTCGGTGCCATTAGGAAGTTTTGCACACCACATAATGCACCTATGGCCTTGAAAATGGTTAGGGAAGGAAAATAACATGCGAAGGCCC
This sequence comes from Picea sitchensis, assembly GCA_010110895.2. Lineage (NCBI taxonomy): Eukaryota > Viridiplantae > Streptophyta > Pinopsida > Pinales > Pinaceae > Picea > Picea sitchensis. The sequence continues at coordinate 22,979 of SNQJ01S0004759.1, forward strand.
TATTTGAATCTTATTAGGATTAAGCTTCATGTTGTGGTCTTCGAATAACCACACAAGACCTTTGTACACGATATTTGGCCTCCGTGGGGGATGTTTGGTGCCATTAGTATGTTTTTTAAAAACCAAATGAGCCTTGAGGCCTATACCATTACCAGGGGAGTAAACCAAGGAATTTAGGCCCAAAATGAAGCTTCTCGAGATTAAGGGCCCAAAAATAGGATTCAAACAACCACATAGATCTCTTCTAAAGGATATTTTTCCTCCAAGTGGGATATGGGCATGATTAGGAGTTTTTTCACAACACATGTGGGACTCAGTGCATGTATCATGGACGTGGGAGGAAAATGAGGGGCACAAGCCCTAAATGAAGCTTCATTGCAATTAATGGCCATCAACAAGGCCCACAGTTATGAATATGATCACTATTAATATGTTTTGCACAATAAGAATGGGTCTTGGTACCCCTACCATGGCCTAGGTAGGAAAACAAGGGTCTTAGGCCCTAAACAAATATTGTAGTGTTTAGTATCCATGAACGAAGCTCTCATATGAACTAAGCATAAAAGGTATATTTGACAATATCATGGGAATTGGGCAAATGGGTGAGAATAATATGATATTGTAAATTTGTATTCACAATGGTGTGTGTGCATTCTAGGAATGTGTGCACAGTCCTAAAATTCAAATTTTTCTTAGGTTAAGAATTCCAAATTACATGTTTGTTCACTTGGTTCTTTGAATTTAGGTTTGGCATGATGATCTTGGTGGTTCAGACTACAAAAACAAAAAAACATCCATTTTTCCAAATGCCTCTCAATATCTACATTTTTCATGCTATTTTTAAATAGGCTACACAAATTCATAATAGTTTAAACACTCTCTCTCTCTCTATATATATTCTACTATTTAAATTCCAAATATATGTTTTTAAAATAATACCATTGTTTTTTTTAAATTTATTTTTATTTTGACATAATGTTAAAAAAAAAATTGATTATGTTAAAACCTTCTAAACTTCTACCAGAACAAATCATTCTCTATAATTGTATAAATTATTTTAAAGAATATTCATCATTATGTGCTCAATCTCTATACTAATGGGAAAGTATGCATTATATATATTTTTTTGCAAAATAAAATTGACATTTCTTTTCTAAATCAATTTTTAGGCAAAAACATAAAACTCTTCTAAATGAAATTTTTTCAATTTTTTCCCCTTTTTACATTAAATATTTATATCAACCCAAACATATATAAAGAAAACCATGATTGGTTGTATTTGAGTAAGGAAGTTATGTAGTAAATTATACACTTTAGAATAACAATTAATAAATTATCCACTTCAACATTTTAAAAATCATTTAGTTGTAAAAAATAAAAAAAAATCATGATGATTGGAAATATATAAAGAAAACCATGATGATTGGATGTATTTGTGTAAAGAAGTTTTGTACTAAATTATCCACTTCAGAATAACAACTAGCATGCCCCCAAAGCGGGGAAAGGGAACACCGAAGAGAATATAAGGTAGATATATTGTAAAAGGAAAGTACAATTTTTATTTTTTTTATAATGTGTTGTGGCTTGTTATGCTTCACTAACGTTTTGAGGTCCAATTATGTTCCACAATGTCTTGAATTCCAAAAGTTTAATGAATATACCTTTTAATTTTGGTTTCCTAACTTATATTAATGATTTTTTTCGCTTTTGTGCTTCTTTTTGCCTCTAGTTATTTGTAAATTAGAGGAAGAAACACTACAAGAGAACAATTATGTTATAAGTAGCCCCATGCATTTTCCATTAAGCAACTTGTAATGACATTAAACTGATTGATTATCATATAGTTTTGGCTCTCCCTATTAGTTCATTGTCGGTATAATAAAGGTAAAGGTCGGGAATATGACAAGGAGATTAATGAATATGACTAAGAAGGGTAAAATGTGTTGTTTATTCTATTAGGTCAATGCGAACAAATATTGTGGATTGTTTTTTGCATTCTAAAGCGAAGCAACATCTTGTTAGTTGCGAGGAGGAATGCAATAGAGGAAGATTCCATTATTGCAATGATACCATTACACCTAGACAAATATGCAACAATAAATATGGTGTACCATGTGACTATTATTCCACTCACAAGAAAATAATATGATAATAAAAAAAATAAAAAATTACATAGCCATTATCTCCAAATTTGCATAATTGCTTCCATGCTGCTAACAAACAACAAATGCAACAATCTTTGAAAATGGTAGATAAGGATAAGGAAATATGTATATGAAATGATAAGGACGACAATGTGGGAGACACAACTCACAAATCCAATCAGAAGGTAGACAAGACATATGTGATTTCCTTATTGGATAACACTTGGTGGTATTTAATTACCTCAATTACTATGATTCTTATTAACAATATTAGTATGAAAACTCCCCTTGAATTATTAGACATTCACATTCATCCATTTAGGGAGTATGCTAGTTTATTATATCCTAAATTTTTATTTATGGTATAATTTTAAATTTATTTAGTGTCATTTCTCTTTTTCCAATCAACATAAGAATGAATAGTTTTACTTGTATGGGAAAAGATTAAAATAAAAACACATTTCAAACAATATAACAATACTACTTTATCATGGTGTCATATAGTTTATATATTAGTTTTGTAACTAATAAATCATTTTTCTACATCATTGTTATTTCTAATTTATTTATTAATTTTAGACATTATTCTCTCCATCTTACACAAAACCTATCCTAACATCAAATTTAGTGAAAAATGAACCCTTCTTAAATTGACATGAAATTCAAAGAAACACTACAAACATCATATTTCATTATGTTAAAAAAACACTACAAACATCATGTTTCACTACATTAGCTAAAAAGTTAATGCATTTACCTTCTACCAAATAAATGAATATATAAATAGTATATAGATTTCTTTGCTCCAAAACATTTATATGAATAGAGATAAAGTGTTAACTTTCCATTTTTTATAAAACATATAGATATAAAACATCAACCTACATAAGAACTGAAGTAAAACCATGTAAAATATAAATAAAACATGTAAAAACAAATAACAACATAAACCCTTAAAAACATGTAAATATAAATAAACACTACCTTAAAACCTTAAATAAAACATGTAAATATAAAACATTAACCCACATAAGAACATACGAACTCAAATAAAAACATGTAAAATATAAATAAAATATGTAAAAAAAATTAACAACATAAACAAATAAAAACATATAAATATAAATAACACTAACCTACATCAGAATTCAAATAAAAACATGTAAATATAAATAAACACGACTTTCAATAAAATTTTATTGTAAATACAAATACAAATATAAATATAATTAGAATTTAGAAATTAAAAAATAATATATATATAAATTTATTTAAATTTAAATCTTTTAAAAAATATTAAAAAGAAATATTACATTAAGATTAAATACATAATTTTTATTTAAATTTTAAATTTGTTAAATATTTAACAAATCAAAATATATTCAATTTATTAGATAAACCCACTTTATATTTTAAAATTTCCAAATGAAAACGCTTATGATATGGGAAAAAAATATTTTATGAATAATTCTTTGCCTAATTTAAATTGACTTCGAATCTCTTTAAATTTGGGAAAAACACATCCACAAACCCTCCAAATCCAAAGGGAAATAAAATGTGTGAATCAATAACGTGTTATTTGAATGTTTCATCATTTTCCTATA
>SNQJ01S0004759.1:62025-118840 GCA_010110895.2 Picea sitchensis
CATAATCCTTTTCCTTTATGTTGATGACCTTATCCTTACTGGTAGTGACTCAAAACTTTTAAACCATGTGAAAACCAGCCTTAAGAAGAACTTTGAAATGACAAAATTAGGCTTTTTGCACTATTTCCTTGGCCTCTAATTTTTGCAAACCAATGAAGGAATTTTTCTTTCCTAGTCTAAGTATGCTTGTGACCTTCTTCATCGCTTTCACATGGATGATTGTAAACCAACCCCTTTTCCCTTCCAGTCTAGAGTCAATCTTACTACCACATGTACTTCTCTTGAAGTTGATGCCACCATGTACCGTCAATTAGTTGGTAGCCTGTTATACTTGACTCATACCCATCTTGATCTTTCCTTTGTTGTTGGTCTTGTTGCCCGGTATATGAAAATAGCCCATGAAAGCCATTGGAAAGCAACTAAAAGGATACTTCTCTATGTCTGTGGTACAATTTAGTTTGGGATACATTACAATTCAGGGGGGACTCCTTTATTGGTTGGTTTCACTGATTTAGATTGGGTCGGCGACCTTGATGATCAGAAGTCTACTGCAGGTTATGTTTTCAGCCTTGGTTCAGGACCTGTCACTTGGGCCTGTAAGAAACAATAGGCTATTTCACTTCCTTCAGCAGAAGCAGAGTACCAAGCAGCGGTAAATGCAAGTCGGGAAGCCTTGTGGCTTCGATAGATCCTTTCAGAGTTTGGATTCCAACAACAACATCTGACCAGAATTTGGTGTGATAATCAGAGTGCCATCAAGCTTGGCAAAGACCCAGTTCAACATCAACGTAGAAAACACATCGAGCTACGCATGCACTTGATCAGAAAGCTCATTCATGATCAAGTTATTGAAGTGCTCTTTTTCCCTACAGAATATCAAGTTGCAGAATTTTTCACAAAGTCTCTTAAAGAAGAAAAGTTTTCCAAACTTTGATCTATATTAGGAGTTCAATAAGTTGTCATTAAGGGGGGATAGGCTCCAATGCCTCCTTCCTTCTCCTATTGTGTCACTATTGTAAATCCTTCAATCATATCCCAAGTTGTTCTTAAGGGAGGATGTTAGGATATTTAGACACTTAGGAGTTAGTTAAGATCTACTTGGTCTAATGTGTCATTAGGTAAAAGTGTGTTTCCTTGTGTGTTTCTTTAGAATGCATTAGTATGCATTTGTAGTTAGGAAATCTGATGGTCACGATATGTTCCCGACATAGAGTGATCTGACAGTTCATACACTCCTCGATCTTAATGACCATTGATCAATGGTTTAACACCCAATTGGTCCATGATATCTATTTAAAGAGCATGGAGGGTCATTTGCCGATGATTGATTATGAGAAAATCTCTTATAAAATCTCTTTGTAATCTTTTTCTTTTGCAATAATAAACTGTTCCAAGTGGCCACGTTGGCTAGGGATGTGGATGTTTCCCCATAGGGGGTTTACCACGTGAAAACATCGGTGTGTTGATCTTTGATCTGGTTATTTGAGTGGTTACTGAAGGTTTTCGTCCTCTGTTGGAATACTTGTGTTGTCAAACATAACCCTTAAGGAAGGTCACAAGACCATCCACTAAAATATAAATGCCATGCATAGTCAACCATTCATAAACATCGCACTAAATCATAACCCCAAATAAATGTTGCAATATTACATAACCGTAAATGAGCGTCGCATTGTGATGTAACTATTTAGAAATTACGCAATTCAACATAATACAATGAAGATGTATGTAACAATGTGATGCAACAATTCAAGACTGTAGCAATTTGACATAAGTTAGCATTGAAAATTTTACATCACATTGCAATGTTCATTTAGGCTTTTGTCATTTCGTAAGCCTAAATGAATGTTGTGTGATGCAAACGTGAATGAACGTTCAACTATGATGTAACATTTTCAAGGGTAACCTATGTCAAATAACTACATTCCTGAATGGTTGTGTTAGATTATGAGATACAATTTCATTGTGTTATGTCAAATTGCATCATTTCTAAATAGTTACATCACTATGTGACATTAATTTAGGATTATGTCACCTTGCAACATTCCTTTAGGGTTATGAATTAGTGCATTGTTTATGAATGGTTGACTATGCATGAATTTTAATATGACACCTATATTCCAATAAGGGGGATGTAATTCACAAACATCACATTGGAACATAACCCTAAAGGAATGTCACAACCCTAAATGAACGTCACTATGTAACATAACCATTTAGGAACAATGCAATTTGAGATAAGACAATGAAGGTATATGTTGAAATGTGACACAATCATTGAGGAATGTAGCAATTGAACATTATTCAATCAACATGAAGATTGCAATATCACATTATCATAGTAAACCATGGTTAAACATGATCAACATGGTCAACCATATCTTCAAAATCATCGCAAAGTGACCTCACCCTTGATGAATGTCACACTGCAAAATAACCATGTAGGAACGTCACTCATGGTGCAACATAACACTTATTTGATGTTTACATATGACATGACAATAGAGGAATGTCACAATCAAACATAACCTTAAGTATGGTCCAAAAGAGCATGCACTAAAATATAAAGGTGTAAGCAATATGGTCTATGCTAACTCGGTGCAATGTTTATGAATGGTTGACTATGCATGACATGACCTCAAATGAATGTTCCAAGTTGACATAACCCTAAATGAATGTCGCATTGTGACAAAACTATTTAGAAATGATGCAATTTGACATAATACAATGAATATGTATGTCGCAATGTGATGCAACAATTCAAGAATGTAGGAATTTGACATAACTTATCATTGAAAATGTTACATCACATTTCAAAGTTCATTTAGGGTTATTTCATTCTTAAGTCTAAATGAATATTGTGTGACATAACCCTAAATGAACGTTGGACTATTCCATAACATTTTAAAGGGTAACTTGTGTCAAATATATACATTCCTCAATGGTTGTGTCACATTGCAAGATACAACTTCTTTGTATTATGTTGAAAAGCATCATTTCTAAATAGTTAGGTCACTATGCGATGTTCATTTAGGGTTATGCCACCTTTCAACATTCCTTTAGGGTTATCATTTAGTGTGATGTTTATGAATGGTTGACTATGCATGAGGCTTAATCTAACACCTATATTCCAATAGGCAAGATGCAATTCAGAAACATCACACTTGAACATAACCCTAAAGGAATGTTGCAACCCTAAATGAACGTCGCAATGTGATGTAACCATTTAGGAGCAATGCAATTTGACGTAAGACAGTGAAGGTATATGTTAAAACACAACACAACAATAAAGGAATGTAGTGATTCAACATTATTCAATCAACATGAACAGCGTAATCTGACATTATCACAGTAAAACATGGTTATATGAAATCAACATGGTCAACCATATCTTCAAAATCATTGCAAAGAAATCTAACCATTGATGAATGTCACAATGTGACATAACCATGTAAGAACACCTCTTGCAGTGCAACATAACATTTATTTAATGTTTCAATATGACATAACAATAGAGGAATGTTACAATCAAACGTAACCCTTAAGGAAGGTTCAAAAGAGAATCCACTAAAAGGTAAAGGTGTAAGTGATATGGTCTACGCTAAATCAATGCGATGTTTATGAATCTTGACTATGGATGAGCTTTGATTTGGCATCCACATTCCAATAGGGGGATGCAAAAGGAAAAGGGGATGATGCAATTAAAAATAATACAATGAATATGTATGTTGCAATGCGATAGAACCATTCAATAATGTAGCAATTTAAGATAACTTAGTCTTGAAAATATTACATCAATTGCAATGTTCATTTAGGGTTATGTCATTCTGTAAGCCTAAATGACCATCACAATGTCATCTAACCATTTAGGAATGATGCAATACAACATAAGACAATGAACATGTACATGTACATCAAAATTCAACAAAACCGTTGATAATATTAATGTAAAAATTTGACATTTGTAATATCCCCAGCTAGGCTGGGCTAGGATATTGAGATATTTTATGCAATTATATTGTTCCTAGCTGTCATTTTTGTACAAATACTTTGCATTCATTATACTAAAGAAATTTAGTCAAACATATCACAGGCCATCTAGATACACATGGAATAGAAGAGAATCATGGAGTATTTTATTATGAATGCAGATCTGAACACAACAATATGATGGCTACTATTGAAGCTAGAATACATCAATGAAAAACACACAATACAAGCTGAAAACCTAGAATGATGCCATGGCCTCCTCCATAGATGAGATCAAACCCTCCAAGTAAATCACTACAACCAAAAACTGAAGTCAAATCACTAGATGAAGCTCCAATTAATATCTTGGATGGATCCTCCTCCTTGTCTTTCTAGGGTGGATATTGCACCACCAAAAATAAACTACAATGGAAGGGTTCTTCTAAAACCCTAACGAAAACCTTGGCTCCAAGAGCACTCCAAATAGATCAATACAAAACATAGTCCAAAGTGAAGCACTACCCCTCCTTTTATTTTTTATCCATGCCCTTATAGAACTTTCCCATTTTGACTAAATCAAACATGACCCTTATTCCCCTTTTACCTTTTTACTTAAAGATTAAAAGTCACTTTCAATAATGCTTAAGTAACTTATTAATCCAAAAGTCACTTTATGTCCTTTTTACTTAATTTCACTTTAAAAACATAACATATCCTAACTAAGTGACATTAAATAACCCTTGAATTCCTTTTTCTTCACTAACAAGAATCAGAAGTAATTTCTGACTATTGCACAGGGGAAGCCAAAAATGGGGACATGAGAAATCCCCCCTTCCCAAATATTTCTTGTCCTCAAGCAATGCCATCACACCTATAGGAACAAAAAACTAAACCAAATTGAAACTAATTATGATCCATGGGTCCCAATCCAATCTAAAAGATGTGGAGAACCTATTGTTCACAATATTGTCCTACAATGTACTAACACGAGGGGCCTTCTAAAGTCCACCAATCAATAGAGAAATCAAATAATGTGAAGACTTATTCCAAACTTCATAAATTATTCCACCTAGGAAACCAATCCACTGCTCCATATGAACAAGCTTATGAAAGTAACAACTATCTCTCCCATATGTACCAACTACCATACTATCAACCCATAAAATCCCAGGGTTCCATGCTATCACCGGAAATGAAACATCATACTGTGCCACTATGATCATAAGTATATAATCCTCCTGTCTAGACTACATCCTCTTCTCTTGCAACCACAAATTTTAATTCCTCAAAGGTTCATCCCCACTATCAAGGATCATATCCTTCTAGTGTATCTCAGTGGAGTCAACCAAACCAACTATAAAATCAGACATCCATGAGAATTCTATGTGGTCAAAAACTGATAGGGAATCAATGAAACCTAATATCCAAGTGTCAAAGGATAAATCCCTAATAATACAACACCCCTATCTCATTGCAATCACATCATCCACAAGGTCCCTCCATGTGAACCTCTCTCAGACCTGCCTATAAGTGGTAATGTGGCAGGGTCCCAAACTAACTTGTATGATGTGAAGCACCCTCTACTCATAGAACTAATATGTAAGGTGCTAACATAAGAATACATATGAATACCTCTAATAATCCAAGAAATCATAAGTTGCAAAAACTCGATAAACTCCTCAAAATACCACTCCTCCAAGCAACCAATCCTAAGCATCCCAAGATTAAACTTTAGAAAGTGAAAACTGACCATCTCATCTGTATTGACTGCTGAGTTGTCAAACAATGCATTCCTAGTGTCCCAAGATAATCCCTGAGAGGAACCATTATACCGATGTTGCAACCCTCTGAACATGATCATCTGACCACCATGTTCAGACTGTTCTCTCCTCTCTTAGACCCCCATGATGAAATCCCTGAAAGGACTAAACTCACTATCTTGAATCATGTCTTTCCAAAGCATCACAGTGAAGTAAAAGTTTTTCATCCTGTGGATATACTTGATCCTTGGTATCATGAAGGAAAATATACCTTTCCATATAGAACAAATATCAAGAAATCCTCTCACAACATTCACACAATGACCTGGACCAATCACTTACATGACCCTATCAAACATCCTCATCATCTGAAGTAGTTCATCACTCCGATGAGTGCCAAGATCCTAGCACCAAATTGGAAGGTCACCACTCCCAATGACTGTTGTTGAACCCTCAATGAACATGTCCAATACAACTTAGATCTCCTCCCGTGCACCTTGCATACTGATCAACAAAATCACATGAAAGAACTTAGTCATGGACAAAATCTCACCTGTCTCATCCAACTGAATCAGGTGAAGCTCCCAAGTCCTGTTGTATACAGTGAAGGAATCAAATAACAACAATAGATTCTTTTATCACTACCTGCAAGACTAGAAAATGACTAGTGCATTGGTCAACCCCAAGGGTATGACCAAGAAATCATAAAGAAGTCTGGAAGGAGACCAATGACTATCCTACTCCCTGGCCCTAGTTTGATGATGTCCCAGATGAAGATCGATCATCAAGGGATATGATTCTCCCTGAATTTCACCCATCCACTCATCGATCCTAAGAAAATTCAACTCAATGGTATGCTCAAGAACTCCGTCGGGAGGTCTCCCTAGAAGAAACACCTCACAAATCCACTGTACATTACTGTGCGCTAATGAATATCCCTGCATATTTCTTCCTATCACTGAATCATCCTGTACCATCCTATATTCTATAGGAACTACTATATCCATCACTCTACTAATGTTACTTGAGCCTGTATCCCATAACATGTCCATGTCTTTCATATACCTGTCCACCCAATCCATGGAATCATATACTTCCTTATGGCTTGGTCTACAAGGAACGTGCTCAACTATCTCCTCCGTAGCTAATACTTGATCCTTTAGTGGTATCTCCAAAATAAACAACTCATGATAACCATAATGCAACATAGGATCATAGTCATACCTCTCCTCAAGCACCTACAACTTCAAATGCTCCTCACATGGGATCGTCACAAGAGGCTCCTCCCTCAAATCATGAGTGCCACTCATGCCCTCATGTGTTGTGGCTTCTGTCATCACCCTGTAATTTCCCAAGCCGAGGAGGAGATCGACAGGGGTAACCAAAAAACCACTTTGATTCAAGGATATAACCCTCCAAGACTCAGAGAGGTATCTCTCTATATAATTTGGCTTTGTTTAGAAGGGGATATCAGGCTAGTTATGAAGTATAAGGTTTGTTTTAAGTTGTTTTGGTTTGAGGAGGATAAAAAGGGGCCATTGGGTAATGGAGTCACAACTATCATCAAATAAGATAGATTTGACAGACCATAAATGTAGGGCAGGTTAGGCAAATCACTGGATCTTCAAAGGGTTGAGGTATAACAGAGGGGAAAAAGATTGAGAGGTCAAATTAAATATAGAGCAATAAATAATTCCGAATTCAACTTTCAGTGGAAAACATAGAAAATATTCCAAGCCAAGTGACAGAGTGTATATCTCAACAAGTTCTTCCCTATTACTTCTTAGATTATTTAAGATTGCAGAATACAAAATGGTGTTACAGAGGGAAACAAAATTACAGAGAAAAAACTTCACCAATGGATTTGACACAATAATCTAGTCATGTGGCACTGTGTTGCTGTAATTTATTCGATAACATCCATGTGTATGATTTACATCCAAATGTACAGTCAGGTCCAAGAGAGCCTAATAGGCTTTCACATCCATCAGGGTCCAACCCTCAATACTTCGGATTCAGAAGTATTTATGCATTATTTACATTGGATCCTGTCATAAATGATCAGGATTAAATTTAACTAAATCTAAACTGATTATATCTAAATCCAAATATACAAAAAATATGTGATTCTTGTTCAAATTTCTAGAATCTGATTTAAATGGATCTTGTTTCAAATTTATCTTCAATACATGCTGCATTGTTGATCTCTTTGTGATGGCTATAGCCACCTATGAAAACATCAGGCGATTTAATCTGAGAACGGTTAATGGCTAATCAATCCTCAGCTGTGAGGTGTTGCTGTTGCAAAAACTACAGGCAGACGCGAATGAAGGCATTGATGATTTCACGATCTGATTGGCACATCCTTCGCATGATGTAGTGGGAGATTGATATCCAGGTGAGACAACATGGTTGGTCGTGAATTTCAGTTGTGGGGAAATGGTTAACTGAGAGACATGTCGAAGTGGAGGCGCCGAGGATTTGACACATGGGAGAGAAAGTGGTGAAACGGGGATATGAAAATGAGTGTGCCGGCGACCAGGTGATGTGGCAAGGGGAAAGTGGTAAGGAGGTGAAGCATGAATGGAGGAGAGAGGTGTTTGATGTGAGGTGAGCGATGAGCTATATGGGTAACAATTATGGAAGTGGTGTTGACTGGCTAACGGGTGGATGGGATGTGACGGGTGATGTCGGAGTGCGGAGGTGAGCGGGAGTATTAGTGGAGGACACATGTGAGTAGGAGTGGGTGATGGTATTGATGTGTGGTAAGTGGTCTACTCGGAGGGGCAGGTAGGCAGTAACTGGTATAGGATGAGGGGGGTTTGAGTTAACAAAATTGTGGCACGTTAGGAGGGGCCCGCCCGGGAAATACCGCTTACTCGGACCCCCCCACCGTTAAAGGCAGAATGGTTGGGGGGGCGGGTCCGATATTCACTGTCAGCCATCGATATGAGTGCATGTTGATGGACCACTCAGATGAGCACACCTTTTATCATAAGTGCCAAAAACTGCCATGTCACCTTCAAAATTAGGATAAGAGCATTTTATGGGTTTTCTCAACTACCTCTCTTCATTTTGTCACCAATGGGTAAGAAAAACATAATTTTTCCTCATTCAAAGGTCATTTTGATCAAGTAAACCCTGTCATTTTCCCTTTCTTCTTGGAAATCATGGTCAGGATGCCACATGATTTACAGCACGCATTGTCTGAAGGTGAAATCTCAATAATTGTATGATTCCTATCAAATATAGGGTCATAACAGTGGCTCCACTTGGGGATTGTACTCTCCTTGTGAGGTGCCAAGAACACCATAGCCCAGATAGTTTTGCTTCCTTGACTGATCTGAAAACCTGCAATCATGTCTCGATTCAAGATATTTGAAGTGGAACAGACAAAAATCTGATTTGTGTGCTGGATCTACGCTATATTCTAAAAAACTTAGCTATATTTTGAATCTAGAAATTCACATCAAACTGAAAAGAAATGTAGGATGCTTGTTCAACAAGCTTATTTGTACACCTACATAATCTAATCTACTGAGATTATGTTTCCATTAAGTAATGGAAAAATGCCAGTGAAGCCAATCCAACATTTTATTTGAGAATTTTACTCCTTTAGTGTTTTTTATTAGTACCAAGAATGAAACTATTAATGGTACTTGAAAATGCTTGTGAACCTCGTTTTCTTCATATTGAGCTTGGTGAACCTGCAAGACAATAGTAATGTTGGAGATAGATTGTTTCTCTATTATGAAAATTTTCTCCATATAAATAAATATAGGATCAAGGTAGGCTTGTCCTATCCTTTGGTACTTCGAATTAACCAACTCGACTTCATGATTTGATTTTGTACATATGCTTTGTTTGTCCTCCAACACTTCTTGACATGAATGCAAATGCTCTGATGGTTTTTGTGATGATACTCCTATTGAACTGGGAAATGAAGCTAATTGTCTGATCATATCACAATCATAAATACTTTTCATCTCATGACTGGAGAATGAAGAATTGTGTTGACAACATAGGTCATCCCACCGATCAACTATTTGGTCCTGAAAAGACTGGTGTGACTGCTTCTTTGACTCATGTAGAATTTCCTGTTTTTCTATGTTTTTATCTTTCATTCTCTGTTTAAGAATTTCCTTCAAAATTTGGAATGAATCAAAAGCTAATGGTACAGAGTTACATTCCAATGATTCAAAATTTTCTTTAGGCTCTGAATTTTCCTCTGAACTTTGAAAATAAGAGAAACTTGGAGATTGTAATCCTGGATCTGAAATAACATCTTTCTCAACAATGACATCCTTCACTATTTCATCAGAAGATTTCCCCTTTTCACTTTTTACTTGTTTAGCAATTTCTTTCAGAAATTGAAAAGAAGAGAAGCATAAGGGTAAAGTCTATCCACTGACTCCAAGACTTTCTGCATTTTGATCATAGTTGTCATAATTTCCATGTACAGATTGAACGTCCTGCTGGGATTTCAAATGATCTTCTTCCTCCCAATCATATGATGTTGATTTCTTTGAAAAATCCATCTTGGTATAATCATCATCATGTTGATCAAGATTGGGTAGATCATCCATGGATGAAATGCCATTTAAAATGCATATCATGTCAGGAGAATTTTCCACCACCATCTGATTTTGAACTTCATCTTCGATTGTATTGTGAATTGAATACATGAAGAAATCCTTTGGTGGATCAGAATACTGAGGTTGAGTTGGAAAAATATCAGGGACATTGATCTTTGACCTATATGTCACTAAAGGAACACGAGGTCTTTGAATATCAAGTTCCTCTTTCCTGCTAATCTTATGCATCACTTCATTGACTGTGTTGGTCAGAATATCTAATTTCATTTCTAAATATATCAGATGTTTCTTTTCTATTTTATTTTTCATCAATGCTTCTAATTTTTCCCCTCTGTTCAACAAGTTAGTTTCCACATCAACTGCAATCTTTTTCATTTCTTCAAGGTTTGTAGTGTTCCTTTCTCTTAATTGGAATGCTATCTCAGGATCGAAAGCATATGGGAAATGCAAGTGAGATGATCCTGGGGGTAGCCTTATATCAACAGGCATTCCATGATATACCTTATTGAACCTTGCTGAAAATTGTTGTACTATTTCCCCTGGATGTCTTTTCAAATGGTCATACTCTTCTAGGATGAGAAATACGTTTCTCATGATCACCCATCGATCTAGGAAATCTTTTACAAATTGATGGAAATTGCTAATGCTTGCAGCTGGAAGGTTCTTAAACCAATTTTTGACTTTACCTTGCAATGATAGGGAAAACATTCTGATGCATACAACATCATCTTCAACCTCAAATAGATCAACAAAATCCTCAAGACTTTTGATATGTTGTTCAATAGTGATCTTCACATTTTCTCCATCAAACTTGGGCAGATTATTGGTGTAATTGGCAGGGAGGTCATGGAGAATAGGAGGAAAATCTAGGGGCTTGTATCGGTCTGGGATTTTTGTAGGTATAGGAGGTAAAGAAAGGGGATTATAGCTAACTGGAATTTCAACAGTGGTAGGAGATAAATCCTAAGATTTGTGTCTCACTGGGCTATCTACAGATATTGGAGTGTGTACCAGATCTATAGGTAAAGGATGAATCCTTTGAGGTTCTTCAGCTTGAAACTGATCATGATGAATTTCAGCAATATACTCTTGACTATGATTATAATGGGAGAGAATATAATTACATATAAAACCAACAATGCAAATACAATTTGAACTCGAATACCTGATCTTTCTGGATTTCTTTGTCATGTTTTAGGTTCTTCCTCCAGTGGAGTCTTCGAATTGGAACTGATCTGGAGATTAGAGTCACCAGGTGAATGATTTCAACCTTCTTTTCTCTGGTCACTATCCACCATCAATGATCAGATATGGAACTTGAAGTGCACTACTGGAGAAAGTCCCCCAGTATGGTCTCCATTATGTTATCACTCTATAATTTCTCAGGCTGAGGAGGAGATTGGCAGGGGTAACCAAAAAACCACTTCGAGTCAAGGATCTATCCCTCCAATACTGAGAGAGGGATATCTCTGTATAATTTGGCTTTGTTTAGAAGGGGATATCAGGCTAGTTATGAAGTATAAGGTTTTTTTTAAGTTGTTTTGGTTGGAGGAGGAGAAAAAGGGGCCATTGGGTAATGGAGTCACAACTATCATCAAATAAGAAAGATTTGATAGGCCATCAATGCAGGGCAAGTTAGGAAAATCACTAGATCTTCATAGGCTTGAGATATAACAGAGGGGAAAAAGATTGAGAGGTCAAATTAAATACAAAGCAATACAGAATTATGAATTCAACTTTAAGTGGAAAACATAGAAAATATTCCAAGCCAAGTGATAGAGTGTATATGTCAACAGGTTCTGCCCTATTACTTCTTATATTATTTAAGATTGCAGAATACAAAATGGTGTTACAGGGGGAGACAAAATTACAGAGAAAAAACTTCACTAGTGGATTTGACACAAGAATCCAGTCATGTGGCACTGTGTTGCTGTAGTTTATTCGATAACATCCTTGTGTGTGATTTACATCCAAATGTACAATCAGGTCCAGGAGGGCCTAATAGGATTTTACATCCATCAGGGTCCAACCCTCAAATTTCATGGATGATTTTAGGGGCTAAATTTCATTGATGGACTAATTTTCCATGGTTTTTCCAAAAATGAGATTCGCTATTTTAAAAATGATTCGCCCAAATTCTATAAGATAAAATTATTTTACCTTAAAAATCGCCAAAATTTTATAAAAACTATATAAAATCCTTAGAAATTTGAATATTTCTACAAAAATATTGCCAAACATTTATAGTTGGCATATGAAGGATTAGTAAGATTCGCCAAGGTTTCTACATTTAAAAATAAATTTCCATCCTTAAAATCATCCCTACCCTCAATACTTCGGATTCAGAAGTATTTATGAATTATTTACATTGGATCCTGTCATATATGATCAAGATTAAATCTAACTAAATCTAAACTGATTATATCTAAATCCAAATATACATAAATTATGTGATTCTTGTTCAAATTTCCAGAATCTGATTTAAATGGAGCTTTTTACGAATTTATATTCAATACATGCTACGTTGTTGATATCTTGGTGATGACTGTAGCCACCTGTGAAAAAATCAGGCGATTTAATATGAGAATGGTTAATGGCTAATCAATCCTCAGCTGTGAGGTGCTACTGATGAAAAAACTACAGGCGAACGCGAATGAAGGAATTGATGATTTGGCGATCTGATTGGCACATCCTTCGCATGATGCAGTGGGATATCGATAGCCAGGTGAGACAACGTGGTTGGTCATGACTGTTAGTTGCGGGGCAATAGTTAACTAAGAGATATGCCAAAGTGGAGGCGCCAAGGATTTGACACCTAGGAGAGCAAGTGGTGAAACAGGGATATGCAGACGAGTGTGCCAGCGACCAAGTATAGTGGCGAGGGGAAACTGGTAAGGATATGAAGCATGAATGGAAGAGAGAGGTGTTTGAGGCAATCTGGGAGATGAGTTGGACGGGTAACAATTATGGCAGTGGTGTTGAATGGCTAACGGGTGGATGGGATGTGGTAGGTGATGTTGAAGTGCGGAGGTGAGCGAAAGTATTAGTGGAGGACAGATATCAGTAGGAGCGGGCGGTGGTATTGATGTGTGTTAAATGGTCTACTCATAGGGGGGGGTAGGCGGTAACTGGTATAGGATGAGGGGGGTCCGAGTTAACGAAATTGCGCCACGTTAGGAGGGGCTCGCTCGGGAAATACCACTTACTCGGACCGCCCCCCCCACTATTAAAGGTAGAATTGTCGGGGGGGTCCGATATTCACTGTCAGTCGTCGATCTGAGTGTGTGCTGATGGACCGCTCAGATGAGCGTACCTTTTATCATAAGCGCCAAAAACTGTCATGTCACCTTTAAATTCAGGATAAGAGCATTTTATGGGTTTTCGTAACTACCTTTCTTCATTTTGTCACCAATGGGTAAGAAAAACATCATTTTGCCTCATTCAAAGGTCATTTTGATTGAGTAAACCCTGTCATTTTCCCTTTCTTCTTGGAAATCATAGTTAGAATGCCACATGATTTACAACACACATTGTCTGAAGGTGAAATCTCAATCATTGTATGATTTCTATGAAATATAGGGTCATAACAACTTCCAAATATGATGGATTCTCCATTGTAAGTGATGAAGATCATGCTAAAATCAGTTGATAACAAATCTCATCAACCTACCTTTCCTTTTCTTAAACGAAATTGAGAGCAAGGTCCCTATCCATGAACAACTGCAAGTGATCAGATTTCACCTGCTCTAGTGCTTCTTTGACGTGTTGGCATGTTTATAGGAAGAGTGTGCTTGTCATTAATGGCAAGAACAACAACAATGATGACATGTCTATAGGAAAGAACAACATCAATGATGGCATGTTTACAGACAGAGTGTGCTTGTCATTGATGGAAAGATCAGAGTGTGCATCGATTGTGAAACAAGAACATCATAAGCTCAAGTGAAGAAGAAAACAATATGCAGAGATCAAAACTCAGGAGAGATAACGTTCTGCGATGCGCAAAAGAGATCCCATACATCAAGGTTTGGAGAAGGATCAAAGGTCATGGCCTTTGACACTTAGAGATTTGAGAAAGCCAAAGCTCAGGAGGAGGAGCGACAATGGTCGTTGGATCACCAATCCCGAATACCTGATGTCCGTTAGATCAGAGTCCAGTGACCAAAGAAAGCATAGAGGAGAAGTACAGATTTGATCCGTTGGATCCGAGCACCGAGGACCAACAATCGTCGAATCCAGTATAACTGCAAAGAGGATAATGGCCAAGAGACATCCTCCAACTATGCAAAATGCAAAATCGTGATGAGATCTGAACCGCTGGATCCAGAGGAAACATGGTGAGAGATAAACATTTCGTTGACTCGTGAACTAGAAAATTCAAAGGTAAGAGTTGTAGGAACTCGTGAAACATGAAATCATGATAAGATATGAACCATTGGCTCCAGAGGACACGTGGCGAGAGATCAACATTTCGCTGACTTGTGAACTAGAAAATTCAAAGGTAAGAGTTGAAGGAACTCGTGAAATGTGAAGTCCCGATAAGATCTGGACCGTTGGATCATAGAGGGTTGTGGGCTGTTGATCTAGAGTATTTCGGTTATCGAGAGTTGGAAGAGTCAGGGTTGGCTCATGTTCAAACACCCGACACGCGAAGTCGCGATTTGATAACAGTCGTCGGATCAATTTTGAGTGGAAGGACAGGATAAGCTAACAGAGATGCATCGCAGAAAGATTGAGCCATTGATATAAGATCCTGATCGAATGAACAACATTAAATCCAGATATAAAGATGCGAGGAGTTTACACTCAGGAAAGTTTGAGATTTGAAATCCCTGGAATGCGAAATTTCGTCAACCGTCGGATTTGGAGATCAAACAATGACCGTTAGATCAGGGAGATCTACGTCAGTAGATTACGTCAACAAGGACACATGGAAGACCACATTAGAAAGGACACATGGAAGACCACATCAACAAAGACACGTGGCACAATCAGACAATGAAAAGTGAAAGTTGATTCATCATTTCAGGTACGTGGAAATCACATATTCGAGTGACACATGGCAACTTCTCGGCTTGTGACACGTCATCGAGTGATGCAAAATTTACGTCACTCTAGGTGTTTTTATTCGGGATTTTTACCACGAGTCCTCGCCCAAAGACCCAAAGTCCCAGAGCAGAGGATAGTTGTTGGATTAAAGAGGACATGCATCAGTGGATTGCCAACTCCAAGAAAAAGCAAAGGAAGGATGAATGAGAGTTTGAGAAATGAAATCTCTGAAGTCTGAAGAAACAAAGGAGATCTCGACCATTGATCCAAGAGGGACACATGTCATTGGATCGTGGACTCCAGGTGAAATTCTCTGGGAGAAAACAAGAACTTGAGAATTGAAACTCCTAGAGCCTGAATCGCTAAATCAATCTCGTCCATTGGTTTGGAGGGGCACGTGTCATCTGATCGCTGAGACCAAGGATTGCACATGGACAAAGGAAAGAAGGTAGAGTCATCAATTGAAGAGGACATATGTCAACAGATCTTCTATTCATGAAGATATCCAGTCATCAACAACAGGGTTTGATATTTGAAATTCCCAGAGCTTGGATCACGAAGGAAACCTCAGCCGTTGATGGAGGAAGGAGAGATCTGGTCCGTAGACTTGAGAGGATAGATATGAACCATTAATTCAGGAGAACTATAAATATCATGAGATCAACGGTCATGCTCCATTGCGGGGCCAGAACATGCTCAAGCCTTAATTTTTCGTAAGCGAGCCACAATCGAAACCACGGTTTTGGAGAAGGGACGCGTGGAGGCTCATGGTGAATTGCGGGGAGAAAATCAGTTTGGTATAAAGAACCCTTGGACATTCCCACAATCACTTGGTCACATGAAGCTCATATCCCAAGGTCATATCGTGAAATGGAGCCAATTCTCACTAGACAGAAATTGGGAAGCGCCTTTTGGATAAGCGCTTGGTCACCGCTGGTGGTCATGCGAAGGAAGGGGATTAGAAGCCAAAGTAGCCATAATTGACTGGTTGTAACTGATAGATAAGATGAAGAGTCTCGACTACCAGAGAGGCTAAGGAATCTCATCATAACTCCCAGTGATGATGAACGCATGGAGGTAATCGTCAGAGAAGATGAAGAGTTTCCATGATGATAAGGAGATGACTCGACGTGAGAAATGCATGCAGAACAGAGAAGTGAAGAGAATCTGTTGCTGAGATATGCATGAGTGAGGACGCGATATAGTGAAGAAGTTGTAGGTAAGAATAGTAATGCAGTGAAGAGTATGCAGTGGCATAGCGCATGAAGCATGTAGAAGGTGCACATAGAGTATAAAAACGCAGAACATAGAAGAGATTGGCGCTGATGTTGAGTGTGATTCATATGGGTAGAATAATGCGATGTGCAGGAGCTGAAGCATAGAATAAGAAAGGAACATAAATGCATATTTGAGAGAAGAACAGAAAGCGCAACAGACACAAGGAGAGAGACACTGATGTAGGTAGAGCAGAGTAGTGTAGTAGAACAATGATGAGACTGGTAAGCCATAGATAAATGTTGTATCATTGTGATAAAGCTGTAAAAGGAAAATATTTATATTTCAGGGTGGTAGGGAGGTGCTAGGGAGGATTGGTGTCCTTAGAGTTTCAAGTGGGTTCTTGAACACAGGGAGTTGTAGCTTCCATCTGGTTGCAGCCAGAAAAACCAGGCTGGTAGGGTGGTGCAAGGGAGAAATATTGTTTTATGTTATACAGGTCGGTGCCTGTGTGACTGGAAGTTGGTGCTTCCATCTAGTTGGTGCTGGAACACTTAGGGAGTTGGTGCTTCCTTCTAGTGGGTTCTAGAGAAACCAGGGAGTTGGTGCTTGCTTCTATTGGGTTCTAGAGAAACCAAAGAGTTGGTTCTCTCAGCAAGTTGTAGCTTGCATAACAAAGGTGGTAGCCTCACAATGAGTTGGTGCTCATAAGAATGATAATGTACAGAAAATAAAGATTACTTATCATATCAATAAGAAGAGGTTTTTCCCTTTATGGGTTTCCTCAGGAAATATATGTCTCTGTATATTTCATGTGTGTGATTGATGTTGAATGTTCTATTGCTTACCTCCCTGCATTATTGTGATTTTCATTGAGTGCTCTGTAAAGAGTTTAAAAGAAGCATAATTTTTTAAGCATGGTAACAACTGATTCAGCCCCCCCCCTCTTAGNCCAAGAAGTTGGCGCTTCCTTCTAGTGGGTGCTAGAGAAACCAGAGAGTTGGTTCTCTCAGCAAGTTGCAACTTGAAAAACAAAGGTGGTAGCCTCACAATGAGTTGGTTCTCATCAGAATGATAATGTACAAAAAATAAAGATTACTTATCATATCAAGAAGAAGAGGTTTTTACCCTTTATGGGTTTCCTCAGGAAATATCTATCTTTGTATATTTCATGTGTGTGATTGATGTTGAATGTTCTATTGCTTACCTCCCTGCATTATTGTGATTTTCATTGAGTGCTCTGTAAAGAGTTTAAAAGAAGCATAATTTTTTAAGCATGGTAACAACTGATTCAGCCCCCCCCCCTCTTAGTTGTCCAACATGATGATGTGTGATTTGGTACTAGTAACTCCCTCTGCAAATCCCCTTTGTCTCTCCTCCAACTGATTTTTTCACACAAGGTCTTCAACAAACTTATGAGCACCATCTTTTCTCATCAACACCTACACAATTCGCTCCTCTATGAACAATAATCAGTTCTCCAATTCACACAATGTTATTTAATCAACATGGTGTGGGATGTCACACAAGATACCAACTAAATCAGTAGATGATACCATGTAGTGATGTGACTCATGTGGACTATCATCCTCATACAATATTTCATCCCCTTTCTTTTCAGTCTCCACGCATAGCTCCCATCCTTCGTCATACTCTGTTACAATAATGTCTACATCAACATACATGTGATAAAGGGGATATGGTGATAAATGATAATCATGTGTAGGTTCTATCATTCTTGAACCTCCCTCATCATAAGAATCACACACAGGGAGAGATGTTGAATCCTCAACATCGACTGATTGGAACATTTTCTCATAGTCATCATAAGTAGGACAAGATGTTGCATCCTCATCTTTGCCACCCAACACACTAGTGCCATCGGCCTCATTGGTTAGCTCTAATAGTCTATCATAGGTTGTTGTTTGGGTTTCCTCCATGTACACCTCATCCACATGGATAGATGCATGCTCCTCCACTTGTCCTTCATGCTCATCTCTCTTCAATTTCTTCCATATTCCCTAAAACAAGTCCTCATCCAAATTCTTGGGCCAACTTCCATACTTGAGGGTGAAAGAGCCTTTAAAGGGAAAATATGCATAGATATCCTCACCCAATGCTAGATACTCCTAGTAGTGGTAAGGAATGTTATTAATTGGCTTCTATCCTCCTCAAAATTTCACCCATGATCTATTTTTCCATCTTTTCTTACCCATGCACAATTCCTCTTCACTGTTGTTATAATTTTTTTTCTATTGTTGTAGGTTTATGTGGATTTTATGACTCATGAATTTCGTCAAATAGTTGGTTGGTTTGTCACATAACCACTGTTTACTCCCTTTCTACTGCTGATATAACTTTGGTGATGACTACAGGTGTAGTTTATGTTGTTTCTAGTTGTGTGCTTTCATCAAACACTTGAACATCACCCTCTTGTCATTGTTGTCATGAATTAGTAGTGGTTAGTTTAATTTATTCAAGTGTCTGAATTATATGTATATCATGTAAAATGTTGAACAAAAAGACAAGAGAATCAACTATTATATCAACCAAGAAACTCTTCTTCTTTATTATGCCAACTTGGACTTATTACAAAACAAACACTCACAAATTTGGTTGGATTTAATGTGGCCTTGGCTGGAAAATACACCTGAAATCAAGAACACAATGGTCTTTCTATAATGTATTTTTGAAATGACTGTCTAGACAAACATTTAATATTCACACACTGCTACCACAAGGATTGACCTCCTTGATGATGGATTTCGGCCCAACAAGAAGAAGAGAATTTGTCCTAAGTGGAAATTGAATCTTTAAGGAAAAATACGGCCCTCTCCCAATAAGAATGGGCCCTAGCTACTGAAGGTTCCAAACAACAATGAAAAAGTGGCCTGCCTTCACTAGGAATCAGTCCAAACCTACATACTCGATCTCTTTACCACAAAAAATTGGTTGTTCCTAACTAACTTATCCCACACTCAACGAAAATGGTTCTATAAACAAATTTTTGGCCCATGCTGAGAGGAATTCATTCCACTCAAAAGAAAACAACCAACACAAGATAGACTCAGTCTACACCACCATGAAACAACCTCTAGAGTATAGATCATTCTCTTCCTATAAATATACGACTACCACAAGGTAAATTGCTTCACCTTTAGCTGTAACTCAGCATAGCCAAAAAAAATATTTCCCATAACTTGGAAACTGGCCCCTTAATGGCTAGATTTGTCCTTGCAGAGAAACAACTCTTCCCAACTAGAAAAATCTCGGTCCACAAGTGGGGGAACTTTCCCAACACTCCAAATATGACTTCTGATGTAGAAACAACTCACCTAGAAATGGATTATTTCCACTCTACAGTCATGACTCACCCTTAAAAAAACTAGAATTATCCCTACAATCTATTTTGGTCCTCCAATAGTCCTATCTCGGCCCACTGAAGGAGATCTGACCCTTTCTTTAATGAAACTTGGGCTTCATATCATTTTTTCCATTCAGGCTAGCAATATATCCAACTCTGATACCACTGTAATATCCCTAGCTAGGTTGGGATAAGATATTAGTATATTCTATGTAATTATAGTGTTCATGGCTGCCATTTTTCTACAAACACTTTGCATTAATTGTAATAAAGACATTTCATCAAGCATATCGCAAGCCATCTAGATACACATAGAAAAGAAGAGAATCATGGAGTATTTTATTATGAATGTAGATCTGAATACAATAATCCAATGGATGTTATGACAACTGCAATACATCAAGGAAAAACACACAATACAAGCCAAAAAGATGGAATCATGCCATGGCATCCTCCATAGATGAGATCAAATCCTCCAAGTGCCACAACCTCTCCAAGTAAATCGCTACAACCCAAAAATGAAGTCAAATCACCAGATGAAGCTCTAATGAATATCCTAGATGGATCCTCCTCCTTGTCTAGCTAGGGTGGATATTGCACCACTGAACCTAAACCGCAAAGGAAGGGTTTTTCCAAAACTGTAACTGTAACCTTGGCTCCAAGAGAACTCCAAAGATATTAATCCAAAACATAATCCAAAGTGAAGCACTACCCCTCCTTTTATTCTTTCTCCATGCCCTTCTATAGTTGTCCCCTTTTGACTAAATCAAACATGATCTTTATTCCCCTTTGACCTTTTTACTTAAATATTAAAAGTCACTTTCAATAATAATTAAGTAACTTATTAATCTAAAAATCACTTTATGTCCTTTTACATAATGACACTTTAGAAACATAACATCTCCTAACTAAGTGACATTAAATAACCCTTGACTTCATTTTTCTTCACTGGTAAGCCTTAGAAGTCATTTTCGACTACTGAATAGGGGAACCAAAAAATGGGGACATGACAACATCATTCAACAAAGATCAACATTGAAATGTGACATTACCATATTAAAACATGGTTAAATGTAATCAACATGCTAAACCATAGTAACCTATTACTAACCATAATCAACTTGGTGAACCATATTCAACTAAGTGCAACATTTATGAATGGAAGACTATGGATGACCTTTCATGTGGTATCCATATTACGATAAGGGGGATGTAATTCATAAACATTGCACTGAAACATAATCCTAAAGGAATGTTGGAAGGTGGCATAACCCTAAATGAATGTCAGACTATGATGTAACATTTTCAAGGATAACTTATGTCAAATATGTACATGCCTCAATGGTTGTGTCACATTTTAACATACACATTATTTTTATTATCTCAAATTACATCATTTCTAAATAGGTATGTCATATTGCGACATTCATTTATGGTTATGTCACCTTGCAACATTTCTTTAGGGTTATTATTTATTGTGATGTTTATAAATGGTTGACTATCGATGACATTTAATTTGGAACCTATATAACAATAGGGGGATGAAATTCATAAACATCGCACTAAAACATAACCCTAAAGGAATGTTGCAACCCTAAATGAGCGTCACAATGTGACAAAACCATTTGGGAACGATGCAATTCAACATAATACTATGAAGGTATATGTAGAAATGCACCATGACCATTGATGATTGTAACAATTCAACATTATTCAATCAACATGAATGTCGTAATTTGACATTATCATAGTAAACCATGGTTAAATGCAATCAACATGGTCAACCATATCTTCAGAAGCATCACAAAGTGACATAACCCTTGATGAATTTCGCAATGTGACATAACCATGTAGGAACATCACTCATAGAGAAACATAACACATAATCTTTGAATATGACAATACAATAGAGGAATGTCAGAATTAAACATAACTTTTAAGGAAGGTTGGAAACAACATCCACTAAAATATAAAGGTGTAAGTGATATGGTCTACATTAAATCAGTGCAATTTTTTATGAATGGTTGACTATGGATGGTATTTAATTTGGCACCCATATTCTAATATAGGGATGCAAAAAAAAGGGGGGACAATGTAACTCAACATAATATGATGAATATGTGTGTTGCAATGTAACACAAACATTCAAGAATGTAGCAATTTGATATAAGTTAAAGCCTTGAAAATGTTACATCACATTGCAATGCTCATTTAGGATTTTGTGGTTTCATAAGCCTAAATGAACGTCACAATGTGACATAAAAATTCAAGAATGATGCAATTCAACATAAGAAAATGAATATGTACATCAAAATTCAACATAACCATTGAGGAATGTATCAATTTTGACATCATTCAACAAATATGAACATTGCAATGTGCCATTACCATAGTAAACCATAGATAAATATAATCAACATGGTCAACCATAGCCAACCATTGCTAACCATAATAAACTTGGTGAACCATAGTCAACTAACTATGATATTTATGAATGGCAGACTATGGATGACCTTTTATGGGGTACCCATATTCCAATAAAGGGGATGTAATTCTTAAACATCACATTGAAACATAATAGTAAAGGAATGCTAGAAGGTGACATAACCCTAAATGAATGTTGGACTGTGATGTAACATTTTCAATGGTAACTTTTGTCAAATACCTACATTCCTCAATGATCATGTCACATTGTGACACACATCTTCATTATGTTATGTCAAAATTTATCATTTCTAAATAGTTACATCACATTCCAACATTCATTTAGGCTTATGTCACCTTGCAACATTCCTTTAGTGTTATGATTTAGTACGATGTTTATGAATGGTTGACTATGCATGACATTTAATCTAGAACCTATATTCCAATATGGGGGATGCAATTCACAAACATCACACTGGAACATAACCCTAAAGAATTTTGCAACCATAAATGAACATCGTAATGTGACAAAACCATTTAGGAACAATGCAATTTGACATAAGACAAGGAAGGTATATGTTGAAACATGACACAACCATTGAGGAATGTAGAAATTCAAAATTATTCAACCAACATGAACATCATAATGTGATGTTATCATAGTAACCCATGGTTAAATGAAATCAACATGGTCAACCATAGTCAACCATTACTAACAATAATCAACATGGTCAACCATAGTCAACTCGATGTGATTTTTATGAATGGTTAACTATGAATGACCATTAATCTGGCACCCATATTCCAATAGAATGGATGAAATTCATAAGAATTGCACTAAAACATAACCTTAAATGAATGTCACAAGGCAACATAACCCTAAATGAATGTCACAATGTAGTGTAACCATTTAGTAATAATGAAATTTTACATAAGGCAATGGATATGTACACCAAAATGCAACACAAACATTGAGGAATGTAGCAATTCAACATTATTCAACCAAGATTAATTCCACAATGTGACATTACCATAGTAAACCATGGTTAAACACAATCAACATGGTCAAACATAGTGAACCAAAGTCAACCATACTAAACCATGGCCAACTAAAGACAACCATGGTCAAAATAAGTCAACCATGATAAACATCGCAATATGAAAAAACCATTGAGAAATGCAACAATCTAACCTAACCCTTGAATAACATTAGATAGCAACATAACCATGGAGGAACATCACAATCCAACATATCCTTTCATGACCATCACAGTGTGGCATAACCCTTAAAAAAACTACAATTCAAAATATTTCAACCAATATGTACATCTCTCAACCAGGATGAATGGTGCAATGCAAATTTATATGAAAAGTAAAATAGTCCCGATGACTATCACAATGCAACATAACCAATTTTGGATTTGGAACACAACAATTTTACATTATATTAAAAGTTGTATTATACTCACTTATATTAATATATGAAAATTTATATTAAATTCACTTATATTAATATTATACTAAAATGTTATATTATATTATTATAATACGATAATATTAAAAGTTAATTTCTATTAACTTATTTTAATGTTTGCATTTTCTTGTTTTAATGTTTGTGTTAGCTTATATAAATATAATATTGATGGAATATTGAGAGGGGGGGTGAATCAATTTTATGCAATATTTTACAACTTTTAATCAAAACATGTAATCATTAAATTTATCAACATTATATCATCAATATATCATGAGCATTATCAATCAACATTGCATAACAAATAACCACAGATACACAATACACCATAATTTACATGGAAACCAAAATGGGAGAAAACCATGGAATGCTTTCTTATATTTCAAAGATTACATTTATAGAAAGCACAAACTTTCAAATTCTCCAGCACTAACGAGAAGGAGGCACCAACCTGAAGGAAGCTACATCTCATTGTGTTCTCTGGCTCCAACCAAAAAGAGGCTATGACCCCTTGATTTACAGGCTCCAAGTCGAAGGAAGCTCCAACAACCTGTGCTGTGGATGGATCTCCACACATGAGAAGGACTTCTACTTTGCTCGCCATGTCAAGTTTAAATTGATGACAAAGTGGCGATGTTGATTAAGGTTGGTTGTCATTGATGTCAACCCTTGAACAAAGTCCAATAGCACAAAGGTTTGGGTAATGGACCCAAGTTTGTTTGATGTAAAGATAACTCATTATTGTATTTTCATGGTTGATAATAAGTACAAATGGATGAAATCCAAAGTGGTCCCCTTATGGTGAAATCCCTAACGGGAAGACACTTTGTGGATTGAGTTATCCTAGAAGTATGGTTAGAGAACCCATGCTTAATTGTGGAATAATGAGATGAAGGTAAGTGAATTTGTCATTGAAACTATCCTATATGGATAGTGCTTGTCATGCTATTTCTGGTGGTATGTGGAACGTCACATAACTCCTCATGATTAGAGAGTTATGGCCATATGAAGTTGGAGGACCCTCATGAGTCATCTAGGAGCCCCAAAAAGTCAAAGTGTTGGCAAAAGAAATTATTTAAATAATTAAGCTAATGGAGAACCCCCTAAAAAAAGGAAAGTGGGATGCTACTTGAACACATTGAATATCTTTTTTTGTGTGAGGCTTATTGAAAGTACTCATTGATACACCTGAAGTTGCAAAATTCTGAGGTAGTACGAAGGGTTGACGATGAAATTCTCGAAATTACAACAAATACTAAAAAACCCTATTTTTTGAGGTGTACGCGGGCTCACTATGTATAGGGTGTGTAAATACTTAGGTGTACGCAGGATGATAGTGTATAGGGTGCAAACATGTTGATAAATCCATGAAACTTGAGAAGATGAAGATGCATAGGTTCTAAATTTTGAGATCAAGCTCCTTGGAAGGTCTAGAGTGCTCAGATACGTCAGATATATCCATTGATTCAAAAGGTATGTCTTATTTCTATGAATAGTTGGATTTTGATGTATGCATGAGAAATGGTTATGGAGATTTGAGGATTCTCTCTAGAGAGACTAGTGGTTGCATGGGATCTTCTGCATAAGTCAGATCTACAGAAATACAATGTTGGTATATTTATCATTGATACTTCTTGTTGAGGCACATATTGTATTTATTGGCATATGGCTAAGGGTTTTTGTGGTACATGGTTGAGATATTGTATTTGTAAAGTGGTTGATGTATTGAGAGGCTGAATATCAGAAAGGGTTTGATGACTAGATCATGTGAGGGTTATTATACTTGTTCATGATTACACACACCTATATGGCACATGACTAGAGTGAGATATATATGCTTTGGGTAAAGGTTATGTATGAGGATGCATGCACAGGGTACAGTTACAGTCTGGATGTCGTGATAGGTTACAGATCTATGTGAAAGAAGTTACACAGGGTCAGAAGTTCTGAGAAGAAAGAAAACCCTAGTTTTCAAAAGGCATACACAGGTTGCATAATAGTTTGGTCACGTACATACGTGGGATGCATAACAGATAAGGCGTGTACATATGCATGCTGCAGCACTATAGGTCGCATACTTGTTCTATTTTGTTGATACATGTTCAGTTTAGGTACATATTGATTACAGGGCAGTTGTACAGGTTGGATGCAGGTCAATGGTACAGATTGATATAATTGTATAGTGGTATATCTCATAGTGATAGTGTGATAGTGGTTCCATCATCCTACTTTTACTTCACGGTGGTTGGACGGGGCAAGGACAGGTGGTTGTAGCTGAAGAACATAGGGGGTTGTAGCCTCCTTCTAGTTATAGCCAAAGAATTGGGGAGTTGGAGCTTACCTCAGGTTGTAGCGTGAGAAACTAGGGGGTTGGATCCTCCTTCTAGTTGCAGCTGGAAAACAAAGGAAGTTAGTGCTTCCAATGAATGTAATTCTTCAAGACATATAAGAAAAAGCGTTTCGTGGTTTTCTCCCGCTTTGGGTTTCCACGTAAAACACTGGTGTATTATGTATGTGTATGATTGTTCATTTGTTAATTGGTTATTTACTCTACATTTATTGGATGATAATGCTACATTGATATAACACTTGGATTATATGGTTAAAAAGGATTAGATTGCTCTATTATTGATTCACCCCCCCTCTCAGTAATCCAACAATTGGTATCAGAGTAGGTTCCTTCAGAAATCAGCTTATCCACTGAATGGTAGCTCATGGATAAGAACAACTTGTATAAAAATGGAATACCACAGTTTGATGGACAAAAGTATGTTTTTTGGAGCATAAGGATGAAGACATATATACAGGCATATGGATTTTAAATTTGGCAATCAATTGTAGATGGATACACAGTACCAACAGTTCCTCCAACAAATGAAAAAGCAATGAAACTCGGTCATAATAATTCCAAAGCCACAAATGCACTTCTGAATGGTCTTGGTGAAATGGTGTTCACCAAAGTTGCACATTGTAAATCCGCTAAAGAGATTTGGGACAAACTTCAAAATATTTATGAAGGATATTCAAAAGTCAAAGAAGAAAATCTTCAAACTTACAAAGGTCAGTTCGAACAACTAAAGATGAAGGAAGATGAGAATAGTGAAGCTTACTTCTTATAGGTCGATGAAACAATAAATGCAATCATAGGATTGGGAGAAGAAATGAAAGAATCGGTAATTGTTCAAAAGGTACTAAGATATCTTCCTATGAGATTTGACCCAAAGATATCAACACTAGAAGAAATACCAGATCTAAACTCAATAAGCATGGACGAACTACATCGAATCTCATAACATATGAAATGAGAACTGAATAGGAAAATCTAGATCTAAAAGAAGAAGCCTTCAAATCATCCAAAAGATCAAAGAAAAAGGAAAAACAACAAGAAAAAGAACATAGCAACAATAATGATGTCTCAAAATATGATGAAGAAGTGGCCAACTTTATCAGAAGATTGAACAAGGGAACCGATGGTAAGTATAGAGGTAAGATTCCTTTAATTTGTTTTAATTGTGATGGTATTGGTCATTTTGCTAACAAATGTCCTCATAAGAAAAAGAGAAATGATGAAGGTGACTAAAAAAGAAAACAAACATATAAAGGAAAAAGAATCACAAAGAAAGTTTTCAAGAAAAGCCTATGCACCAAATAAGACATCTCATCATCAGATGAAGATGAAGTCAGTGGCAGTGAGACAGAAAGAGTTCTATTCATGGCAGTAGAAGACTTTGATAAATAATACTCTGAAGTAGAATATGAAGACGTCGAAGAAGAAATTGAAGAGGCAAAAGTTGACTACCGAGAGGAATTGATGAGTGCCATAGAAGTCATCAGAAGAGAGAAGAGGAAAAACAAGAAGCTACAAGAGGAACTAGACAATAAAGAGAACACTCAGGAATTAGAACAAATGATCACAAATTTGAAGGTTCAAATTGAAGAAGATAAAAGAATTGAATAAGAACTCAAAGAACAACTAGAAGAAAGAGACGAGATCATTGAAAATTTGGAAGCATAGATTGTCACATTAAGAAAGGAACTTCAAAAGAAAAATATGTAGAACAACTCAAAAGTTTTGAATGACATTATCAGCAGTCAAAGGCCTAATCATGAAAATTATGGAATTGGATATAATCAGATAGAAAATGGATCAAGCTCCAAAACAACAGAACAAGAAACAAATCCAAAAATCTATGCAGAAATAATCAAAGGGGATAGGAAGGTATACAGAGAAAATTACAGGGACACTCGTCCACTGAGAAGATTCAGATTTTAGAATCAACGACCGACAGAAACATATAGTCCTTAGGAAGAAGAAGGATTCATAAGAGCACCTCATTTCAAAAGATATTCAACTCCTAGGTATCAAACTATCTTTTTTGGTTTACGTTATGCATGTAATAATTTTGGACATAAATCTATAAATTGCAGAGCTAACAACAGGAACATAAACAACTTTGAAAGTCATACACAAAAGGGTTATCCAAGAAGGCCTAGTGAAAAACAAAGAAGAAGTTACAACATGTTTGAATCCTTGAGCACTGAAGTGGAATTATACAAGTGTAACAACTTTAGAGACATGGCCAAAGATTTCAGAATGACAATCCCTCCTAGAGAACCACAACAAAACATCAACAATCACAAACATAAACCTAAGAAAAAGACATGGATAAGAAATAAGAATTAGTACAACAATGAAGAATGCACACTCGCTCTACAATATAAACAGAAGAAACATGGTTGGTATGTTGACAATGGATGTTCAAAACACATGACAGGTGATAGAGACATGTTTCTTACATTAAGAAAGGAATGAAATGGATCAATATCCTTCAGAAATGATGATTCAACTAAAATCATTGGAAAAGGCACAGTCATAATTGGGAACAAGAATACAAAGGCATAAAATGTTCTACTAGTAGAAGATATGAAACATAATCTTCTAAGTGTAAGTCAAATGTGTGACCAAGGTCATAAATTTAATTTCGATTCACAAAAGTGCAAGATAAGAAAAGAAGGTTTAGGAAAATTGATTGCTACAACTGCGAGAACTTCAAGCAACATATATGTGTTAAGTGAAATTGGAAATGAAAACTGATGTCTAGGAAAGGAAGCTGTAAGTTGGATATGGCACAGAAGAATGGGTCACATACATTTTGATAACCTTTTCAAATTCAACAAAAGAGAAGTAGTCAGAGAAATGCGCCAAATCACGAAACCAACCAACACTTTATGCAAGCATTGTCAACAAGGAAAAAAAACAAAGACCAGGTTCAAATCAAAGGAATATTCAATGACAAGACCACTAGAAATTGTGGATATTGATCTAGTTGGACCAACTACAAAAAAGGGTTTAAAATGTGAGAAATAATTTATGTTATTAGTTGATGATTATACAAGAATGACTGCAGTTCACTTTCTCAAGAATAATTCATAAGCTTTTGAAAACTTCAATATCTACAAGGAAATGGTTGAAAATGAAATAGATTCAAAAATCAAATGCTTGAGATATGATAATGGAGGAGGGTTCACTTAAAAGGAATTGATGGACTACTGCAACAGTCATGGAATAAAAAGGCAATTCTCTGTTGCTAGGACACCTCAACAAAATGGAGTTGTTGAAAGAAAGAACATGACAATACAGGAAATGGATCAAACAATGCTAATGGATTCCAAATTGACAGATATTTTTTGGACTCAGACAATGCATACAAAAGCTCACATTCAAAACAGAGTAATGATCAGAAACAACACTGAAAAAACTCCCTACGAGCTATGGAAAGGAAGACCATGTTAAGAACCAAATATCAATATAGCATAGAAAAACCTCAGAAAAAGTACTCAACGCCTTGCAAAAGAGATAATTCCAGATAATAAGCCTCTTCAAGGGGGCAACCTCCTTTTACTCCACTTAAATGTTCAAGTACAACATGATTCAAAATGAAAATGTCTCCTTGGTATATATAGGAGTCTAGGAGGTATAATTACAACTAATGGCCTAAAGCCGACATAAATAAAATAACATTACTAATATAATATGCCCCAATTAAGGGGTAATGAGCTAATATTAGGTCTTAACAGACCAACAAATGTGAAGCACTTCAGAGTTTTTGGAAGCAAATGCTACATCAAAAGAGAAGATGGCAGAATGGTAAAGTTTGATCTTTTGTGGACAAAGGAGTACTTGTTGGTTACTAAAGTACAAGAAAAACATACAAGTGTTACAACCTGAGATTAAAAAAAGTTGTGGAAAGAATAAACGTAACAATTGATGAAACACATAGACAATAATTAAAGGAAGAAGAAAATGAATCAATGGAAAAACTTTATGAAGAAGAAACAAAAGATGAAAAAGAAGGGGAAGACGAAGAGGATCCAACAGAAGCAGAGGAGAAAGTTCAGCAAGTGACTCCAAAGACACCTAGTAGACGAGTACAGAAGAATCATCCTCCAGATCAGATTATCGGAAACAAAGATGCATGAGTTGAGACTAGAAGAAGAATGTGTTCACCAGAACAACCCACCTAACACTCACATCTACGATTGAACCAACCTGTTTTGAAGAGGCCAACAAGGATTTATTTTGGAATAAGGCCATGGATGAAGAATTGGATCAAATAGAGAAAAATGACACTTTGGAATTGGTTCCAAGACCAAAGGATAAGAATGTGATCGACACAAAGTGGATTTACAGAAATAAATTGAATGAATATGGACAGGTTACAAGGAACAAAGATATATTGGATTGTAAAGGATATGCACAGGTTGAAGGAATCGAATTTGAAGAGACATTTTCCCCAGTTACCATAATGGAAGCAATTTGTTTGCTTTTAGCTTATGCATGCTCCAAAAATATTAAAGTGTATTAGATGGACATAAAATTAGCTTTTCTGAATGGGGAACTTGAATAAGAAGTCTACATTGAACAACCAGAAGGATTTCAGTTGTCAGAGAACGCAGATTATGTGTGTAAATTAAAGAAGGCCTTGTATGGTTTAAAACAGGCTCCTAGAGCATTGTACTCTAGTCTGGATAAATATCTACAACATGCAGGATTCAGAAAAGGAAATGCAGACAACAACCTCTACATCAAGGTAAGTCAAGATAGTATTTTATTAATTGAAGTTTATGTTGATGATATTATTTTTGGTAGTGATGATGACAGGTTAAGCCATAAATTTGAAAAGGATATGCAGAATGAATTTTAAATGTCATTACTTGGAGAACTATCCTTCTTTTTGGGACTTCAGATACATCAAATCAACCAAGGAATCTTTATTTCTCAAACCAATTATATCAGAGAAATGATAAAGAGGTTGAGAATGGAATATTGCAAACCAATTATCACTCCCATGCAAACCAGTTGCACGTTGAGCAAAGATGATGATTCAAAGTCTACAGATCAGAGGAAATACAGGTCAATGATCGATAGACTACTATATGTGATAGCATCCAAACCAGATATAATGCAGGAAGTTGGACATGTGGCACAATTTCAAGAAACACCAAATGAATCACATGTATTAGCAGTGAAGAGGGTTTTCAAATATCTCAAAGGAACATAAGAGTTTGGATTACAATATCCAAAAGGAAAGGATCTATCACTTATTGCCTACACAGATGTAGATTGAGCAGTTGTATTGATGATCGATAAAGCACTAGTGGAGAAATGTTCTACTTGGGTGAATATTTAGTATCATGGATAAGCAAGAAACAATCATCAGTATCTTTATCTACAGTTGAGGGAAAGTATATTGCAGTAGCAACATGTTGTACACAAGTTCTTTGGATGAAACAAACTCTGATAGATATACATTTTGAGTATGATGATACCATTCCAATTTATTGTGATAATACAAACACCATTAGTATCTCAAAAAACCCGATGATCCACTCCAAGACGAAGAACATTCCAATCAAGTATCACTTTCTACAGGAACAGGTTGCAGAAAAGAACATCAGAGTTGAGTATGTGGGCACAAAAGAACAAGTGGTAGACATTTTTACAAAACCACTTCCACAGGAAGCCTTTTATTATCTTCTCCAGAGACTCGGATTTATTTCTACTCCAAAATGAATGATTTTTAATGATTATCTTATATGTACATGAGGAAGCACCATAAAGAGGACAGTTCAGTTAGGGGGAGCAACCCCAGATGGAAAGATACCTTTACCATTGATGACAAAGGGGGAGAGATTTATCAGATGCAGAAGACAGAGGCATGATTCCAGGGGTAGAAATGGTCACAGAGATGAAAAGGAAAGAGGCATGGTTCCAGGGGGAGCATGAGTGATATGATTTCAGTATTTCATCAGAGAGTTTCCATCAATGCCAAAGGGGGATATTGTTGATTAAGGTTGGTTGTCATTGATGTAAACCCTTGAAGAAAGTCCAATAACATATAGGTTTGGGTAATGGACCCAAGTTTTTTTAATGTAAAGATAACTCATTATTGTCTTATCATGGTTGATAAGAAGTACAAATGGATGAACTCCAAAGTGGTCCCCTTATGGTGAAAGTCCTCATGGGAAGACGCTTTGCAGATTGATTTATCCTATAAGTATGGTTAGAGAACCCATGCTTAATTTTGGAATAATGAAATGAAGGTTAGTGAATGTGTTAGTGAAACAATCCTAGATGGATAGTTCTTGTCATGCCATTTCTGGTGGTATGTGGAACGTCACATAACTCCTCACGGTTAGAGAGTTATGGCCATGTGAAGTTGGAGGACCCTCATGAGTCATCTAGGAGCACCAAAAAGTCAAAGTGCTGGCAAAAGAAATTATTTAAATAATTAAGCTAATGGATAACTCCCTAAAAAAAGGAAAGTGGGATGCTACAAGAAAGTATAAATAAGAGGCAAGGCTCTCTCATTTAATCATACTTGAACACATTGAATATCTTTTGTTGTGTGAGGCTTATTGCAAGTACTCATTGATACATATGAAGTTGCAAAGTCTGAGGTAGTACGACGGGTTGACGGTGAAATTCTCAGAATTGCAATGAATATTAAAAAACCCTATTTTCTGAGGCATACATGGGCTGAATGTGTATAGGGTGCGTACATACTGAGGTGTACGCGGGCTGACAATGTATAGGATGCATACATGTTGGTAAATCCATGAAACTTGAGAAGATGAAGATGCAGAGGTTCTAAATTCTGAGATCAAGCTCCCTGGAAGGTCTAGAGTTCTCAGATACATTAGATCTATCCATTGATTCAAAAGGTATGTCTTATTTCTATGAATATTTGGATTTTGATGTATGCATGAGAAATGGTTATGGAGATTTGAGGATTCTCCCTAGCGAGACTAGTGGTTGCATGGGATCTTCTGCATAAGTCAGATCTACAGAAATACAGTGTTGGTATATTTATCATTGATACTTCTTGTTGAGGCACATATTGTATTTCTTGGCATATGGCTAAGTGTTTTTGCGGTACATGGTTGAGAGCTTGTATTTGTGAAGTGGTTGATGTATTGAGAGGTTAAATATCAGAAAGGGTTTGATGACTAGATCATGTGAGGGTTATTATACTTGTTCATGATTACGCACACCTATATGGCACATGACTAGAGTGAGATATATATGCTTTGGGTAAAGGTTATGTATGAGGATGCATGAACATGCTACAGTTACAGTTTGGATGCAGTGACAGGTTACATATCTATGTGAAAGAAGTTACACAGGTTCAAAAGTTCTCAGAAGAAAGAAAACCCTAGTTTTCAAAAGGCATACGCAGGTTGCATAACAGTTTGGTTGCATACATAAGTGATCTTCATAACAAATAGTGTGCGTACATATGCGTGATGCAACACTACAGGTCGCATACTTGTTGTATTTTGTTGATACATGTTTTGTTTAGGTACATATTGATTACAGGGTAGTTGTATAGGTTGGATGTAGGTCAGTGGTACAGATTGATACAGTTGTACAGTGGTATATCTCACAGTGATAGTCTGATAGTGGTTCCATCATTCTACTTTTACTATAGGGCGGTTGGACGGGGCAAGGACAGGTGGTTGTAGCCACCTTCTGGTTGTATCCGAAGAACATGGGGGGTTGTAGCCTCCTTTTGGTTGTAGCCAGAGAATTGGGGAGTTGGAGATTCCCTCAGGTTGTATCCTGAGAAACTAGGGGGTTGGAGCCTCCTTCCAGTTGTAGCTAGAAAACAAAGCAAGTTGGTGCTTTCAATGAAAGTAATTCTTCAAGACATATAAGAAAAAGTGTTTCGTGGTTTTCTCCCGCTTTGGCTTTCCACGTAAAACACTGGTGTACTGTGTATGTGTATGATTGTTCATTGGTTATTTACTCTACAGTTATTGGATGATAATGCTACATTGATATAACACTTGGATTATATGGTTAAAAAAGATTAGATTGCTCTATTATTGATTCACCCCCCCTCTTAGTAATCCAACAGGTGAAAGCATGAACTTATATGTTTTGAGTTTTATTTTCTAATGCATTTTATTAATGCTTTGTGAGAAAAGGTTATCATGCATTATTTTATGCTTTTATGAGATGCTCATGCATTTAATTATTCTTTATGAGATTTTGGAAAAAACTCATACATTATTGATGTAAAATGATTGATACTTGTGAGGGAAATTAGACTCGCATATTTATCATTAAATTATAATTTTGGAAATTGGTTTTTATGTGAGAAACCACCTCACACCAATTTTCCATTATTCTCAATTTTAGGTTGAGAGAATCAAGGACATGGATGAAGATTCTTTGGGTGGTTTTGAAACTTTTCCCATTATGTGCTTGAACATGGTTTGAGATCCTACATTCATGGATCTTGTTTTTCCTCTTTTGTAATTAGATCCTATTATTGTGGATCGAGGAATTAATGCTCTTTCTTAAGAGAGAGTGAGGAAAAACTATATAATGCCTTACGCGATCCCTTTGAAGGGAGAAGGAGAGTAATGAGGAATTAATGAGTGGAGTTAGAGAGCCATAGTGCTACTACTCCTAAACTTTGAGAGACTTATTCATGTAAGGAATCATCCTTCTTGATGTATGGAGACATATGAGTGTGAGGAGTCTTCTTGAATCCTCATTGAAGGAGAAGGCATCTCTTATGTAATAACTTATGAGAAGGTCCCAACATCTTTTGAAGAAGGAATGAAAGTGATATGTATTCCAATTGAAGCGAGTTCGGAGACATAGCCCAGGAGGGGTGAACTCCATTACCAACATTGGTTGTCTCTCTCTTGTATTTTCATGTGCTTTATTTCATTTGAGTTCATGTATGCTATGTATTATTTTTTAAAAGCATGGTTAATCATGGATTCATATACATTTTAATCCTTATGAAAATACTTCGTCGAGAAACGATTCTTGATTGAAAACTTGTGTAGAGTTAGTACTCACCCATTTTCAGATCAAATGGTATCAAAGTAGGATGACTACTTTGCAGGATGGGAAAAGGAGAAAATAGAGCAGAAAGACTTCAAGAATTAGAAGAGATAAATAACAACATTCAATATGAAAATGCAGAGTTGAGGAGACTGTTGCAGGTTGCAGAAGACAAGAAGCAAGAGCTTCGAGAGAGGTCTCAACTTCATGGAGAAGTCCTCAATGGAGTTATTGAAGAATTGCATATTGAATTGAAAACCAAGGATGATCCCTTGGATAAGTTACAACATGGTAAACAAATGGAAGACAAAGATCCTTCTACTGTGGATGCACAAATTCAAACTGTGTTATATGATGTTTCTTCATGTTCAATGTTGTCTTAGTATGAAACTAACATGGGCATGAATCTCCTCACGAGGATGGGATACAGAGGAGGTGGACTTGACATTCATGGCCAAGAAGTCACTTAGCCATTAGAGGTGGTACAAAGACCACAATTTGCAGGTTTGGGGTATGGTCAAGAGGATATTGGAGAGTGATCAAAGTCTGCTGAAGAAAAATCCACTTCAAAAACCATTTCTACATCATTGGATTCCAGGAGAGGAGTCAAATCATCTAGTCCCAGTCCTTGTCAGATCTACAACAAGGATAAGCCTGGAAGGTATAAGGGTCATGTTCATTCAAATTCTTTCTTTGATTTTAATAAGCATGATTCCTACTGTTGTCGCAAGAGTTGACTCTAGGCTGTAAAAGAGCCAAGTCTTAGCACATTTTTAAAAGAAGTAAATCTTGTAGATTGGTCAGTCATAGGAGACTTCTAGAACCAGGTCTAAAATAATCATTCCACTCATTTATAGATTAGAAATGAAAAGGCATGACCTCGTTTGTCTAATTCATTTAAAAAATCATGAGGATGGATAGCAGATAGGGGATGAACAAAACTGAAAGAAAAAGCCAAGCATCTGGTCTTCCTTTCAATAGAAGAAATAACACCAATACTTCAAATATCTGAACACAGGTCTTGTCTCACTCATAGAGAGACAGAGGAAAGGCCGTGAACAAATAAAACTTGTAAATGGGGCAAAACGATTAAGGTGCAGGTCTTGTTCTACTCACGGCAAAACAAAGGAAAAATTGCACATTAAGGGATGCTTCAAATAGCTACAAAAAAGGTTGTACTGAATTGTAACCATTACAAGCTGAAATAATGAACATAAGGCAGAAAAAGAAGTGATGAAAACTTCAGAAACAATAATACAGGAAGAAAATGGAATTAGACAGTGACAAAGAATAGAATCTCTTGGCACTCTGTTCTATATCTGATAAAAAAATGCATTACAAACCCAACCTCTCAAGGCTTTTGGGCTGTCTCCCTCTCTCTTCATGTTACATACATCAGTCTTTTAAAAAGAAAAAATAAAACTCTTGGTGTTCCAGGAATCTGAAACGGTTGGCCTTCTCCGGATCTGTGAACGCTAGGTGCGTCTGCAAGAAGCTCTGCTGTTACAAAGATTGGTATGCGCTGGCCAATGTTGCCACTCTTAACCGTAGTGTTTTTGTGATTATGATTGTTAGTAAATAACCGAGTAGGGTGGAACTTTTGATCCTAAAATTTAAATTTAAACTTCATGTGACTATTTCCTATAGCTGTTTGACAACTTGAAAAGTGTTATGCAGTAAACACTGAAGTGATTTCCTGGCACCTCACAATGCCTACAGCTTGTATATTAGCTCTTATGGCCTGATTTGAATCAGGTAAAAAACCTCATATGGACCTTGGAGTGTCACTCCATTCATTCAGAGATTTCTTCATTCGTACAGGCGTCATAGTCAATGGAGAAATGACTTTGAATGTCTTGCTTCCTTCTTCAACAAATGCTCCACAAATAAGAATGCAGCGGCTATGCAGACAACATTTCTCGCAAGGATGCTTGCATGGAGGACCTATCTCGGAGCAACTGGCCGTGCATTGGTGACCAACTTGTATTCTGCAACAGAAGGACGCAGCTGCAAGTGATCGCCAAGGAGAATGAGATGTTCGGTGAAGGAGCCAATGCATGGCAAAACATGGGCTTCTAAAACCTCCGCACCCTCTTCGATCACCACTATCTCTGCTCTCAATGCCTCTGTAAATGACACGATTCATCCTCAGCTTTTTCTCGGGCATTATCAAGCCAATGTTTGTGAAGAATGGCCCTCGATTTTTTGGGTAAGAGCCATAAATATAGTATCTCGTCCAACGATATAGAAGATTCATGAACTGGTGTTGTGACTACAACTTCATCAGCAGTTCCAGGAAAGCCATCGAAGTTACCATCATCGTCAACCTTGGGGAGTGAAAAGAATCTGTTGAATGTTGTTACCGGTACATTTGGCAACACTTCCTGCTTCCCTCTACTTTTCCAAACTTGTTTATCGGCTGCTAATTCATCGTTCGATTCCAACCATACCTCTTCCATTTTCTCATTATTAATTCCGTATTTACTACAGAGGGATTCAATATGCTGTTCTGAGGCGATATCCTGAAACATCCCTCTGTAGATTAGGCTTGGTCTCTGTAGTGTTCTGGCGCATTTTGATGGAATTCAGAAGCCGTTAGATGCTCTGCCAGCCATTACTAATCGATTTGGCAGGTGGGGTATTGACAATTCCTTAGATGCTGGTCTACTCTTTGAAACGCTTCTGTCGCTGCCTGATTATTTTCTGGGAATATATTCGTAGATTGCAGAACACAAATTGAAATAATGGTTTTGCCAGAGGTAAAAGCGGCCCATAATCATGGCATGCGAGTGTGGAATGATCGGTTCCCATACGTCAGTTTCAAAGGAATATTTGTTGGAAATGACAACAATGAAACAAACCATCCGAGTCATAGCAAGCTCATCGTTGATGTGGATCTGCAAAATTTTGAGACTTCATTTCTTCGTCTGCATCACACAGTCGTTTTAGTTACCTCTTTAGCGTCGATGTCATCGGGAGCTATGAATCTGTTGCCTTCACTGTAAATTGTTGGGTTAGCGCTCCCACCGATTGCATATATTTCCCAGTGCGTGTAGTGGTTGTTCACCACGTGAAGGTACCCATGTCGACACCTGGGTATTCTTTGGATGATCCCTTCGCCGAAGTAATTGAAGATGATCGTTACTTTCAATATTACCTCTTGCACATAGTTGTCATTGTGACCAAGAAGCATCACAGAAGTTGTTTGATATGGTGATGGAAGTGGATCCCATGATTACATTGGTTTCAGAGAAATTATTTGTCACCTTCTTGATTTCAGCGAAGGAAAACCATCTTGCACCTTTTAGTTTAGGAGCACCTCCACCATCCCGACCACTCGTTCCCCATGATGCGAATGGTCCGTGCATTTCAATAGTATGATCGGCTCTTTTCTTTTTCTTCAAAGCATAGAAGGCTATTCCTATAATACCAAAAACCAACACAGCTGCTGCAATGGCTATGCCAGCGATTGCACCCGAGCTCATACTATTGGAATTTGAATTTTGAAAAGGGTATGGAACTCCGATGAAAATATAGGGCCCAAATGTTTTAGGAGGCTTATAGATTTGATTACTGAGGTCGGAACTGATATTCGAAATCTGTGAGTATTCAAAGTAAGTCAGACAATCTTTAGGAAAAAACTGAACCGACATATAGAGATAATTGATGCTGTCAAAATAGAGGCAGCACAGATACATTGTGCCCACAGAGAGAGTCGACTGAAGAGTTTGTTCCAGCTTCTGGAATCTCTGCTTATCGCTTATATCTGGGATTGACCTTTAATGAATCCCTGGAGCATTTTTTGTTTCCACATTGTGATAGACTTGTTTCGTAGTTGGTTTGTTCACAGTAAATTTGACAGAATTTACTAGAGCCTGAAGCTTGGGATTGACAAGAGGGGTTTCCCCCAAGCAATATAGAAATGTCCGCATTGCCTAACTGAATCACATCGCTGATGCTGTTATTCTGAAGGTCTATCAGTTGCAGTATCTGACTTTGGCTGCTGAGAATCACAGTTCCGTTCAGATGATTGTCGCTGAGATTCACAGTCTCAAGTGATGCCAAGTTTAAAAAATTGGAGGGAATCCGCCACTCAGATTGTACTTCTCCAGTACTACTGTTGTCAAGGCCTCTAAAGTCGGAAGCCACTCGGGAAATTCGGATGACTGGAAGGAATTGTTGCTCAAGTCTAGATATTGGAGATTAGTTAGCCCAGATAAGTCTAGATTCGATTGGCTCAGTTTATTATTTGATAGATGTCAATGTCGAAATGTTTGTTGAAAAGATATTTGCAATGTCTAAGCTTTTGCATCCAAATCTTCTGCAGGCAATAAGCTCGTTTGTAGATAAAGGCAGAAACGAGTGTTGTCTAGTCACGAAATTGGTGCCTAAGGATCTTCGTAGCTTCATCAACGAGAATTCTTCTCCTCACAAGATAATTTCATCTTCACTACCAAGGAAAATAGATATCATGCTTCAAATAGCCAGAGGAGTGGAGTATTTACATGCCTATTGTTGTCACTCCTTCGACAAACCCTTATTAATTGATCAGCTCCCAATGCACTGATGACATTCCCAAGTGCCAGCAGCCCCTTCTTAATGTGAATACCTCTCGATGCTTTAGGCTTTCAATCTTCTTGAATAATGTCTTCATAACTTGAGAAATAATTCTTATTTCACCACCATCACCATAAACAGTACCCATGGTACATGTCTTACCAGAACCAGTCTGTCTTGGGCAGCACAGCCAATTTTGATATCTGTTACAACATCGGCTCCAACTAAGGATGGCACTTTCTCGTAAAGTGCCAAGAATAGTAGACCAGGTGCCTCCATCCATTTGGCTTCCCGAAATCATCGAATCTCGAGCTCTGTCACTTTACTTGCATCTCAGCGGGACGAAAA
Organism: Picea sitchensis; assembly: GCA_010110895.2. Classification (NCBI taxonomy): domain Eukaryota; kingdom Viridiplantae; phylum Streptophyta; class Pinopsida; order Pinales; family Pinaceae; genus Picea; species Picea sitchensis. Next base: position 102,146 of record SNQJ01S0004759.1, read on the forward strand.
AATGCTTTTTTATCCATTGGGCTATGGAGTCGTAATGCTTTATGTCAAAACCATACTGGATTCAAAACTGAACTGAAAACATATTGAATACTATCAATGTAATCTAATGCTTGAAGTGAAGCTTATTTATATACAACACCTACTCTAACTGCTGAAATATTTCCAGAATCAAATGATACGAAAATGCCAGTGAAGCCAATCCAATAATTGCCTATCTATTTGAAACTTTCTCACACTTTCTTCGAGAAAGATGAAAAAGGAAACCGACAGCTCCCAACTGAATTGTTGGTGATCATGGATTTTCGAACCTTTCATCAATTCTTGTGACCAAATGTTCATGACATAGCATACTCCTCCATTAAATGAATCTAAAAGATCAGCAAAAGGGTCTTGGAAAAACATATCATACTGAGGTTTTAAAACATCCATGACTACTCTATGTTCTGATTCATAGTGCTCAGGATCATTAAATATGACAACCCTATCTTTTTCATGAAACAAAGAAGAGTCTAAAATCTGATCTCCTGGCAGGAAATCGTCATAAACAGGTTCACTAACTTGCTGTAAAGTTCCATGGAATAGATGACTGTCACCATTTAGAAATAGATTTACATTTTCAGAGCTCAAAGAGATTTGACACTCACATATGAGAGTGTGTGAAAGCTGTAAATCTGTGTGAGTAGGGGCTGCAACAGAGTTGTGCAGGGGCAGACCCTTCTCTTCCTTAGTTAAAGGAGACGGTGGCTTCTGTATTTCCTGAAGGAAACAACAATCATTCATTTTTATCTCTTTTGCAGGTTGATCGTGATGCCGAATCTCTTCTTCTTGAGTAAGTTCACAAGATCCAACATCTTTATGAGCCAACTCTTCCTCACACTGGTCATCTTCATCAACTTGAGAAAATTCTATTTTTTATTCCTCCTCCTCAAGAGGGCTTGTATCACAACAATCTTCAAAAAGGATTTCAGCAGAATATATCCTCTTACAATGTTGATGAAAAAGTGCGTGAAATCATCTTAATGAAGGAATAATGGAATGGGGTAAAGATTTATACCAGAGTCTAGCATCTTTTTCCAATGAAAACATAAACAATTTCATGAGGACATCTTCATGATGTACATTTAATTCTTCCATGAGCTTGTGGAATTCAAACAAATGTTGACCAGGATTGTCCTCCTCATCTTCTCCAAATTTAGGAAGGATATCCCCCCAAATTTTAATGTCTGGAATAATGTTTGGAAAGCCATAAACATTTGCAAAGTCTAGAGGAGCAAACCTTGCAGCAATTCGAGCAACGAACAAGTTCGAAATTTGAAACCAGTGGAGTCACCAACAAAATCATGTAGAGTCTACGAACCAAGGAGTCACTAGGTGAATGATCATAGCCAATTGAATGCCTATCTCTTGTTCACCATCAAGGGATAGATCTGAACTTTGTCGTACCCCAGGGAATATAACTTCGTCCTCCGTCCCCGGCAACGGCGCCAGAAAATGTTGTCGCAAGAGTTGACTCTAGGCTGTAAAAGAGCCAAGTCTTAGCACATTTTTAAAAGGAGTAAATCTTGTAGATTGGTCAGTCATAGGATACTTCTAGAACCACGTCTAAAATAATCATTCCACTCATTTATAGTTCAGAAACGAAAAGGCATGACCTCGTTTGTCTAATTCATTTAAAAAATCATGAGGATGGATAGCAGATAGGGGATGAACAAAACTGAAAGAAAAAGCCAAGCATCTGGTCTTCCTTTCAATAGAAGAAATAACACCAATACTTCAAATATCNAAGATTTATACCAGAGTCTAGCATCTTTTTCCAATGAAAACATAAACAATTTCATGAGGACATCTTCATGATGTACATTTAATTCTTCCATGAGCTTGTGGAATTCAAACAAATGTTGACCAGGATTGTCCTCCTCATCTTCTCCAAATTTAGGAAGGATATCCCCCCAAATTTTAATGTCTGGAATAATGTTTGGAAAGCCATAAACATTTGCAAAGTCTAGAGGAGCAAACCTTGCAGCAATTCGAGCAACGAACAAGTTCGAAATTTGAAACCAGTGGAGTCACCAACAAAATCATGTAGAGTCTACGAACCAAGGAGTCACTAGGTGAATGATCATAGCCAATTGAATGCCTATCTCTTGTTCACCATCAAGGGATAGATCTGAACTTTGTCGTACCCCAGGGAATATAACTTCGTCCTCCGTCCCCGGCAACGGCGCCAGAAAATGTTGTCGCAAGAGTTGACTCTAGGCTGTAAAAGAGCCAAGTCTTAGCACATTTTTAAAAGGAGTAAATCTTGTAGATTGGTCAGTCATAGGATACTTCTAGAACCACGTCTAAAATAATCATTCCACTCATTTATAGTTCAGAAACGAAAAGGCATGACCTCGTTTGTCTAATTCATTTAAAAAATCATGAGGATGGATAGCAGATAGGGGATGAACAAAACTGAAAGAAAAAGCCAAGCATCTGGTCTTCCTTTCAATAGAAGAAATAACACCAATACTTCAAATATCTGAACACAGGTCTTGTCTCACTCATAGAAAGACAGAGGAAAGGTTGTGAACAAATAAAACTTTTAAATGAGGCAAAACTATTAAGGCACAGGTCTTGTTCTACTCACGGAAAAAAAGAGGAAAAACTGCACATTAAGGGATGCTTCAAATAACTACAGCAGAGGTTGTACTGAATTGTAACCATTACAAGCTGAAATAATGAACATAAGGTAGAAAAAGCAGTGATGAAAACTTCAAAAACAATAATACAGGAAGAAAACGGAATTAGACAGTGACAAAGTATAGAATCTCTTGGCACTCTGTTCTCCACTGATAAAAAATGCATTACAAACCCAGCCTCTCAAGGCTCTCGGGCTGTCTCCCTCTCTCTTCATGTTACATACATCAGTATTTTAAAAGGAAAAAATAAAACTCTTGGTGTTCCGGGAATCTGAAACGGTCGGCCTTCTCCGGATCTGCGAACGCCAGGTGCGTCTGCTAGAAGCTCTGTTGTTACAAATATTGGTATGCGTTGGCCAATGTTTCCACTCTTAACCGTAGTGTTTTTTTTATTATGATTGTTAGTAAATAACCGAGTAGGGTGGAACTTTTGATCCTAAAATTTAAATTTAAACTTCATGTGACTATTTCCTGTAACTGTTTGACAACTTGAAAAGTGTTATGCAGTAAACACTAAAGTGATTTCCTGGCACATCACAATGCCTACAGCTTGTATATAAGCTCTTATGGTCTGATTTGACTCAGATATAAAACCTCATATGGACCTTGGAGTGTCACTCCATTCATTCAGAGATTTCTTCATTCGTACAGGCGTCAGAGTCGATGGAGAAATGACTTTGAATGTCTTGCTTCCTTCTTCAACAAATGCTCCACAAATAAGAATGCAACGGCTATGCAGACAACGTTTCTCGCAAGGATGCTTGCAGGGAGGACCTATCTCGGAGCAACTGGCCGTGCATTGGTGACCAACTCGTATTCTGCAACAGAAGGATGCAGCTGCAAGTGATCGCCAAGGAGAATGAGATGTTCGGTGAAGGAGCCAATGCATGGAAAAACATGGGCTTCTAAAACCTCCGCAGCCTCTTCGATCACCACTATCTCTGCTCTCAATGCCTCTGTAAATGACACGATTCATCCTCAGCCTTTTCTCGGGCATTATCAAGCCAATGTTTGTGAAGAATGGCCCTCGATATTTTGGGTAAGAGCCATAAATCTAGTATCTTGTCCAACGATATAGAAGATTCATGAACTGGCGTTGTGACTACAACTTCATCAGCAGTTCCAGGAAAGCCATCGAAGTTACCATCATCGTCAGCCTTGGGGAGTGAAAAGAATCTGTTGAATGTTGTTACCGGTATGTTTGGAAACACTTCCTGCTTCCCTCTACTTTTCCAAAGTTGTTTAACGACTGCTAATTCATCGTTCGCTTCCAACCATACCTCTTCCATTTTCTCATTATTAATTCTGTATTTACTACAGAGGGATTCAATACGCTGTTCTGAGGCGATATCCCGAAACATCCCTTTGGAGATTAGCCTTGGTCTCTGTAGTGTTCCGACGCATTTTGATGGAATTCAGCAACCGCCAGATGCTCTGCGAGACGTTACTAATCGATTTGGAAGGTGGGGTATTGATGTTTCCTTCGATGCTAGTCTACTATTTGAAACGCTTCTGTTGCTGCCTGATTATTTTCTGGGAATATATTCGTAGATTGCAGAACACGAATTGAAATAATGGATTTGCCAAAGGTAAAAGCGGCCCATAATCATGGCATGCGATTGTGGAATGATCGGCTCCCATACGTCGGTTTCAAAGGAAAATTTGTTGGAAATGACAACAATGAAACAAACCATCCGAGTCATAGCAAGCTCATCGCTGACGTGGATCTGCAAAATTTTGAGACTTCGTTTCTCCGTCTGCATCACACAGTCGTTTTAGTTACCTCTTTAGCGTCGGCGTCATCGGGAGCTATGAATTTGTTGCCTTCGCTGTTAATTGTTGGGTTAGCGCTCCCACCGATTGCATATATTTCCCAGTGCACGTAGTGGTTGTTCACCACGTGAAGGTACCCATGTTGACACCTGGGCATTATTTGGATTATCCCTTCGCCGAAGTAATTGAAGACGATCGTTACTTGCAATATTACCTCTTGCACATAGCTTTCGTTGTGACCAAGAAGCATCACATAAGTTGTTTGATATGGTGATGGCAGTGGATCCCATGATTGCATTGGTTTCAGAGAAATTATTTTTCACCTTCTTGATTTCAGCGAAGGAAAACCATCTTGCACCTTTTAGTTTAGGAGAACCTCCACCATCCCGACCACTCGTTCCCCATGATGCGAATGGTCCGTGCATTTCGATAGTATGATCATCTCTTTTCTTTTGCTTCGAAGCATAGAAGGCTATTCCTATAATACCAAAAACCAACACAGCTGTTGCAATGGCTATGCCAGCGATTGCACCCGAGCTCATACTATTCGAATTTGAATTTTTAAGAGGGTATGGAACTCCAATGAAAATATAGGGCCCAAATGTTTTAGGAGGCTTATATATTTGATTACTGAGGTCAGAACTGATATTTGAAATATGTGAGTATTCAAAGTACGTAAGACCATCTTTAGGAAAAAACTGAACCGACATATAGAGATAATTGATGCTATCAAAATAGAGGCAGCACAGATACACTGTGCCCATAGAGAGAGTCGACTAAAGAGTTTGTTCCAGCTTCTGGAATCTCTGCTTATCGCTTTTATCTGAAAATGAGGGAGCTCTGAACTGTAGTTGGCATTGACAGGTCCGGGGATTGACCTTTAATGAATCCCTGGAGCATTTTTTGTTTCCACACTGTGATAGACTTGTTTCGTAGATGGTTTGTTCACTATAAATTTGACAGAATTTACTAGATCCTGAAGCTTGGGATTGACAAGAGGGGTTTCCCCCAAGCAATATAGAAATGTCCACATTGCCTAACTAAATCACATCGCCGATGCTGTTATTCTGAAGGTCTATCAGTTGCAGTATCTGACTTTGGCTGCTGAGAATCACAGTTATGTTCAGATGATTGTCACTGAGATTCACAGTCTCAAGTGATGCCAAGTTTAAAAAATTGGAGGGAATCTGTCCACTCAGATTGTACGTCTCCAGTACTACTAGTTTCAAGGCCTCTAAAGTCGGAAGCCACTGGGGAAATTCGAATGACTAGAAGGAATTGTTTCTCAAGTCCAGATATTGGAGATTAGTTAGCCCAGATAAGTCTGGAATCGATTGGCTCAGTTTATTATTTGATAGATGTCAATGTCGAAATGTTTGTTGAAAAGATATCTGCAATGTCTAAGCTTTTGCATCCAAATCTTCTGCAGGCAATAAGCTCGTTTGTAGATAAAGACGGAAACGAGTGTTGTCTAGTCACGGAATTGGTGCCTAAGGATCTTCATAGCTTCATCAATGAGAATTCTTCTCCTCACAAGAGAATTCCATCTTCACTGCCAAGGGCAATAGATATCATGCTTCAAATAGCTAGAGGAGTGGAGTATTTACATGCCTATTGTTGTCAGTCCTTCGCCAAATCCTTATTAATTGATCAGCTCCCAATGCACTGATGACATTCCCAAGTGCCAGCAGCCCCTTGTTAATGTGAATACCTCTCGATGCTTTAGGCTTTCAATCTTCTTGAATACTGTCTTCATAACCTGAGAAATAATTCTTATTTCACCACCATCACCATAAACAGTACCCATGGTACATGTCTTACCAGAACCAGTCTGTCTTGGGCAGCACAGCCAATTTTGATATCTGTTACAACATCGGCTCCAACTAGGGATGGCACTTTCTCGTAAAGTGCCAAGAACAGTAGACCAGGTGCCTCCATCCATTTGGCTTCCCAAAATCATCGAATCTGGAACTCTATCACTTTACTTGCATCTCAACGGGATGAAAAACTGCTTATTTATCCATTGGGCTATGGAGTCGTAATGCTTTATGTCAAAAACATACTCGATTCAAAACTGAACTGAAAACATATTGAATACTATCAATGTAATCTAATGCTTGAAGTGAAGCTTATTTATATACATCACCTACTCTAACTGCTGAAAGATTTCCAGAATCAAATGATATGAAAATGCTAGTGAAGCCAATCCAATAATTGCCTATCTATTTGAAACTTTCTCACACTTTCTTCGAGCAAGCTTAAAAAGGAAACCGACAGCTCCCAACTGACTTGTTGGTGATCATGGATTTTCGAACCTTTCATCAGTTCTTGTGACCAAATGCTCATGACATAGCATACTCCTCCATTAAATGAATCTAAAAGCTCAGCAAAAGGGTCTTGGAAATACATATCATACTGAGGTTTTAAAACATCCATGACTACTCTATGTTCTGATTCATGGTGCTCAGGATCATTAAACATGACAACCCTATCGTTTTCATGAAACAAAGCAGAGTCTAAAATCTGATCTCCTGGCAGGAAATCGTCATAAACAGGTTCACTAACTTGCTGTAAAGTTCCATGGAATAGATGACTGTCACCATTTAGAAATAGATTTACATTTTCAGAGCTGGAAGAGATTTGACACTCACATCCGAGAGTGTGTGAAAGCTGTAAATCTGTGTGAGTAGGGGCTGCAATAGAGTTGTGCAGGGGCAAACCCTTCTCTTCCTTAGTTAAAGGAGACGGTGGTTTCTGTATTTCCTGAAGGAAACAACAATCATTCTTTTTTATCTCTTTTGGAGGTTGACCGTGATGCCGAATCTCTTCTTCTTGAGTAAGTTCACAAGATCCAGCATCTTTATGAGCCAACTCTTCCTCACACTGGTCATCTTCATCAACTTGAGAAAATTCTATTTTTTCTTCCTCCTCCTCAAGAGGACTTGTATCACAACAATCTTCAAAAAGGATTTCAACAGAATATATCCTCTTACAATGTTGATGAAAAAGTGCGTGAAAGCATCTTAACGATGGAATACTGGAATGGGGTAAAGATTTATACCAGAGTCTAGCATCTTTTTCCAATGAAAACATAAACAATTTCATGAGGACATCTTCATGATGTACATTTAATTCTTCCATGAGCTTGTGGAATTCAAACAAATGTTGACCATGATTGTCGTCCTCATCTTCTCCAAATTTAGGAAGGATATCCCCCCAAATTTTAATGTCTGGAACAATGTTTGGAAAGCCATAAACATTTGCAAAGTCCAGAGGAGCAAACCTTGCAGCAATTCGAGCAGCGAACGAGTTCGACATTTGAAGCCAGTGGAGTCGCCAACAAAATCATGTAGAGTCTACGAACCAAGGAGTCGCCAAGTGAATGTTCACAGCCAATTGAATGCCTATCTCTTATTCACCATCAAGGGATAGATCTGAACTTTGTCGTACCCCAGGGAAGATAACTTCGTCCTCCGGCCCCGGCAACGACGCCAGAAAATGTTAACACAAGAGTTGACTCTAGGCTGTAAAAGTCTTAGCACATTTTTAAAAGAAGTAAATCTTGTAGATCGGTCAGTCATATGAGACTTCTAGAACCAGGTCTAAAATAGTCATTCCACTCATTTATAGATCAGAAACGAAAAGGCATGACCTCGTTTGTCTAATTCATTTAAAAAATCATGAGGATGGATAGCAGATAGGGGATGAGCAAAACTGAAAGAAAAAGCCAAGCATCTGGTCTTCCTTTCAATAGAAGAAATAACACCAATACTTCAAATATCTGAACACAGGTCTTGTCTCACTCATATAAAGACAGAGGAAAGGTTGTGAACAAATAAAACTTGTAAATGAGGCAAAACGATTAAGGTGCAGGTCTTGTTCTACTCACGGAAAAATAGAGGAAAAACTGCACATTAAGGGATGCTTGAAATAGATACAACAGAGGTTGTACTGAATTGTAACCATTACAAGATGAAATAATGAACATAAGGCAGAAAAAGCAGTGATGAAAACTTCAGAAACAATAATACAGGATGAAAACGGAATTAGACAATGACAAAGTATAGAATCTCTTGGCACACTGTTCTATATCTAATAAAAAATGCATTACAAACCCAGCCTCTCAAGGCTCCCGGGTTGTCTCCCTCTCTCTTCATGTTACATACATCAGTCTTTTAAAAGGAAAAAATAAAACTCTTGGTGTTCTGGGAATCTGAAACGGTTGGCCTTCTCCGGATCTGCGAACACCAGGTGCGTCTACCAGAGGCTCTGTTGTTACAAAGATTGGTATGCACTGGCCAATGTTGCCACTCTTAACCGTAGTGTTTTTGTGATTATGATTGTTAGTAAATAACCGAGTAGGGTGGCACTTTTGATCCTAAAATTTAAATTTAAACTTCATGTGACTATTTCCTGTAGCTCTTTGACAACTTGAAAAGTGTTATGCAGTAAACACTGAAGTGATTTCCTCGCACCTCACAATGCCTGCAGCTTGTATATTAGCTCTTATGGCCTGATTTGACTCAGATAAAAAACCTCATATGGACCTTGGAGTGTCACTCCATTCATTCAGATATTTCTTCATTCGTACAGGCGTAGAGTCGATGGAAAAATGACTTTGAATGCCTTGCTTCCTTCTTCAACAAATGCTCCACAAATAAGAATGCAGCGGCTATGCAGACAACGTTTCTTGCAAGGATGCTTGCAGGGAGGACCTATCTCGGAGCAACTGGCCGTGCATTGGTGACCAACTCATATTCTGCAACAGAAGGACGTAGCTGCAAGTGATCACCAAGGAGAATGAGATGTCCGGTGAAGGAGCCAATGCATGGCAAAACATGGGCTTCTAAAACCTCCGCAGCCTCTTCGATCACCACTATCTCTGCTCTCAATGCCTCTATAAATGACACGATTCATCCTCAGTTTTTTCTCGGGCATTATCAAACCAATGTTTGTGAAGAATGGCCCTCGATTTTTTGGGTAAGAGCCAGAAATCTAGTATCTCGTCCAACGATATAGAAGATTCATGAACTGACATTGTGACTACAACTTCATCAGCAGTTCCAGGAAAGCCATCGAAGTTACCATCATCGTCAGCCTTAGGGAGTGAAAAGAATCTATTGAATGTTGTTACCGGTACGTTTGGCAACACTTCCTGCTTCCCTCTACTTTTCCAAACTTGTTTATCGGCTGCTAATTCATCGTTCGCTTCCAACCATACCTCTTCCATTTTCTCATTATTAATTCTGTATTTACTACAGAGGGATTCAATACACTGTTTTGAGGCGATATCCCAAAACATCCCTCTGGAGATTAGTCTTGGTCTTTGTAGTGTTCCGGCGCATTTTGATGGAATTGGACAACCGCCAGATTCTCTGCCAGCCGTTACTAATCGATTTGGCAGGTGGGGTATTGATGATTTCTTCGATGATGGTCTACTCTTTGAAACGCTTCTGTCGCTGCCTGATTATTTTCTGGGAATATATTCATAGATTGCAGAACACGAGTTGAAATAATGGATTTGCCAAAGGTAAAAGCGGCCCATAATCATGGCATGCGAGTGTGGAATGATCGGATCCCATACGTCGTTTTCAAAGGAATATTTGTTGGAAATGAAAACAATGAAACAAACCATCCGAGTCATAGCAAGCTCATCGCTGACGTGGATCTGCAAAATTTTGAGACTTCGTTTCTCCGTCTGCATCACACAGTCCTTTTAGTTACCTCTTTAGCGTCGGTGTCATCGGGAGCTATGAATCTGTTGCCTTCGCTGTTAATTGTTGGGTTAGCGCTCCCACCGATTGCATATATTTCCCAGTGCGCGTAGTGGTTGTTCACCACGTGAAGGTACCCATGTCGACACCTGGGCATTCTTTGGATTATCCCTTCGCCGAAGTAATTGAACTCGATCGTTACTTGCAATATTACCTCTTGCACATAGCTGTCGTTGTGACCAAGAAGCATCACAGTAGTTGTTTGATATGGTGATGGCAGTGGATCCCATGATTGCATTGGTTTCAGAGAAATTATTTGTCACCTTCTTGATTTCAGCGAAGGAAAACCATCTTGCACCTTTTAGTTTAGGAGCACCTCCACCATCCCGACCACTCATTCCCCATGATGCGAATGGTCCGTGCATTTCGATAGTATGATCGGCTCTTTTCTTTTGCTTCAAAGCATAGAAGGCTATTCCTATAATACCAAAAACCAACACAGCTGCTGCAATGGCTATGCCAACGATTGCACCCGAGCTCATACTATTCGAATTTGAATTTTGAAGAGGGTATGGAACTCCGATGAAATTATAGGGCCCAAATGTTTTAGGAGGCTTATAGATTTGATTACTGAGGTTGGAACTGATATTCAAAATCTGTGAGTATTCAAAGTACATCAGCGTTATGGATCCAAATTGTTCAAATTTGATATCTTTGGTGATATCGTTGTCTTTGTTAATCTTCATCGTTCCAGGGTGTATGGGTGATGGATCTCAGTATGGCGGTGTCAAAAGTTTTAATCATGGGAATTAGGCATTAAATTTCAACCAAGTGCATCGCTAAAGGCTACATAACCTATAAAGACAGACTAAGATCCTCTGGAATAGAGTCCACACTTGCACATCTCTTAAGATGAAGGGTATTAGATGATATTTGTGACACTAGGACGTGATTGCCAACAATTGACACAAAAAAATAATAGTAAATTCGTCTATCTTAGATGTGCGCACTGATCTGGACTAGTGATCTGATCTTCTCATCAACAATTGGCTAGATGCACATGTAAACATTGATCTATTGGGATCTAGTGCATTGACGTGGATCAAGCACCCATCACAAGGGTTTCCATGCTATCTTTGCGATTCAAATTTGTGATATACTACAATGATAATATATTTATTCTATTATCAGTGATCAATCATAACCTGCCTTTATTTCAGTAAATTTTGATGTGCACCAAACCCAGAGAGTTATTTCAGTTTGAATCTAAACCGTGTTGGTCATCCTGAATTACAATTTTCCATGTGACAGCCAAATCCTAGCTAGGTCACCTCTTTTGCCACCAACAGTTTATAGGAATGGATCGCAACTCCAGCCAACACCCTCTGGTTGAAAGCCTCTTGGCATATATGAAGAGTGGTAGGCATACCTCTATTCACATGCAGGATTATCTATACCCATTTCATCAACTCTCCATGCATCTTTGTCTACTTTGGGAAGCCAATATGATCCTTTATATGACAGTATTGATCTTGGTTTCGGATATGATTTATTTGGCTCTAGTGGAAGGGAACATAGTCATGTTACAGGAGCTATAATGGATTCAGATACCGATCCTCAATTGCAGAATGTTGGTCTCAGCAGGATCCAAAACCGGTTTGCTCGGTCAGCCTAATCGTAAGTTTGAAGTTGATGGGCATGAAGCAGCTACAGATGCTGAAGTAGGCACAATTGATGCTGATCGCGTGGTTCCATCCATGTCTAACACGATCTATGGGAAATGGTGCGGTAACCATGCACCAGTTTGTTAATTGTTCAGGATTCAAAACGAGTTGTTGATACATGAGGTTGTCACCTATGTACTCCTCCTGATTATATTAATAGAAATACTCTTTTGTCATCCAAATATATGTTGCAAATGTTTATATTATTTTCCATGGGTAAATTTTTTATACATGTTAATGGATTATGCTAGTTTATATTCTAATATTTCATACATTTTCCATATGATTATGTATCTTAGATGTTGAGGAAAAGTTGTAGGTATCAAGCATTGGATTGTGAGCTCAATCGTGATCTCCTATGAATGTCCAGAAGAGGTAGGCTTATATCCTTTCTTTTGTTGACATTTCCATTTATCTAGCATACTTGAGATTTGAGTTGACTTCTTGGTGTCGTTCCATCTATTGTGGTCCTACCCCAAACCATAAATATTTATTCCTCATAGCAGAATTGGTGACTCCACTGGGGAGTCTCCTTTTTGGGGTTAGTTGGTGATTTTTATCTTTGATTTCTCTCTATTTTCCTAAGTTTCTATGTTGCATGTAGCTTAACAAGTTGTACATTGTTGTATATCTAAGTTGCTTGGATTAATTCTTACCCAATTAGTTTTTTTCTTGGGATACATTGGTTTTCCCTGAACAATCACGTATATACGCGGGTTGTCTGTGTTTAGGGTGTGTACATATGCTTTTGTTCCCATAAAAGTCACGTACATATTTTTCTAACCTTTTAGGATCCATTTGGTGTTTTTTGGGTGAGTTTTAAGTGTTGCTGAGTTTTCTTGACTCTCTATTATATTTGTTGAGTTCTTTCAGAGTGATAGGAAGTTGTGCTATTGTTAAATTTTTGGCAAACTTGTTTCTTTTCCTTCAATATCAACGTTTTTTTTCCATCTACGTAAGATAAAACCCTGAAGACAATAGCTGTCACGCAACCCTAACTTCCCTATAGATAAGCTTCCTTCCCTTTCTTTCATTATCTTACTTTAGAATAAATACTAGCATGAAAGAGCCTCGTCCTTGCTCGCTTGCTGAGGGTTGTCTTTCTCATATTGAATACTTGAGGTATGCTTGTCTTCCTTGCTTCTAGTGCATTCTTCCCCTTCATCAAGTAGTCTCGATTGTTGTTCACAGTGGACTCCCTATATTTTTTAGGCTATTGTGTTTATATATATGAACATAGTATTTAATCATAGGAAGTCTTGTGCTTGCAGTATTCCTTTGCATCTTTCTTTCCTGAATCTATGGCTCCCAATATCCCTCTCTTATGGGTAAGGTAGGGGCATGGTCTTCTGCATGGATTATGTAAGAGGGAAGCCTTTCTTATTAATTCAGTAGAAGGACATACTCCCTTTCATAGGGTATTTTCTTTATACACATTCATACTATTTAATAACTACTATCTTTAATGAGCATACTTGCAAACAAAGGTAGGATTCCCTCTGAGGGTTAGGGTTTCTCATTTTTTTAGTCCTTGAATTTAGATTTGAGTTTTATCTTCTTGGTGTCATGCTTGGATTGTCTTCCTGTGCTTAATGTAGGGTCTGTATGAGAGGTTATTAGTTCAGTTTTGCATTTTCATTCCTTTATATTGAAAATACAAAAAAAAATGGTTTTTGCATTTTCATTTTCCTATATTGAAAATACAAAATAATTTCATTTAATTTGAATCATTTTCACTTTTTTCTATATTGCATTAGTCTTGGAATTTTAGGAAAGACTGCATTGCCATTTAAATTGAAAGAGATTTCATCTTGTGTGCAACATTTAAAAGCATACCATTTCTTTTGAAAAACAAGACTAGTACTTAGCAGTGTTTTTACATGTGCTTCTTTCATATGATGAGTCATAACACCATTAGTTTCACGACTGTACCTCTTGAGTAAACATAAGCCACTAAAACTAATGCTTAATAATTAAAATTGATTAGAAATATTTTATGTTTTAGGATACACAAACAAGTTTATGATTTAGGGCCTTGGAATAGGATTTTGTGAGTAAACTTCTCCAAGGATACAAAAATTAACATAGATGTTTGTCCAGGGAGTGGAGAAATCCATTGTATAATTTGTGCTCTCGAGAGACTCCACTAAAATCAGAGTTAAGAACAAGGATGTGAGAAGTTGGCTGCAAAGATAGACCTCTAATACCTTCCTAACATCAGAGATATTTTTGGGGTTCTATTCATATCTGGGGGTTCTTTGGGTACCTTGGTGATTTTTGAGATTTGGGCTTAGATACCCTTCCCATACGATGGACCTAACCTGTGAATGTTCGCTCGAGCATTGTTTATACTGTGGTGAGCTTAGTTTCCTATCCTAGGTATCCACATAGGTTACTTGCAGGGGTTATTATGCAGATACCTTGAGTCAGATAGGGATAAAAAAACACACATACTTTATAGAGGATCTTCTCTTCGAAAGGGTCTGACTGATTTTGATTTGAATCCCACAAGAGTCCTTATAAATTATTCGGTTACCGTCGCTCTATTTTTTATGAGTCTCAATCCCCTACTGTTAGAGGCATACCTTCTTTAGTTCAGGAGGCCCCTTTCCATCCACCCTCTCTTGTTCGTGTGTATTGGCTTCAAGATTTATTTAAGAGTGTGATCTTTGTATATTAGTTGGCCTTAGAATTACATTGCATCATGAGTTTTGATTCATCATGTAGCGATACCAGCTTCCCTGCTAATCTCATCGGCTCTTGAATCAATTACCACAATTTGGTATGATAATGAAACTGCCTCCTAAAAGGTGTAGAATTAATAAATCTGGTACATAATTCTCTGCCGCTTAGTCTCACAATCATCCCATCATGAGTACTAATTCAAATATGAGTACTGATTAAGGTATGAGTATGTTAGGAAGCCATTCGACTCCAACCTCTATTATGGTTATTGGAGTCCCTGAGACTCCCTCATAATTGATTACTTGGATTTCAGGGACTCCCTTAGTTAGCGCTACCCTGTCCATGAGCTCAACTCTGTCCATGGGAATGAATCCTTATATATTTTCAAGTGGTATGACTTTGTAATCATCGATATCTGTTCCCCATGGAACCTTTTCGATGGGTATTCTTAGTTATAGTTCTCAATCGATGACTCTGGCCTCTAATCCTTTTTCTTTTGGTATGCAAAATATGACTCTACACATGTCATCCTCCATTCCGACATCTAACATCAGTACTAGTTTAGAGTCAGTGGGCATGTCACCTCGTTATAATCATTTCCTATTTGGTGGGATTCATATCCCTAAGTTATTTCCTATGATAGGGGGTTGGAATCCTCCTTCCTTCGCACCCAATCCTAGTTATAATTTTCAAGGATGGAATGGAAAAATAGGTAGTGTTCCTACTTCATATATCCTTCGTCCATAATGCATATTCCCATGAATGATTTTATTTTGGAAAATCCTACTCTAACCTCTGGTATGAAATCATGGGGGAATCAATTTCCTGATATGGTAAACCCCCTGCACAGAGTTCCTTCGTCATGGGGAAATGTATATCCTCACACAGGTAATCCGTATCATGTCACTTTTTCCTCACAAGTGGTCCCATCAATGATGATTCATTTACAACCTTTCATGAATTAGTTAGGAGGGGGATATTATCCCACTGCTGAGGGCCATGGTGTCTACCAGAACCCTCCTCAACCCGAATTCTATCAAAATCAGTCTTTCCTAGGAGGATGGTATGAGAAATCGCAACCAAGGATCCTTTTTTTGTCCATGCTGAATTTTCCAGATCTGTCAAAATTAATGAATGAACCCATGTGTCATGATACAGCATGCCCCCCAGTTCCTACCAAAGTTCCCTCAGAAATTCCAAAATTTGAGGGCAAGAGTGGCGATGATCTAGGTGATCATGCTACTACTTTTCACTTATGGTTCTCATAGAACTCTCTTAATGATAACTCGGTTCGTTTGAGATTGTTTCAATGCACCCTTATGAGGGTTGCTGCGAAATGGTACATCGAGTTGCCATAGAACACATACCAAAATTTCCATGAGTTGGACTTAGTTTTGTTGGGTATGTGTTATATTCTTTGCATGTGTGTGTGTGGGCACATCATATTTGACAACTACGTTTGATGATCTCGGATTAGCAGAATTTGTTATTTTTAGTGATTTTCTAACTTAATCCTAGATTAAGGGGCTAGGGTTTTGATATCTATGGAATACCTAAAAACATTATATATATTATATGGTGAATGGTGAAATTCAATATAATGAATATAAGAAAGGTTTTCCTCGGTTGAGGGTTTTCGGTAAAAATATTTGTGTACTATGTGTATGAGCCATTGATTAATTTCTGTTTTTCTTAAGAATCTATATGCATTGCTTTACTTCACAGGTTTAAAACTTGCATGTGGTATCAGAGCTAGTTTTTGGTTTCAGAGGGATGCCTTTGTTGCTGAGGGTTTTTCTCGGCCTTGATAGATCAAGTATATCTTGGGTCTGTGATAAACCTGGGTTTAGTCGGAGCATTTGCAGTGGAGATTCGAGTGTAGAAAGAGGAATGACGAGCTCTTCTAGAATAGAGATAAAGAAGTTCAACGGTAAAAAATTTGAACTATGGAAGCTCAATATGGAGGACCTTATTGTAGACAAAGAACAATAGATCGTTGTGGATCCTGGTACACAACCTACTGGTACACATCCTACTGGCACACAGACGACTGGTACACAACCTACTAGTACACAAACTACTAGTACACCACCTACTGGTATGTCGAAGGAAGATTGG